>OZ038480.1:74652548-74715048 GCA_964036315.1 Acanthosepion esculentum
TTCATGTCTTTGTGTAACTTGTTATTAATATATATTTGTTTACCCATATATATCGGTCTGGTTGTTTTCTTTGTCTTCTTTGGACTTAAAGTCCGACATTTCCATGTAGCTGGACCGGCCAGCAGGAAAGTGTAACCTTCTGATATCTATTCACATAATCACCCCGCACGGTCTGCAACATGTTTAAAATGAGAGGTCAGTATAAA
Source organism: Acanthosepion esculentum (assembly GCA_964036315.1). Lineage (NCBI taxonomy): Eukaryota > Metazoa > Mollusca > Cephalopoda > Sepiida > Sepiidae > Acanthosepion > Acanthosepion esculentum. The sequence continues at coordinate 74,652,755 of OZ038480.1, forward strand.
ATTAAAATTATTAAAAAGAAATTAAATTAATTCTTACAATGTTAAAGAATACAAAAATGTATTAAAAACATGTAGTAATTTTAAAGTATATAAAGATGGATTAATTTTCGTCTAAATTGCAAAACTATAGCGAGCCTTATTTTTTCGAAAATTTGTAGAAATCCTTCTACACGGGTTTTTGTTAAATGTCAAAATTCGGAGTGTCGGGATTCGATACAATAACATAAAATATTGTTGCAGGACTGCTTGTAATTCGGCCGTTTAGAATAATCAAACGATTTTCACTGAAAAATAAAATCCCGTAGAAAAAAAACAACGTAGTATCAACAAATAAACAATTTAAGTACGTATTTGAGAAACAGGGAAATGTTGTTATATGTGTATTTGTGTGAAAGAGTTAGTACGTGTGTGCGCGCTTAGTATTAACGGAGATACAAGAGATGAACTGAGTCACCGTAGTTTGGAGCGGTCTCTTTGTAGTTTGTTAGCGCAGTAGGTTTTTGCGTGTGGACGTGGATGGGGTCATGAATGGTCCGCATGATATTTTGATGAAATATTTTATTAAATATTTTATTGGATACGACAAATTAATTTAAATAAAATATAGTTAAATTCGTAAAACAAATATTCAACACGACTAATGTTGCCCGTAACTCATGTCTCTCTCTCTCTCTCTTTCTCTCTCTCTCAGAATTTTTATTTAACTAAAGTTCTTTTTTCTTTTCAAAAACAAGTATAACTTGAATTTAGTTATTAATATTTTATTACTCGTTATTTTGCACACTTACCTTCAATTGTCAATCAGAAAGAAAAAAATTCACAATGCCCCTCAGTTGTTACACAAAAAGAAAAGTATATATATATATATATATATATATATATATATATATATATATATATATATATATATAATATTTACATACTCTCTATCTCTGATATTGAGCACTTTATCCCATAAATATAGCACACCATAAAACTATATTTCTTCATATATATATATATATATATATATATATATATATATATATGGCGTATTATATATATATATATATATATATATATATATATATATATATATATATATATATATATATATAGATAGATAGATAGATAGATAGATAGATAGATAGAGAGATAGATAGATAGATAGATAAATACTTGTATTTATTTATTTTTAAATCAGGCGTCGACTTAGACAAGCGATCTTGCTTGCAAATGACTAAATCATTTGTATTATGATATTAATGAGTCCCATACGTTCTAGTTGTGACTTTTTCTATCAAATGTTGAGCGATAATTTGATTCGAATGCACGTATTTGGATATTTTCTCTTTTTTATAAGATGGTTATGAACGGAAACTGGTAGAACTACTTACAGGTTGAAATGAAGGAGTTCTGAAGTGAACCATCTTAGTTATATCAACATCAGCTTATATCCTGATAAGTGGCTGATATAGAAAAATCACATTTTCAAAAGGACAAAAAGAGCTAAAATGACTGATGGTTTTTCTGTATTAAGTGAGTGATGCTTACAGCGTAAATTCAAATAATGATATTCCTTGTTTTAAGAAAGATTAATTTTCAGGAAACTACCAATTTGAATATTTGCTTAGTGAGGGTGATGCAATAGTTATTTTTATATATAGCCCTACCTTGTTCACTTTGAGTTTCGTTATATGACTCTGAGTGTCTTCTATCAACGATGTCTTTTCATAATGTTTATAAAATTGTACTCCTTTAACAACCTTTGGTCTGGTAAACAAATGATAAAGCAGAAAATTCAAATAAATTTATTGTTTAAAATAAGAGAAAAACAGAAAAATTGTCATGATTCGAAAATCAGTTAAATATATAGCTATATGATCATGTATATAAATAAACCCCGTCTGAAGTTAGTAAGCAAATCATATAAACTTCAATAATTCAAATTTGATTTTGAAAAAAATTTCAAATTTTAAACAATCAATTTAGATATCAAAACAAAGCCTGAGTTAAAATTTTAGGTAATATCAATATGTTTTATTAAAGTTTTATCGAAGTTATTGAAGATATTTGATTATTCTAAAAACAAACTGTTGTCTGGTGTTATTAGGCAAAACTAAATAATCACATTTTACTTCAATAAAAAGGCAATAAAATCATCAAAAATTGATCAACACCTATAATAGAACAGTCAATCAGTTATGTGCCATGCGTGATACATGCTTAGGCGATCATGTATCTTTCGATACATGACTGACGAGGCAGATTTCTTCCCGCAGTAGGTTGCCATTTCTTTCTGCGGTAGACCAGTTGTCATCCAAGGTGTTCCAACCAGTTGCCATCCAACCAGTTCTGTCCTGCTATTTACCTATAGCTGGGAGGAGGTGAAAAAAGAGAATTCATTCCTTCCCATACCTATCCATTACTCCACCGTGCCTCCTAATAGAACAAATAAACACATATGATGTCTTCGAATCCTTTACATATAGTGACCCTTCTTCTCAATAATAGCCAGTAATCTGTTATCTATTGATTTTGTTATTTTTTTTACTTCAGCACGTCCAGTTTCCGTTGCTTCCCATAGGTTTGCTTTGCTTTGCTGTCATATTGTTTGCCACCTTCATATAATTTTATCTTCACAATTGACCATAGATTTTCGATCGGATTCAGATCAGAACTTGATGGTGGCCATTTCATTATCTTCTCTCCTGTAAATTTTTTATGCTCAAAGAATTCACGGGTAAGCTTAGATACATGAAAAGGAGCATTGTCATAAATACACACTTCCCTTTGAAACTGTGAGACTGAGACTTGTATCATGCAAACAAAGACTTGTTCATATAGTCGCAGTAGTCAGCACTGTTCAGTTTAACTCCTTCATCAACTTTGAATGGTCCAATAATGGTTTGGTTGACAATTCTAGCCCATATATAACACTACCGCCTCCTTGTTGCATTCTTTTAGCCACAGGCACGTCTTAATTGGATAAAATCAATCCTTTGGCCCATCCATCAGTCCCATCACACGTCACTCGAGATTTGTCCGTGAAAATTACTTTAGAAAAATCAATTTTAATGTATTTCTTGGCCCAATTGTGACGCTTTAAAATATTCACTTTAGTGAAAGTGGTTTGCCTAGGAGATATTTTACAGATCCTAATTCACAAATTATTTTACACCTTTTGTCCTTCTTGACTCTCTCAATTTCAGCCTGAGCGATGGTCAAAAGTGATTGTTTCGGTATAACTCGCTTTAGTTAACGTTCATCTCAAGGAAGTAAGTTCTTAAATCATTTTCCTTTGGTTCGAGTTCTCAAATTAGTTATATTTTCAACAGCCTTCTTTATAATTCGATGATCTTTGCAAAGCTCCTTTGATACCTCCAATGTGGACATTCCCTCACTGAATAACTTTGGTATTTCCTGTTTTTCAGCAATTGTTAGATCCTTCCCTTTACCCATGTTACCCATTTTCGGAAATTCCAAATATCTCAAAAACTAACCATTAAAATGGCAGATAGTTTAGTTAAATATTTTACTAAGGGTGGAAATGGACAAACATTGGTTTAGAAATTTTTGAGCTATTAAGGTTTATTTGATTTGCATAATAACTTCAGATAGGCTGTATCCCATTATGCAAAAAAAAAAAGAAAGTAAAAGAAAAGAAACCTGACACCTATTATCACAACTTCCGGTAAAAGGGTGTTAACTAGCGGTGTTCGGGGTAAGATGTGAACCTTCGCACCTCTACGAAACAAGGAAAGCGAACAGACACAAACAAAAGTAGAAAGCACAGTTCCCAACCAGGTTGATCCAAATTCTAAACTCTTTCATTACATACACAAGGATTCTCACTCAATCTCAGATTATTCTCACATTATTTACGATGGCTTATTCTTTCTAGCAATTGTCATATTCTTGTCGCGAGACAAGACTTATTTTCTTGTTTTATTTATTCATACGAAACGATGACAAGTTTTCTCCGACAGAAATCTTTACACAAGAATTATTTCACTAATCAAGTCAAAGATTAAGAAGTTGGTATACTTCATTACACAGCCACAGGCGCCCATAATTATTTATAGTGAGTCAAAGAAATAGCATTTGAAGATAAAAAATAAATTTTCTTATTGCGGAGCTTGCAAATTATTTGTATAACAGCCTCTCTCAAACTTGTGAATTAATGAATAAATTCTAGTTTTAAGAATGTTGAAAATACTATCATTCTTCAACTTTTGCACAGAAGTTAAAAAAGTATGTCACAAAAGTATGCTTTAAATGTTGATTTGAACAATGACCCTCACACAATAGGCACATATGAAAGTTATATGGCGTCACTCTCTTTGTAGCATTTTCCAAACCAATAATGATACATATGCGATCCAATTTTTTTAAACTTCGTTTTTGATTGTTCTGTGATCACTGTCCAACTTTTTCACAATTTCCAACATTGTGTTCTTATCACTTTATAACATTACGATATCTCTTTGAAATGCTTCTCTTTTGAGTTTCAGTCTATTATACGACTAATTTTTCTATATATGAAATTAAAAATATCACTAACAATAGGATTATATATATTTATTGACAATATGTTGAACAAGACCCATGTTGCATAATAAAATCTCATACAGCTAAAATTTATTGTAAATATTTTAAGTAAAAGCATAAAAACTGAAATTCACATTTATTATATAAATTTATCCTGAAATAAATATATCCAACAGTTGGTTAATATAATATTTTGTGTGAAAACATTGACCTGCATCATAAAATATAACATTGAGAAACAACTTTGATTCCAATAAAAAAAAAAAGACTGAACCAGATTTACAACACTTTGTTTCCAATTACAGTTAATGTAATGGCGAAAAGTTCATGGTGGTTAACGGTAAAGGTTAAAAGTATTTTCAATTTCATATCACGCATTAAAAATACCAAGACATTAAAATGATTTTAAAAAAAATAAACTTGTCATTTTGGGCATGGACAACGATTTGTTATATATAACTGAACATTAAATCGAACAATTTATACGTAAGCAAATTAATTAACAATGATTTGTCGTTTTTTGCTTACATCCTTTGTTCTAATAATATAACATCATTAGTCTTCACTATTTAATACGAGCATTGGAATGAATGGTGGAGTTAAATTTACCAGCCATCCCAATATAAGTATCTCATGATATGGTGTGTGGCATTGTTCATAGGTAAAAGTAGACAAGGTTTGTAGTTTGTTCAGACAGTGAAACTGAAAAAGAAATAGAGAAGGGAATTAAGGTGTTACTTGATTGTTGACTGGGTCGTACCTTTCGTCGGCGATTTTACCTCGGCCATATGAGGCGAGAGAAAACAGAGATCTGTATTTACACATTATGATGGATGAGCTCCAATTAGTGCGGTGACTTAATTTTTGCTTCTCTAGCCAGACCGTCGCATGACGCATTTCCTACATGTGTATAAATTATACGTGATCTTTATTTTACCAATTATATTTTTACGTCAAAATCGCCTTTACTCTGTAAGAATCAGCGTTATCTTCATTAAAATATTTAAACATTCACAATAATTTTCTTCTGTGAATTGTCAATATTTGGTTGGTTAACATCTGGTATCTCTACCCAAGCACACCTTCTTTTACTAAGTGACTAGGAGTAGTTCAGCTACAAACAATGGTAAATATTTGAAATAAAAAACATTGACTTTTAGTATCGACATCAAATATTTATTTAAAGTTCCACTAAAAAATTAGTTTAATGCTGCTTTTACGTGTCATTTTATTAATGTATTTCGTGTATTTTTATCGATATTATTGAAAATGTAAAACATTTGTTTAATTTCTTATGAAGATAGGTGTCTCATTAAAAACAGTCAACTTCAAAAAATGTATGTTTCATGAAATCTTTATATAAGGGTTCAAAAACAATTATGTGTTTTAAGCTACTTACAAAAAATTCAATTTATACAGCCTTAGAGCTTATTTGAGTCTTTAAAGCTGTATACATTTACTTTCTAACGATATTTACTAATAGAGGCAAACTAAATGTATTTTTCTTTCCAAATTATTGTGAAATTATACGCAATTGGTTTTTAGCAGTGTAGTGACTTTTGTACAAATTCTGACGTCGGCACAATCAATTTGATTTGTCTCTGCAAGGAGTCTACGGAGTTGCCACAGATTATACTCGAAAAAAATTCAGAATGACTTTTGTTCTATTTAACATAGAACACTTTCTTTCTCTTCACTTATCAAAAGTCTTGACCCTGAAAAGGCTACCACTTGTTGTCCTTAACGATATTTACCCGAAGTTATTTTCGAACTTAGCAAAACTATTTCATCACAGCTTGAAGTAGAAATTCTTCCCAAGTCAGTGAAAGGTGTCAAGTGTATGCTCTGTTTTCAAGAATATGGGTGACCGCTCATCCCCGTCTCAATATCGGTACTGTATTTAGAAAACTTTTGAAGCTATTTGTTGATCACCTCTTGAGCAACAGGCAGAACGGGTTGTAGGAATCCTTCTAAACGGGTTTTTGTTAAATGACAAAATTCGAAGTGTCGGGATTCGATACAATAACATAAAATACTGTCGCGAGGTTGCTTGTAATTCGGCCGTTTAGAATAATCAAACGACTTTTATTGAAAAATAAAATCCAGCAGGAAAAGACAACGTAGTATTAGCAAATAACATTAATTTTATATAACAAGAATACAAGAAGTTAGTTGAATGTATTGAATGAGTAATGTAATTTTTGGTTGTTAATAAACTTCTTGGATAGAATATAAACTGTATTGTGTATGTATGTGAGAATGGTGAAATGTGGTTACATGTATCTTTGCGTGAAAGAGTCAGTATGTGTATGCGTGCGTAGTCATAACGTGGATAACAGAGATAGGTAGAATTTAGTTCTTACTGTGAACGGTGGCGCCGTAGTCTGAGGCGGTCTCTTTGTAGTTAGGTTAGTGCAACTGAGTCGAGCGTTGCTTTTGCGTGTGGATCTGAATGGGGTTTTGAATATCAGCTGCTAGAGTGACGTGGATATTGGTGGCATTTGTGAGTTTTCGTGATTTTTATACCTTTTTCCTTAGAAATCGGCTACAAAATTATATTATTTTATTTATTCCTAACAGGCCCTAAAAATCCACATGGTATGTCTACTACTACATCCGTGCGATATTTTGGCGGTATCTACCTAAATTATTATGACTAATAAAACAACCTTTCTGATTTGTATTCTATAGTTTTGTATTGTACGGTTTAAGATGCAAGCTGAAATAAATGAAAGTGTCTTTTCAATTATGAAATCCTTCCTAATGGGTAAAATTCTAGATAACTAGAGCCTATCAGCTGATCTCTCCTCTGACCTAGCTCTAACAGACCAGTGGGCGAGGGGATTGGACGGTTACATTAAATGCCACAAAACCCAAATTAGTGACGTTCTTTTATCACTGAGCGGACCCTGAATTTTTGTCTATTGCGATGAACGGATTTCTCCCAGGGAACCTTCCGTGCCTCAAACGCCTAGTTGGACTTAAACTCACCCAGACCTCATGTGATACATCTTCTAAATTCTAGAAAATTGGTCGGTTCCTTGTACCACTCCATTAAGTACCTGACTCCTCCTGTTATCCTCTACCCTTATAAGAGCCAGATCAGACCGAAAATGGAGTACTGGTGCCATATACAGTCTTCACTTCCAGTCTCGATAAATTCCAAAAGCGTCTACGCAGGCCTGTGAGTGACGAATTATTTTCCACCCTACAACCCCTTTCCCCACAGTCTCTCTGCTACTCTATTGCTATTTTTATGGAAAGTGTTCAGACGAACTACATTCCTTTGTTCCACCACTTCTAACCTTTACGGCTAAGACTAGCCATGCCACTCATTGTAGCGAACCACCCTCATTCCCTTCATATTGCATAGATGAGATGTAAGTTCCACTCGAACAGCTTCTTCCTACGAACTGCTACGTTGTGTAATCGATTCCTAAAAGAATGCTTGCCTTATCACTAAAATTTTAACCTGTTCAAGTTTAACCGCTATCTTGCCTACATATCCACATAATCTGCGCCTCTTCTTACTCTGTCACCCTTTACCCCGAGTAGCTCTTAGGCCTTGTATAGAGTAAACATTATTGTAAAAAAAAATATTTACTTTAAATCATTTTTCTGGGGGTATTGATTATAAATTAAATATCGCTTAAATTTTTATTTTGAAATTCCTTAGTTCACAAGATTGTTGCTTGTTGGTGCATATGTTATTTTTCTGAATAAGACTTGAAACTAAATGCAATCTAATCTGTTAACTACAACAGATTAGCTAATACATTAGATTAAGATTTAATCTCTCCTCATTGACGTGTATTACATCAGGTCAAAACTTTTAGACTGGGTTGAATTATAAAATACATATTCAAATTAATGTATTTTTTGCTTGATCAAATAAGGGACGTTTGCATTTATTTCTGTGTATGAAATCGATGAGATTTTTAGGTTTGCCCTATTTTAGTAGCAACTTATATTAAGGACCGCATACTAGGATAGAAATATTGCAGAATGTCAGGAAATCGTATACGATAGAATATATATTAACTTTATATATATTATATTTGATTTTTCTATTTTTTTAATCATTTCACCCCATGCAAATCGAAAATGTGAAAGAAAATAAGAAAACATTAATTAGAAAAAAGGGCAATATTGCAATAAGAATTACAATAAAGACTGATTGCATAATATCCTTAACTAAGTGGAAGAAAAAACAAGGATGGTAACGGTAGATATAAGGACCAGTATGACATGACAAGAGTATCTTCTCTATTTTCCTTTCATTGTCAATATATTCAAGGGTATTGTCATACAGTTTGAGCCGAATAATCACCACCACCATTACCATTATCAGCGCCACCACCACCGCCATCATCATATCTAGTCACTACTAATTATTATTTTGATAAGTATTGAATTTTTTACGGATAGTGTTGCAATAGTTTTCTTCGTGTTCTCGCTATTGTAGTGAGTATGAAATAATAACTCCCTTTATCCACGCCCTTCAAATTTGGGTGAACTGAGGAGAAAGACGGAAAGGAATTCGCAAACCTATGTGAAATTTTCTTTGGACCAATCAAAACCTTAGATCGACAGGCAAACTGAGAAGAAGGCGGAAATAAATGTGTGAGCCTATGTAAAATTGTTTTGAATCAATGAAAACCTTGTCTTTACAGAAATTATATGTTGAGCTAAGAAGAATAAAATAAAGTAGTGAGCCTATGCGAAATTCTTTTTTGGCATAAAATGAGGAGAAAATTAAATTAATAAGAGAAGCGTGTCTGAAATGAAGTGAAGGGTTTCATTTCTGTTCTCCACGTCCAATTGAAGTTTTTGCCAATTATATTATCCGCCAATTATATTATCCGCCTTTTTTCAAAGCTCGCGTTACTTCAAAGCATTTTCTTTCAACAAACCAAGAAAGCTAAGTATTTCAAACTAACTCTCTTCATCTAATTTGGAACGTATGCGTCGTATATCTCTTCTGTGAGCAGCGAAATTTCTTAAAACATTTTTGAATATTATTATGTGTCAGATCCCTTAATCTGTTTTATGAACTTTTCCTCTTCATGACAATTCGTTAAAACTACGAACTTTAAAAATTTCTGATTTATTTTCCTGAAACGAGCTACTGACACAGCTTCAAGCATTCAAATTTATGAATAAATAAATACCTTATCTTGTTTTGTTAAAATTATATGTGTTTCCTCGTTATTATCATCCTTCATTAATATTCTTGGCGTGAGTAAATCAACTGTTCATTTTAACTCCGAAGCTCCACGCCATTAAACTGTATTGTCACATATACATTTGCATGGCATCTTCGGTTTGATTTGATAATTTAGCATTAATTCTCAGCTACTTTATCTACTGTCCCTTATGGAGATTTAAAATAAATTACAAATTAAAAAGTGTCATTTGTCTATTTCTAACACTTTCGCCCCAGCCCCTCCGACGTCTTACTCTCTGGGTTGAGGTGTCTACTCAGTCTTAACCGAACTTAAGGATGCTCAGGGGACCTACTGCCACTCCCTTGAGTGGCAGTAGGTCCCCTGAGCATCCGTAGATCATTCGACCGGTCCACTGGTTTAATCCTGCTTCCTGCCCACGTTGTGTTTGGTTTGATCCAGAAAGCAGAAGTGATATTCATCCATTCACGGTTGACTTAAGATGTAGACACGGCTGGAGAGTCTGTGCTAAGAAATTTAGAATGCACCAAAATATATATATGTATCTGCAGAAAGCCAGACAAACAACTATTCAATGGTTGAATTGTTAATGTCTTTTATAGAGCAGAAAAGAATAGTATAGAAAAGAAACGGGTTACAGAAAAGAAAGTAATTGACGTAAAAACTCATACACTGGATTCGAGAGAGAGAGAGAGAGAGAGAGAGAGAGAGAGAGAGAGAGAGAGAGAGAGAGAGAGATACGACTCTTGCGATGGAGAGATAGAGATTTCTGTGTGCGGCTTAAAGTTTATAGTTGCGTTCCTCCTCGGCAGTATTAACAGTAGTAGTAGTAATCTTCGTGGTAGCCGGAGCAGCGGTATTTATATCAACAGTACATGTTAGTGGGTTTTTTTTTCCAATCCTGACGTCATTTACTTACTTCTTCGAGCCTTCAATTCAACTCTGCTCACTTTCAATCTCCGATATCTCTCCACTCGACGACAGACGAGCCAAACACGACTCTTTGATTATTGTAGCTTGTTCGACGTTTTCGTTTCCAATGGTAGTAATAATAGTAGCAGTAGCAGTCTTAGATGTTGGAGAAGTATTTCGCTTCTTCGAGCCTTCATTTTAACTCTGCTCTCTTTCAATCCCCGACATCTCTCCATCCAGCTCGACTGCACTCGACGACAGACGAGCCAAAAGCAACCTTTCGCCTCTCCCGTCTGCCTCTTCCGTCTGTCTCTTCTTCAGCATAACTACGCGTTTATATAGGTAAATCTTGTTGGTCATAAGCGACCCTCGGCCTGTACGCGATTATCACAGGTGCTCCTTTCAACCCAAAATCATGTGATTTTCAAAGTACTTCATAGCTTAGTAAGCTCTATTTCAAATTTTAACCGATAAAAATTATTTCGACAATTTTCCATTGTCTTTCTAATGACCCAATTCCAAATGGGCTAGATCAGATTTCCTATCAGTAAACAAAATTGCTCTGATCTAATTTCGCTACTAAGATTCACTCCAATTTCAATAAAAAAAATATACGTGTGTGTATGTGTGTGTGGGGGAGGTTGTCCCAAACTCTCTCTATTACATTCCCCCCCTACCCATCTGTCATTTACTAGTAAATGACACACGAGCTTTCCTATCAACAAAATAGGAGAAAACCCAGTCCAACATGCTTCTTACAAGGGGGCTACTTAAACATATGTCTCTTCCAGCATGCAAAGGTAGAGTCCTCAGTTCTTCTTGGGGCTCATTATGCCCATTTACATTTTCATTGTCCTTACGATACATATGTACATGCAACTTCCGGTTAAAGTTCACTGTTTTGGTGATCTCGTGCAGTAGAACCTTTTCACATAGTTCATTAGTTCGAGTGTTCTTTCCTTTTTTCTCCATTATTGGAGTTCGCAACACTCCTTACCAATTATTTCAGTCTCATTACAAAAAAAAAATTTTAATTCGATTTATTTCGTAAATCTGTCCCACCGATTTTGTATCGCCTTCACAACAGGCTTTGTCGGATCTTTCGTTGGTTCAGGTCCTTCCACTATAATCGTGGACTCTTCTTCAATATCAGTTAGGGGTCCCAATGCACACGGGTCGGACCTACCTTGGTCAAGTGCATTAACTGGAATCCCTCCTTCACTCATGCACTCCCGTGTCAGTTTATTCTGCCCGGTCAACAACACCGCACGCCTCTTCAACCACCACCAGACTAGCAAGGCCACGACTATCATTAGTATAATTCCCACAACGGTCGGCCAGGTTATTATAGCAACCAACTTCTCTCTCCAGCCCGAATTCGGCGTACCTATCTTATCTAACTCCGACTTCAACTGTCCAAGATCAATCTTATCGATTGGCTTTAACAACGTAGGCATCTTTTCTAGCGACATCTTAGGAATCTCCCTTGCAATGGGTTCCCACAATCCCATCCATCCACTAGCATTCGATCCTACCAGCTCTAACAAAGCCTCATTCTCTTCAAACTTCTCTTTTGCTTGGTAGTAGGGAGGTAAAGAGATAGATGGGCCATGAGCTCCACAACCAATGGGTAGCTCTACAAAAAACAAAAGGGGAATTATCGTTGTGGTGGACTTCCCTTCACACACCTTAGATAATTCAATCTCTTCTTGTGTGGCCACCGCCCAAATTCCGTCAAAGACACTGGTTGTTTTAGGTAACATTACACTAGCCAACACCTCTACCTGACAATGATCTCTAATTCCCTTCTTATTTTTCTTAAATAAATCTATTATACACAGATTGTGACTATCTGTCACGTAAATTGGACTTACAGACCCACAGGTACCTAAGGTATCATTCTTGCATTTTTCTGCTTCTCCCTTTGTTAATAGCATAAACTTTGTCCTGGCTAGGTTTAGAGTAACAAATTCCGTCTCTACCTTGTACCTAGCCACCGCTCCTATCTTCGGCCTTAGTTTTGTATATGGAAGGGGAAGATTGATCACCTGATAAATTTCAAAAGTACTATCTCTGTCCAGTAATGGAACCGGCACTAGAACTAGCAATTTGTCATCTTCCAACAAGGTAGTACATCCCAAGGCGCTATAATACCTCCATAACTGCTGGGTGGGGTCTACAGGTAATCTAAGGTGATGGGGTAGTTTCCCTTGTATCTCCAGTAGTACTTCCCTTAATCGTTTTGGAGTTATTATACTCGGAGACAGGTGTCCCAGCGACAGAATGTGTAATTGTGCTCTCACATGCTCTAACAACACCGTTAAAGAGTGACTTGTCTGACATACCTTACTCATTATAGCTAATAATTGAAAATACCTTTGCAAAAACGTATCTAATTTCTGTAATTCGGTTGTTACAGACGTGGTTACATTTATCACTTCTTTTCTAAAAACCTGTAGGTGAGAAATCAACCAATTGATACTCCCTCTATTCTTAGCCAATTCCAGTCTAGTAACATTGAGTATGGATAGGCTCTCTCTAACCGACTGAGCCATTGCTTTGTTGTTTCTGTTCTACCGCCTTTAATTTCCTCTTAATTACTCTCACTTCGCCTTCGGAGACTGTACCAAACAACACGCTTAATGCTTTCCCATTATAGGTAATACTGCCCTCTTTTGCCTGGTCCGTAACAACTTTATTCCTTTCAAATAGTAACTCATATCCTTCCATTGTCTATCAAGTATTAGGGATTCCTGAGCTAAGGAGTATAATATACGGTGGTATTCCAGAGTCTGTAAATAGTCTCCGGCGACTTGTGTCCTGGCTGTATCTAGTTTGTCCACTTCGGTCTTGAACTGACCCAGTAACTTCACATACGGCTGCAGGTCTACCACCAAAGTTATCAACTACTTTGATCTAGTTATAATCACTTCACTAGTCTTCTTAAATACAGTATTCTCACTGTGTTCCCAGGTAATAGCTACCAAAACTAGCATCGTCAGTACCAAGAGCCTCCTTTCGTCCATGTCTGCAAAGAGATGGAGAGAATAATTCGTCTTACTCAATCATTCTCTTAATGTTTTTAGTGGGTGGTTACATCTTAGAGGGATACCTCAAGCACCGACCCACACTACCACCAGCGCCGTGCATGCATGGGGCTCGTCCACACAGTTCACCAGCCCTGATGATAAATGCACAGTTAGTCCCAGACTGTCACTCATTCACCACAGCCACTGTACTGGTTTCACTTAATCCTTGGGCTCGGGCTGCACCGCTCCCCTCAATCGCCGTTTTAGTGGTAATTCCTCATCAACACTAGGTGCTTTTTCAGCCCGCAATTTACTCTGCAATTGAGCTCACGGAATCTCATCCTCTTCCTCCCATTCACTCAGTTCTTCTTCTTCCTCAAGGTTAGGCTCAATCCCTGCTTCCTCAGAATGTCTCGCTGGGGTCCGTCTTACCTCCCTCAGCCTTCGAAGGGTAGTTGGGTTAATTTCAATCTCCTCACCCCCTTCACTTTCACTCTCAGTCTCTAACCCTTCAGGTTCTACCAACGTAGTTTTCCTCAGCCTTTTCTGTTGAGTTTTTGTTTCAGCTCCCTTCCATTCTCTTATTTCAGCTAACTTTATATCATTCGCGTGCACCCTCTTTACCTGTCCGGTCAATTGGTCCCAGATCACAAAGGAAACCGGACCCGTCTGCTCCACGATCCTATAGAATGGACTCCATCTCTGGTCCAATTTACCTTCTCTCAGGTGAATTTTATAATACACTGGATCACCTATATGGAAGGAAACTTCTCTATTTTTATTTACTCTATCGTTTCGCCTCTTCTGGGCTCTTTGAATCCTCCTCCTCACCTGCGTAAAAAAATTATGCTGTTGTTCTAAAACTATTTGGTGATGATCCTCTCCTAAATACGTCCTCCTAGGTCGTAACAGATTGTCTATAGGTAAGACTACATCCCTGCCATATATGTAATAATTTGAAAATTTTCTCGTCTCGTTCATCGAGAATCTCACAGCTGCTAACGCTTGGGTTACGAATAAATCCCAATTTTCTCTATTATCCTCTGTTAGTTTAGTTAACACATCAGCGAGGGTCTTATGAAATCTCTCTACCTTAGCGTTACTTTGGGGGTGATATGGAGAGGTGGTTATGTGCTGTATGTTTAATTCTCCCAACGTCTCTCTCATAATCTGATTCACATTCTCTGATCCATTATCGGTTCGGGGGCCCCATACCTAGGGAATATTTCGTTCAGTATTATATCTGACACCGTTCGTGCCTTCTTATCCGGTATGGCAAATACCTCAGGCCAATTCGTCATCCAGTCCACAAAACTCACTATGTAAAGATTACCTTTATGTGTTTCTCCATAGGGCCCAGAAATATCCATGCTTAAACCTACTTCCTCATCTCTTCCTGAAAGGTAATACAACACTCCATCGTGCACCATATATTTGGAGGTACGCACTGCCTCTACCCTGGACCTGATAGTTGCTATCTCGCTATCCTCTTGGCTTTGCTTAATAATATCTCTGCAATGGGGGTCGGAAACAATCTCCGTTTCACTCGTTTCCTCATATTCCCAACCAAGTCTCTCCTTCAACGCCCATGAATTGGTGACATTAATTTGGAATGCTTTATCATCCACCCCCGGCTCCAACCTGACAGATTCGGTCTCTAATTGCTTCGGAATCCTCGATAACAGGTCAGCACAGGTATTATCCTTCCCTGCCAAATATTCTATTCTGCAGTTATACCCACTTAACTTCAATGCCCACTGTTGTATCTTCTTATTCGTCCACTCCGCCTCTTGAGGGGTTGGTGGTCTGTTTTAATGGTAAACACAGCCCCACTCAAATAATAATCTAATTTCTGCATAGCGTACAGAATGGCGAACGCTTCTTTTCTATTGCTGGCCACCTTTGCAGAGTCTCGGAGAGCCGATGAGACAGAAAATAGATCGGCACTTCCTCAGGCACACCCGGTACTGGTCCATCCTTATCGGGACAGGGTTGTGTAAGAACCACCCCGATACACTTATCGCTAGCATCGGTTTACAGCACCATGGGCTTACTCAGGTCTGGGTAGGCCAACAGGGGTACAGCTGTCAGCTGGTCCTTTAGAGCCTCAAATGCACGCTGACAATCCTTGGTCAACTTAAACCTATCATGCTTCATGGAGCTATTAGAGGGCCTGCTAGCCGACTAAATGCTGGTATGAACCTCCGGTAATATCAGATTGCTCCAATAAATCCCCTAATCTCTCTTACGGTCTTCAGTGCGGACATGGCTCTTATAATCTCTACTTTGTCTAAATCCATTTTTATTCCTTCTTTGTTTATGATAAAGCCTAAGTACTTTGTCTCTTCTTTCATAAACTGACACTTCGATAATTTTAACTTCAATCCATGCTCCCTTAACATCTTCTGCAGATGTTCAAAATGCTCCTCCGGTGATTTTGAAAACACCATGATGTCATCTAGAGACACCATGGCAAATGCCTCAGTGCCATTCAATACGATGGACATTAACTGACTAAATACACCGGGGCGTTTGCTAACCCAAACGACATAACTCTAAAATTGAAGAGACCCATGTGGCAGGTAAAAGCGGTCTTTTCCTGATCCTTTTTGCTAAGTGCTACCTGCCAATATCCCGACCTCAAATTCAAGGTGGAAAAACATTTAGACTTTCCTAAAAGAGCTAGAATATCATCAATCAAGGGGAGTGGCACTGCCAGCGGTTCCGTAATGGCATTTAATTGACGAAAATCCACACAAAACCTATGCCCTCCATCTGTCTTTTCAACAATCACTATTGGAAAACTCCAGGGAGATTTGGATCTTTCGATTATCTCTGATTCCATCATTTCATTCACTGCGTTCTCTACTAATTTTCTTTTGTGGATTGGGGTCGTATACGGTCTTAACTTAATAGGTGGGTGATTACCCGTGTCTATCTTCATTTCAACTGTCTCCGTCTGTCCCAGTTCCTGATCAGTAATGGCTATTACCTCCCGATTACCGTTCAGCAGCCCCCTCAATTTCCTCCTATAACGCCCAGGAGCTGTTATATCTTCATCCCTTATTTCATCGCTACCTGTATTATTCCCAGGCCTATTCTCATGCCATACTCTCACCTGTTCGACTTCTCTCACTGAGCACGCCTGTGCCAGCTCCTCTCCCTGCTTTAGTATAATAGTTTCATTGGCAGTATTGGTTAACAGCAAGGGAACGGTCCCCGGCCTCTTCACCAACGAATCACACACGGTTATTTCACCTTCACTATTATCATACCTATCAGTAGGGACCACTTGATACAGGTCACTGTTCAGCACTCCTTCTGTTATAATCTTGCCCTTCCCAGATACAGTATCCTAGCTTTATATCTGTCTGGGCCACCACTGGCAATTGTTCATAATTATCCTCTCCCAACAGTATCCCTACCCCGTCCAATGTTAGGGTGGTGGGGTTGAAACGGATCTGTGCCTTATTCTGCTTAAGCCAGTCATTCCCCAAAATTAGCTCACCATACAAGTCAGGTGCCACATAAACCTTAAGTTTACCTCTGGTTCTTACCAACGGGAAAGGTAGCCACGTCATCCCCTCTATCCTCATCCTGCTATCAGCCTGACTTATTAGTAGATCGACGGGACTAAGCTTCGTTTTCAGTCCCAACTGTCTAAAAACTTTGGAGCTAACCAGTGACACTGAAGCTCCAGTATCGACAAGGGCCTTCACCTTCTTGTCTCCCAGCAACACATTACAGGTGAAGTCTGGCCCTTCCTTCAGCAAACAGTATACTTGTGCCTTTCTCCTTCCCGTATGTTCTCTCCCTTCCTCCCGCTTTCTCGACAACCGAGACGTGGGAGTCGGTGACAGGAGTTCACCTTTTTCTAGGGTCTCCAATTTCTGTCTAGGGGCCTTCCTGGGTAGGATAGAGCTCGGATAACTCTCTTTTCTCGGCCTAGCAACCCATTTCTCCCCTCTATTCGAGTTAGGGTTGTTCCGTTCGGTGTGGTCCATCTTTCTCCTGCGAGGACAGGTTCGTCTCAGGTGACCCGCTCCTCCACAGCGCCAACACCTTCGCTCCTTACAACTTGCCGAAAAGTGCCCGACCACACCACATGTCCAGCATCTCAGAGGTCATACTCGCACTGGGGCTACCCTGCCTCTTACTTTTTCACGGGTGACACATCGTCGTTTCCCGGACCCTTTTCCTTCTCGGTAGGGGGCACCAGCGTATTAACTCGCTTTATCCCCAGTTTACGGTCTCCCTCTACCGTACACCACCGAGCCTTGTGCCCGAACTAGCCACAAATCGTGCAGTTTGGCCCCAAAGACCTTGGGCCGCCTCCATAGTTTGTCAGACAGTCACGAGTCCGTTGCCCACCATACTTGCAAGTCCAGCACACCAACCCATATCGGCCCGGTGTGGGTTGTGAAACCCATAATGCAGATCCCAGGCTCTCCTACTGGGAACTGCTTCAGCCTTCCAATCCTCTTCCACCTCTTCTTTCGGGTCCCGTATCTGGATCCGCTCCCTGTCCTTTTTCATCAATACATTGGCCGCCCAGGGTTCCTACCTACACCCCCTCTTATTCTATCGCAGAGTCGTTCGCTGGTCCGAGCCGCTTCTATGGATGCGGCCAGGATGACCGGTCCCCCCTTCAGAACATCGCCCCTCAGGTCCCTGTCACTCAGCGCGTCCACATAAACATCGGACAACAAGGCCTGCATAGGACCACTGTCCCGAGTCGCCAACTCCGGAAAAGCTAACGCCGCTAGCCCCGCGATTCTTTCCCCCAATTCCTCATTAGTCTCTCCTTCTTGTTGCTGCAGCCGGAATAATTTCCTGACTGCCTCAATGGCCTTACGCTCACTTGCGTATTGCTGCATCAGAGTGGATTTAAGCTCGGTCCACGTCAGGGCCGGGTTTTCTCTGTACCACCCCCCTATGAATTTGAACACCTGCCACGCCGCGGCGTCGTAAGCTAGGAGCACGATTTCTTGGTCCGAGAGGCCATAGATCACCTGCTTCTTCTGAATGGACAGAATCTATTCGTGCAGGTCCGCAGGGTTTCCTTTATAAGTAGGTAGCTTCATGCTACCTATCAGCCTCGTGAAACCCATCGATATTTCGGGGACTCCCACGTCCCCAAGGCCATCCCTCCACATCTCTCCACCCAGCTCGACTGCACTCGACGACAGACGAGCCAAAAGCAACCTTTCGCCTCTCCCGTCTGCCTCTTCTGTCTGCCTCTTCTTCAGCATAACTACGCGTTTATATAGGTAAATCTTGTTGGTCATAATCGACCCTCGGCCCGTACGCGATTATCACAGGTACTCCTTTCAACCCAAAATCATGTGATTTTCAAAGTCCCTCATAGCCTTAGTAAGCTCTATTTCAAATTTTAACCGATAAAAATTATTTCGACAATTTTCCATTGTCTTTCTAATGACCCAATTCCAAATGGGCTAGATCAGATTTCCTATCAGTAAACAAAATTGCTCTGATCTAATTTCGCTACTCAGATTCACTCCAATTTCAATTAAAAAAATATACGTGTGTGTGTGTGTGTGGGGGGGGGGGTCCCAAACTCTCTCTGTCACATATTGACAATTGACTATTGTTCCTTGCAATAGCTATATACGATTTGTATATTCTTCGTGTATATTGTCATCAATAAATATTGAAGTGGTATGGATATATCCTGAGGAGATGTTTCTACCACCCAAAATATTAAAAATGAAGAGAGAGATTATTTTGGAATGCATAAGGTTTTAAAGACGCTCGCCCACTGCTACTGCTACTGTAGTTTGTTTTTGTCATTTAAAGAAACATATTTGATTTTACCTAATAATTAAATTTTTGTAGTTTTATTTCTTCTATAATTGTTCTTATTCCTATTATTTATATTTATGATTAAACTCATTGTTTTTAGTTTTTTATTTTAGACGAATTATCAACTGAATACATCACATATATATCACAGCTGAATTCTTTCTGATGCATATAGGATATTGTTTTTAAGTAAAACATTATTATGATACAGAAACTTCGATGCATTCCTTTTTAGTTGCTATTGTCATTTTCATACTTTTGATTCCATCTGTTTTGCTATGCCCAAATTTCTATTATTCTTTCTTCTGTGTATCTTTAAAAATCAGTTTTCATTCTTTATATTTTGTTGACTTCTGTTGCGATTTCTTCGACTTTTCAGTTCGTCTCTTCTAGTTATTTACCGTCAGCAATATTTTGATGTATGTCCAACAAACCTTTTAAAATAATCAATTTCAGCGATTTTTTTTTTTTACTTATATAGAATTTAATGTCATCTTTAGTATGCGGGGCTAGTGCTAACTATAAGGTCAAACTAGGCAGCCGTCGAAGGTGCTGGCACCATAACGGCGCTGAAGATCAAGCTAAACTCACACCCTACTAAAATATGTTTTTTCTTATTTATCTTTGGTTAGAAATCAATAAAATTCAGTATTGCAATATAGAGAAAAAGTTTCATTTTTGAAGTTGTGAGTTTATGCCACAGCAGCAGTACACATACGATTGGTTGTAGAGGATATACGTAGTCTCAGCAGCTGACAGACGACTTTAAAATCTCATGTTTTCAAATAAAAATTCTCATCTCTTTTTCTTTGCATAGGATCATAGGCCTAACTGGAAAGCGCTCATCTCCACCCGCTCAGTTAGGATTTGTGTTTATTAAAAATGTTGACAGTTGTTAATGAATGGCGTACCTTTTCCGCAGTCAAAATTTTATTATTTTTATCCTATTTGTGAAATAAAAAATTCAACCTGTCGTGTATTTGCTTTCGTTCTGTTTTGTTATCACACCACTTCAGTGTGACCGCAAATGAATCAATGTTTAAATACGACAGAGTTCCTATTTTTTGACTGCGAGAACTCGAAAACATGAATTTGGATAGGATATTCATAAGTTTCACCCAGATGTGCAACAACTTATTGGAAAAATGGAAAAATAAAATGAAAAATTAAATAGATAGACTTTATCGCTTGAATTTACCACAAATTTTTAAAACAATATACTGTACTAGATACGTGTTGTAGTCTAGAACTGTACTGAGTAGCACTCCACCAATACATTTCCCTTCATAGAAAAACTTGAGCGATGACAATGGTAGCCTGTTTCTCTATACAAACTTTTGTTCTTAGCAAAGATTGTTCAACAGACCTTGAAATATTTTCATCTTGTTAGAAAGAAAGCTGAAACAATGGATCAAACTTCCTCCCGGGCACACGTCTGGTATTAAGTTAGAAACCTAAGTCTTCGCTCAAATTTATTTGCGAATGATTACAGGTTCACAACAGTGAGATCAACCAAACAGCCAAATCTGAAAACTATACAATAATATCATATCGTTTAATATATTATGCCTTTTAGTAGCTGCAAAATCACTTTTTTTGTAGTTTTTCAGATATTTTACATCAAAATAAGTTACAGATTTGTAATTGTTGAAAAGCAATAAAACTTTTTTTTTTAAATTGATGGAAAGATAGAAAAAAATCATTTAAAAGCAGGCACTTCAATAAACAAGTTTAATTCACCTGAGAAAGACAAATTTATTTTAATTTTTTCACTCTTTTTATAAAAAGAATGAGAATTTGTTAAATTTAAATCACTAAAAGTTAGTTCGCGTGGTTTAATAGTTAAAAAAACTCAACTAGGGAACCATATTTAATTAGTTCATTCCTCATTGAGTGTTCTATAATTTTACAGTTATACTCAATACGACTTTATCTGAAATTTACCCTCTAGGAGAACCGATAAAATAACAGTGATTTTATTATTAGATATAACACAGTAATAAAAAGTACAATTCTGGTGTATACTCATTTCTTCTCGGATCCCAACCAGAGACCTCAGGTTAGAAATGGCATCATGACATTTTCCATTGAGCATTTTTGAGACCCCTCCCCCAACAAAAAAACTAAGTCACACATTTTACATAGATAGAGCCCTTCGTAAGATGTGAACTGTACTTGGGAGTACGCTGTTTTCTATTTCTTTAAGGCTTTGGCTACCAGGAATCCCTTCAATGTGTTTATCAGAACCTTTTCCAATCAATCCGAGAGTTCAAACTACACCTGGAATTGTTGATATTTTAGTAACCCTCATTTCAAACATTTTTTTGATTGTTAAATAAAAATTGGTTGTTAAATAAAAATAAGCTTCGAGAAATGTCCATAACGAAACAGTGAAAATTTGCGTAAAAATAGGCTCAACTGACAAAAAAAATTTCTCAAATTCATCCCTAATTTAAATGTTTCAAAAAATACTATTGGCTAAAAAATAAAAAATACAACATTCGCCCACGCATTTCTCAGAAAAATTAGCAACAGCTACCAAGTCTCGTTGGAGCCGACTTCGTTGTTAAGAAAACTATAAATAGAAATAGCAAACGAATTTTCGTCGCATTTGAGATTCATACACGCGAAAGATACACACGGAAGATTTCTAACTTTTTTCCTACAATTTTCAAGGATCATTTTGTTTATCAATAGTTGATCTTTGCAGCCATATGAACCTCTCCAACGCCCCTTCTGTTCCAAGGAAAGAATGTTGTTTTCATCGAGAAAAGAGTAATACAATTCGTCAAGACAGACGTGATCACTTTATATGTGGTGGACAGACACGTTATTGGTCTATAATTTTTCGGAATCTGTTTCACCCGTTTTTTGGTAGGAAATATGAAATACATTCAGTGATCCATTGAGATTATTAATTAGCATTGATAAAGTTTGCACAAGAGTTTATGGATTGATGACAGATGATAGAGCCAAAAATTGGTACCTTGTCATTTCCTGGGAATTTCCATTTCTGTGATTTTATTAGTGCTTGCCTAACATTATTCTTGATTATATTTTCCCATTCTTGTAGACGTTTATCCTTCATTTTTTCTTCTTCACGATTGATCCATTCTACATTGGGATTATATTCCTTTGGGTTGCTCCAGATATTCTCCCAAAATGTTTGTACTTCGTCAATAGATGGTAGATTTTAACTTCTATTTCTGTTTTCCAATTTTCCTGTAAAACTTCTTTTGTAATATCTTATTTTATCTGTAGAAGCTACAAAGCTTTTCATAACGTCTTGTTCCACGTGCTTTTAATTGAAGTTTCTGTTTAAATATTTCCTTGATGGGTGAAATATCATTTAGTAATTTAATTTTATATTTCCGCTCCATTTGCGTGTTGAAACATTTAGGTTTCTTGAGATCTCATCTAGATAATTCACCTATTTCTCGCTTTAATTTTCCCTTCCAAGCTGACTCTTTTTGTCTGTTATTTGATCTTTTCTTTGTCTTGACATTAAGTTACTCAGTTATTATTATTATTATTATTATTATTATTATTATTATTATTTAGAATAACCAGATTAATCGCAAGACTTTTTTTGTAGTTTCGAAAAGAAAATTTTTGTGAACCTTTTGACTTTATGCGACCGTGTTGTGGAGAACATTTAAATTTACTCGAATTATCTTTTAAAGTATATCTTGAACCTTTTTTTTGTTTTAATCTTTTTACAGTTTTGTTACTGCTTTTGCAGTCCCTTTGCCGCCATTTGATTTTGTGTAAACCTGCTGTACTGAATTGACAGGTGAATGTTATTCTGAATAGGTTTTCACACCTTACATGTCTTCGTTCTGGCGTTCGGACTTCTGGAACTTCTCGTTGAAAGTCTGTGCAAAGCTTTGTCGTCTCATCTTTTCTGTTCTTTGATGCCAAAATTTAAAATAAGTATAAATATTCCAGGGGCATTTTTGATTACCCCCAAGATACTTATATATTAATAGCTTCAAAGCCGCCCTATCGGGTGGCATTTAAGCTAGCTCCCGTGGAAGGCTCTTGACTGGGCCTTCATCGCAATGGCTAGGGAGGAATAGATGCGATAGGCACTAATAAACTCGAGAAGAACTCAAAATTGATCGCTTCATTTAAGTATTGCATTAATATTTAAGCTTACCTTTTAAAAGTTCAACGATAATTCTTCTGTCACCACTTAATTTAAACACAATTTGATGTACATAGATCCTTATTTTCCGTACAAACAATTATTTTTATTTCATAGGTGACTTTCGCTGGATTTCGTAATTAATTTCGATTATTCCCAAATTTATTTCCAAGTTATAAAAATTGTTATCATACAAAAAAGTCGTCGCAAAAATCTCAGTAGTGAAAACTTAGGAATTCAGAAATTTCAGGATTACCCCACGGAATGTTTTTAATTTGCTCACAGAGTAAGCCTGATTCCAAAATGGTATATGTTGGGCTACGGCCTTCAGGAGTAAAGTTGAAAACAAGGATAATTTTATTTTGAAACACTATAATTTGAGATCAATATTTTTTCATTTGAACATGAGCTATTGAAAGTTAGAGTGATGTGTCCCTTCAATTTTTTTTGTCATTAAAAGCCAAGATTGCGGAATTGGAAAACAATCGCTGTAATGAAAACTTGGTAATCCAATATTTCGTGATTGCGTGTCCCGGATTTGGCTCGGAATGTTTTTAATTTTCTCACTGAGTCGGCCTGTTACCAAAATGGTATGATATGTTGGGCTATGGCCTCTAGGAGTAAAGTGGAAAAGTGTGACATACTGACATTGGCATTTATTATATAGAAAAAGATGAGCTATTGAGAGTTGGGTCCCTTTAATTGAAAAAGTGTGACACACAGACATTGGCATTTATTATATAGAAGACATATTTCAGTTAAAAAATACATCGTAAGCCTATTCGAGTAAGTACAAAAAAGGAATTCTGAAATGCGAATGAAATACAAAGAAAACAAAGCACAACTAAAGTGACCATGTTTTAGTACAGTTAACATCAAAAGGTTTCAAATTGTATGTATGTGAGAGAGAGAGAGAGAAAAATAGGAAGAAAGCACATTGCCAAAGTAGTTTCCATTGCCGTTGTTCGCTGTGTGGAGTTCCGAAAAGAAGAGGAAACAGACTATTTTTTAATTCAGTGGTGCTTTATACTAATGTGTACGTGGCTGCTGTAGTATCACATGACTAACAAATGAAGGGAAATAGCACATCACTTTTTTACTTCATTATCACAAACAGATATTCAATTAATATAAACTTGTAAACTTTCCTTTCCAAAAACAGTCGTGTAATTTAGTATATAAATTACACCTTTTTGTTGACTGCATTTGCCTGCTCTTTATCATTTCTTCTGTAGAGAAATGATGCTACTGTGATATGCGCCAAGTCAATCTTTCCTTCTCCTTTTTCCTTCCTTGCCTTACGATATATGCGTATATTACAAAACTAAGAAAAGTATTAAGAGGAAAATGTACTTCAAAACAAAGAGAGTCGTGTCCAGTTGCTATGTAATTCCTAATCTCATATATGGCAACAAATGCTGGACAATCACAGATGAAGAAGAGACTTAAAGTGACAGAGGCTGTGTTTCTACCGACGATGATGAGGTCATTATGGTCAGAATATTTGAACAACAAAGTAGTTTTAAAGAAAATAGCAAACTGGTATTTACAATCAGAAAAAGACAGCTGGAATTTCTGGGACGCATAAGGAATAAAGAGGGCCTGATAATTTAACACTCACAGGACATATTGAAGTTGAAAAAGCAAAGAAAAACAGCGAGTAACCTTCTTGATGTGTTGCATAGAATGTATGACAACACAAAGAGGGATGCTCAAGGATCAAAAGATACTTATCGTTACAAAATACAGAACATTTTTGAGATTCATGATCGGTCACGTCCTGAAAGGACATGACACATAAAAGAAAATGAATTCTTAGTAAATTTTTTAATGCACAACGTTTGTTTTTAGTATTTGTGTACTGTGTAATGGCATGAAAACTCATAGGAATGGCGTTTCCGCATTATTTTTTTCTAAATTATTTAAATATAATCTCGACTTAACATTCTTCTCTTCTCCCTATAGGGATAAAGTATTTGTTAAGAAAATGGAATATTTTTGTTTCTTCTTTCATAGGATATCAAGGTACAAAATTGTTTATTAAATGTGTATAAACGTTACCTATTTCTGTTTTTCACATTACGGTCCATAATATACCAAATTTCCATAATCGGTACCACATTAGGGGCAAAGTCTCTCTTTCATTTTCTATATATTTTCGAAATATATAGAATTGGAAAATGTATATGGTAAACGGATATTTCGGCGGGGAACAATTTGGTTTGCACATTTCAACGGAGGTAGCTCCATATATTTCGACAACAGACATTTCAACTTCATTTCATTTTAAAACCTTATCCTCCTGAAATCTATTGGATTACGGCTATAGCAAGTTGAAACACCTATTCTCCCACGATCACCTAAGTTAAGCAATGTCGAACTTGATCACTACCTAGATGGGTGACCGCTTAAGAATACCAGGTGCTGTAAGCTTAGGTGTGCGGGTAGTGCAATGGATAACGGCTCGGAATTGGAAATCGAAGAAAGCTGTGTTCCAATCCCTGTCATGTTCGTTATCTTCACTTACGCGTAAATAGCCTTGGGAAAGTTATGAATCCATCTCTTCTACCCACAGCTATGGGTTAACTAATATGAATTGTATTGCATTATTATCTCCAAAACATTTTTATAATCTAAAAACATTTTCCGGCTTAAACAGACTGCAAAAGGTTTATAAACCGTATCAACAAGTCAATCAATCAATACTGACGCCAGTTTAAACTGACGCTTTATTTTGTCCATATATCTAAACTACAGTTATAAGTTATAATTTTGAAAAGTAAAAATTCTATTGAAATCAAGAAAATACGAATTTTAAGTAAAATAGTCATAACATATGGAGAAAGAAAGGTGCTACTTTAAACTGACACCAAGATGATATTGTTAAAGCAAAAAATGACTAATTCGATGTAATTTAAAATGAACAAGACTCATCTATACAATAAATACGAATGTCAGTGTGTCACACTTTTCCCACTTTACTACTAGAGGCCGTAGCCCAACATATTATACCATTTTGCAATCAGACCGACTCCGTGAGAAAATTAAAAACATCCCGGACCGGATCCAGACCGCAATCCTGATTTTTTAAAATTTAAGTTTTCATTACTGCGATTGTTTTCGGCGATTTTTTTACGTGATTTTTTCCGAATTTTTTTGTACGATAACAATTTTTATAACTTGAAAATAAAATTGGGAATAATCAAAATTAATTGCGAAATTCAGCAAAAGTCCCCCATGAAATAAAAATAATTCCTTGTACGGAAAATAAGGACCTACGTACATCAAATTGTCTTTAAATTAAGTGGCGGCAGAAGAATTATCGTTGAACTTTTAAAAGGTAAGCTTAATTCAATACTTAAACTCAGAGATCAATATTGAGTTCTTCTGTAGTTTATTGTTGGCTATCGCATCTACTTCCTCCTACCTATTGTGATGAAGGCCCAATCAAGAGCCCTCCGCAGTTTCTAGCTTAAATACTTCCCGATAGGGCGGCTTTTAAGCTAGCTAATGCAATGTACAAAAATGGGGGTGGAACTTAAATTGCTAGCCTTGCATAGGACGTTAAATAGACTGGAACCGTCTCTACATACGTGTTATTTGTTTATATGCAACATTTCCATTATCTACCACAGACATCATGTTTTTCTTGTTATCAGTTTTCTCTGCAGTACTTTCCTTTCTTAAATGTATAAAACAAGCTAAATCTATTAATTGGTTCAAATTCTTTTTATTGGTTCAAATGTATATCTCTCGAATTGTGTGTAATCGTAATAGATAATGTAATTGATTATATATGTGATAGGCGGATTTATTTTGCACATAATATTGCTTTTCACTGGAATAGGGAACGAATTATGATTTTAAGTTTCGTTTTAATCGTCATTATTATTATTATTATTATTATTATTATTAGCAGATACTGCTTTTGATTGAAAAAATTAAATTGCACTTTCCATTTATTTTAATTTTTAATAGTTTTGAATGCAGAAATCATTGGCTGATTATATGTTTTTCGTGATGTATCATGGCTTGGTGAACGAAGATGCTGGAGAATTTTCCACATTTGTTATAGGCCCTCTCACATCAGTTGCAGTAGACAAGTGAATAACCCCGGAGCTGTGATAGAATTTTTCATGTGAAAAGCTGCGTGGGCATTACCAACTCCTTTTCTTCAAACGAGGATTTCATGTGCCGTGACCCAGCAAGACGTTGGCAGTTGTTGAGGTATGTATGTATCTGCGTGAAAGGTAAAACATTAAAACTTAGCTATTTGGAATTGTGTATGTCTGTGTCTATATGATACGCGCTCGCGTGTGCGTGTGCGTGTGTGTGTGTGTGTGTGTGTGTGTAAAAGTTTAGTCGTCAGTCACCTGGAGAAAATGTATTATCCACAACTAGCGTCGAAGCTACTATATCTTGGGGCAAAAGATAAAAAGAGAGAGGAAAGATATATGTTTGTAAAACTTAAACAGCACCACATAACGGCGTCTTCGATGAACATTACATTTCCCTATGTGCCCATAATATTCGATTTGTTTTTCTGTTATTTGTATCATAACAGGAACGGTTTGATTGATATGATAGAGATGCGAATTATTAAAATGACGAAAGGATACTTGTGTGATCAGTGTGTTGTTATGAAGAATATGTTGGTAGTGTGCTTTTCACGTTGAAAAGAGAGATCAGCGGTCTTTTGCAGCCGTTTAAAGATTTGTGGTTGTTTTCCAATGATCCAATAGCGTTCATTTTGAAAAGAACCATTTTACCGTCGATTTTATTTTGGTGACACAAGCGTATCAGCTGGAGGAATGCTTTAACAGTTACAAATTTGTTGAGCTGATGCTAGAGAAATTGATACTGAGTGTCGAAATATGTTACCTTAGAACTTTTGAAGAGATCTGGTTTGATTGTCGATTTTTCGGAGCTTCTTGAGTCTCCGGTGTCATTAATAGATCTTGCAGATATCTTAGTCGTTCTTGTGAATTTTTGAAGTGTCAGTGAATCGACGGATGTCGAATTAAATTACATCTAACTATTTCTGTGAAGTCTGAAAGAGACTGTGCAATGTTTTAAATTCTATCGTGTGATAGAAAGAGTTGAAAATCGACTTCTGGGTTTGAGTGGCATCTCGTGTTTTCAGATATTTTCTTGTGTGGTCCGCGTAATGATTCCATGTGAACTTTGGGCAGTATTTTTATGGCCCATCCACTTGATCACGACGACACATATGCCCATCAACTCGGTCGGGGCACCCAATCTACGCACGCTCTTGATAGCCGTGCTAGCAATGTTCCACTCATTGTCGTTAGCATCAAATAAGTAGAGAAGTACATGTTGCAGGCAGGACTGTTTTTCGTCCGGTTGAGTTTTCCACCAGCCACTGGTCCCTAGATAAAGTCGTCTTGATTCATTGTGCAAAACGCGTCTCTTGAAGCACTTTGTTGTACAACTCGGCGAGCTGTGGTTTCTGGAAGCTTTCTCGTAAGATGAACAGATTATAAGCAGAGAAACAAAATTAACGCCGGTGTAACAATCACCAACAATTTAATAGCATAGGCTGTCTAAAAAGGTTACAGTCACTCTTAGTTGAATTTTACACTAAAACCTTCAGATATCGAGAAAGGGATAATTGCTATATCAGACGAATGTTTTGTGGGTTGGTATTTCTTTCGGCCTGAGAAGAGAAGAAAAGAAGCGACAAACTTCTTTTACAGGGAGAAATGATGCGTGCTTTGGCCCAACTCATTCCAAAATCTCTGCACAACTGTGGACAGATCACTGTGGACGAACTAACTGCGCGTTCTTCGGGCCAACTTCAGGCATGCATTCTTGACGTACGCTACTGTGTGCTTTGGTTTATGTACACTTCTACCCGATTGATGACATTTATGGATATGATCTCTAAACAAAGAACTTCCTATTAGCATTGCATGTGACTCATGTTTCTGAAATACCCAGGGTCAAACATTTTGGTAAAAATTCAAAGTTAGACAGAATGATAAAATAACATTTCCCAATTTCATTGGGATTTTGCAAACTGTTGGTAAACACATTAATCCTATCATCACAACTCCCTCGGATATGAGAAGTGAAGCAGGGAAAATTCAGTTGTACTGAATTTACTAAATCTTACGGGGTTTATTTTGGGTTCAAATCACACAGATTAATAATTTTAAACCGAACTTCCAATCTGATTAACTAGTCTTCTATAATTTTTTACACTTGACATTTTTATTCCTTCAACAAGTATTCTAGGCTCTTTCAATACCTCAAATCACTAAACGACGTTTCATTCACTATTATGACTCCATCAGGGTCACTACCCTGTTACATTATGAAGAAAATGAGCTGTGTTTTGTTGTGTTTGTGAAAGTAGTAACATTTTACTTGTTGTTGCATAAAAGTTTGTCAGAAGAAAATTAGTATATTTTTTTATTTGGTAAAAGAGTCCCACGTGGTCAGTCAAGTTGTTTAACGAAAATTTCCAGTCGCGTTTTTATTGTCGAATATCGACAATACAGTGACTCGTTTCATGTAATAAAAAAAAGAAGCTTTGCCTTTAGTTTTTAGTTTTTCTCAACAGGTAAAATTTTGAATTACTGAAATGCTTGATTTATATGCGCACGCGTAGCAAAGTGCTTCCTTCAAGTTCCAGTAATTTCTCCGAGATTCGTGAATTTGCTTCGGCTTGCTTTTAAGTTTGTCCGTGAGAGACTCTGTGGGTAGAAGTACTGGTTAAATTTTGATATGTCTGCCGATGGTAGAATTAAAAGCAACGGTCTCTCAGTCGTAAAGGAAGGGATAGAGTAAAAGAAAGCCAGGCGTGACCGACTGTAATTGAGAAAAGAGAAAGTGTTTTTTTAAGAGCCAACAATAGAGATGAAGATTGCGTCGCTTGCCTACCGACCGAGCCAAAAGGAAGTCGTAGTGACTGTCTGAAATTTTTATCCGCATGTGTTGAATTTTTATAAGAAAGTTTGTTGATTTTTAAGTTCCATCTTGTAATGTGGCTGCATTTTGCAATTTGCTTGTTCATTTCACGTCGGTTTTCTCAGCAGTTTGTTGCGGTCACCACTTGTAGCTCAACTAAAACAGCGGTAAACAAATTTTTCACATGTAATTAACGTGATGTCATCATGTGTAGAGATAAAAGGAAATGGAATAAATTTAATCACGGAGATATTTTTGTGTATTTTTACATAACTAATAAATTATTAACAATAAGAAATAGTGTGTACACAGCTTAAAAGGAAAGGGAAAACATTAAAACTTAGCTATTACTAAGTGCGTGCGTGCGTGCGTGAAAGTTCAGTCTCCCGGAGGAAATATATTATCTCTGACAAAGGCTAGTATCGATGCTGATACATCTTAGAGCAAAAGAAAGGGAAAGAGGAAGGAAGAGGAGGGGGATATGTTTGTCTTTTTATAGTATTTAAACAGTGCCGCTAAACGGCGTCTTAGCAGACCAAGTGGGGGTAATCCCCACACAGTAATTTTCCATGGTCGTAGATTTTATGTTAGAGCTTCCTTCTTTTAGACAGGCGGCAGAGCTGAATGTTGGGGGATCTACCGTCCCTCCAAAGGAGTAATCTGGCAGCATAACTGAATTATGTAACTGTAAATTGTCACACCACAAAATATTATAGCCTGTTTATTTTTTTATGTACTGTTAAACTTTTTTGTTCTGAATATTAATCTACACTTGAGTGGTGCGTAAAATTATACAAGAAGTGTCTATACATTTGGCCGGAGGTCGCCATTATTCAGCATTGATTTTGGGTCTGAAATATTTACGTTAATTTTATAAAAAAATTAGGAAAAACAAATCCGTTGAGGAAAATTATATCACTATCGATTGCTTTTTATTCTTATTTTCTGGATATCAACTTTTAAAACCGTATCTTGTATTATAAATGTCACTATTACCACAATGTTGATGAAGACTATCTCTCACGTTAAACGTTTCAATAGCTAATCTCGTGCATAGCCTGTGTATTCATAGCTAATGAAGCCATCATTTTGGCTGTGAGATTTAACTGAAAGGAAATATGAACCTGTTAAAAGATTTGCAACAGATTTTTTTCATTTTTGGAAAGATTACTTCTTGCCTACTGTACATGCAAAATACGAAGGTACCCAGACCAACCAAGAAACTACTACTACAAAAAAAAAATCTTTGGTCATATTTTTGGGAAGTGAGTCGAGAAGAAAACTTTTCAGCACCCCCTTATTAGCTTAAAATGTTTTATAACATTTAAAGATAAAAATGAGATTTTGCGCCCCAAAACAGAAATCGAACAAACGCTAATTAATTTTTCTCGAAAATTGTGATTAACTTTTTACGGTAAACGGATTTTCATACACACACACACACATTTTTTATCTTTTATTTAAGAAGAGCATAACATTATGTGGTGTTGTGCATCTTTCATCATCATCAACCTTTGAAAATTCAGCATAAATTCAGGATAGGATCTTAACGCAAGTAGTACGTAAAAATAGTGATTTTATTACTGCTTTCTCTTTTTAGATAAAAATCACACTTCTTCCCGTCACTCTCATTTGATAAGCACTGAAGCATCGGGAATTATTTTTTCTGGTTTCGTTGCAACTACTACTACTAATAATAATATGAACATATTGAGTAGACGTAGCATTGATTATTCTCTCTCTCTCTCTCTCTCTACCTATATTACAACAACCACCATACTTTCGGCCTTGTGCCACATCTTAGCTACTCTTAGTAAATCACTATATACAACAACCACGATTCATCTTTCATTTATTCTGAAACATACAATAATTTTGTTTCTAATTACGCTCAAAAACATTCGAAAGGCAACCACTAAGCGGCAGTCACTGTTGAGAGAACAATGTTACACACGTATTATTCACTACAACAAGGGATGCAGACGACCGTATCATACGTAGAGACATGCATAAATCAACTAGAAAAGTATATGCATAAAGAAAATCAATTTTTTAGTCTAAAATTTTGGACGTGCTATAGAAAGGAAAAATAAATAATAAAAAATATTTTGGTCTTTCCTCTTAAACATAGATTATGACTATAAAAAATTGTTTTCATCAAGTTTGGAGCCTTTTTCATCAGGGTATGCTCTTTTTAGTGAATTGGTGGAGATACCTACACTGAATTACTGTGTAAATATTACATGTGTAGTGTGTATGTATGTAGAGAGAGAGAAGAGAGAGAGAGAGAGAGTGTGTGTGTGTGTGTGTGTGTGTGTGTGTGTGTGTGTGTGTTTTATACGCATTTAAACAGAGTAACTAGCTGACTTGCTAATCCCAAATGATGGTTACTTAAATTTGGCTCAGAAATTGAAAGTAAAAATAGCGAACTAAAAACATTAACATGTTTACAAATATAATAATCACATACAAGTAAAATCTGCTAGTCACTGCTACCAACACAATAATAGCGTACAAATAGAAAGATTCTGCCGAAGATACTTTCTCTAAAAATGTTGCATACATGGACACATACATCATGCCAATTTTGTTACAATTACTGATGATAGAATGTTCAGCCTGCTCGTGTTTCTTACTAGATGGGTTATCTTTATGACTACAAATCGCAGTAGTAGTAGCAGACATAGACAAACAAGCAATATTTGTAATGTAGTAGCAACAATATTATTAGCAATAGCGGTAATACTAAATGTGTAGTATAGAGAGAGAGAATATCAGCGCGTAGTGACTGATTTCTCGTGCTAACACCTGCTGCTTCTGCAGCACGTCGAGCTGTTGATATAAAAACTGATGGAAGTAAAAAAAAAAAAAAGGAAAAGAAAAAAAGGAGTAACAAACTTAACATCTCATAGGCATTGAAGTAAAATCCGACTTTACCAGCACTAAAAAAAAAAAAAAATTATAAATCGACATTTATTTGCATTATTGAACATTAATTAATTGGCGATACAGTGTACTGTAAAAAAATTATCCTTGGCAACTTGCTCATGAAGACATTATTGTCGCTTGTTTTCTTGTTTCAATATCAGGAAAGTTAAGGTTCTTGGTTGTAGCCGTCAACTTGTTCATAACTGATTGTCGAAGACGTCGATCTCCCCGACCCTGAAAGCAGGAGCTTTATTTGTGCTTACAATTTATCTTGTCAGACTAGAGAATTTCATTTTCGTAACGAGCAGTGGCAGTAGTAACGCCACGAGTTGAGAGACAAATTGTAGTCTTATGTTTACCTTTCCTTTTTAACAACATTATCGCCATATAGCTAGTGTAAAAACTCTTTCCCTACCGACTTTCTTATTTTTTTTAATTCTATATAGTTTCTCCTGAGCTGCTGGACAGCAACGACAGCCATATATCACGAAAGAATTCTTCACCAATAGTTCCTTGATAGGTAAGCAACACTTACCAAGTAATTCAAGAGATTAAGTGATGACAGTCCTTCGACGAAACATGTTTCGATACCGTCGCTCGCGAACTGTCCAGGGCTGTGCCTTAGGGGTTGGTTTTATGTTAATATTTGCTTGGAAACTCTACTGGCCTAATATCTATCAATCTGATGTAATGCTCCCTACACAAA
Organism: Acanthosepion esculentum; assembly: GCA_964036315.1. Taxonomy (NCBI): domain Eukaryota; kingdom Metazoa; phylum Mollusca; class Cephalopoda; order Sepiida; family Sepiidae; genus Acanthosepion; species Acanthosepion esculentum. Next base: position 74,686,949 of record OZ038480.1, read on the forward strand.
ACCAGGAATATTTTTTTGATCCATTGAGTAAAGATGACGTTCTGGGATTGTCTGACCAACTCTTACTTTGGCAAAGTAAAGGTAAGTTATACTTCATTTTTTTTCTTTAATTGATTTGTGTTCATCAGAATTCCAGATGAACATTTTTTTGTTCTAGCAGCACCTTACTTGCCTGTCTAGATAAATATTACATTATGCAATTGACTTGTATAGCAAAGTTAATGCATGTCTCTTAATTTCAATTCCATATATTTTTTCTAACAAAAAAACTGCAATCTAATACTATACACGAGTTTTACATGCTGCTCATGATGTACTAGATGCCCATCGTCTCTTATGTATAAAAAAATGTAGACATTACACACACAGCAAATTTTACTTCATTCTTTCCAGAAAAAATATCTTATTCAGTTTGACAGCCGCTCCAATCAGTCAAAGTGAAAAATCTGTCACACAATCTACCATTTAAACAGCACGAATTATTCAAGCTGTGACGGAATTCGATATGCGCCATGTCAACAGGATTCGTCTTTTGCTATATTCTTTCCATTTCATCATCACAATAAGAATGTTTATTATCTTTTTTTAAACTCCATTGATCCCTTGTGGTAGATTCTCTTCTATTCTATACACAAATCGAGTTCTGATCATGATTTTCAGTAGAGAAAGATGCTTTATGGTATCGAAATTTGCAGTGTTTTTTTTTTCTGAGAACGTATTGTCAGCCAAATGATTTTGTAAAACATTTTTAATTCTTCATTCACTTACATTTTTATTTTCTATTTCTAAACTTCAAAATTCCATCGGTTTTCGCTCGATTTATTTAGTCTTAAAATTATTTCACTTCTTTGACTTTAATATTTTTCCTTCAGTTTAACCGCTTTTAAAAATATGAATTTTTTTTCAATCTTATATTAATGAATGTATTTATTTTACAATCTTGTTTTCATTTTGGCCAATGAAAGAAAATCTGTAATTTCTTAATTTCGTAATGATTTTCTAATATCTACATAATTCATATTTAAAAAGCAAAGAATACTTTTGTGATTATCCAAAGGTTTTTTTTAATCTTCAAGGCCTCCATTTTGACATAATAAATCATTGGTATGCTGTGGGCTCTTCATAATAGGAAGGGAAAACATTTCCTACAACACCAGGGAAGGGATATCCGGTGGTTGTAGGAAATAGGAAAGCATTCTACCCAATTGGACTAAGTAAAATGTCGAGTATATCAATATCTCTCTGCATTAGGATTGTGACTTCACTTTTACTACATCCCAGTTTTTCTAAAGTTTCTAGTTAAAAAAAGATCATTCCTTAATTCCATTGAAAAAAAAAGGCATTCGTTAAATCCGCGTTGTGAAGTCAATCATGTAAAGAACACCAAATGTCTTCAATAGAAATGATTTTAATGAATGAATGACTGGAACTTCTAAACTTTTTTTCTTACAAAATCTTGAATATTACTTTTTAAATCTTGACCATAACTTGCATAATTCGTTGATTAGTGGATCTAGAAAAATCGGGCTAAATCATTAAATTCTACTTGTGCGAAAATAACTTTTGATTTAAATATTTTGGAACAACTGCCTTTTCTTTTTTTCTCCCCTAAGAATACCCAAATAAAAATCTAATAGTCTCTCGAGCATTAAATGCGCATTCGACTTGACTAAGAAACAAATGGCAGACTTACGAACCCTGTAAACATCATAAAGTAGAACTAACTTTAGTATAAAACCCAAAGGTAAGTTAAACGTACCCACATTCATTATTTATACTGAATAAAACGCTACACTGATCAAGATTATTTTTTTTTAAATCTCCAATTTCCTTTTGAAAACAGTTATCTGTAAGTACGATAAAAAGGTTAAAAAATAAACGTACACAAACGTAAATTATCGCAAAGATAAGCTCACGAAATAAATGCAAAATTTGTGCATTATCACTTTTAAGCTAATAACTGTCGTTGTCTTTCTAATTAATATTGCATATCAATTCTTCTCAGAGTATTGAAGTCATTTTTGACTAAAACATTATGTTGAATATGACAGCAATATTGCAATTTATTCGTCACTGACTGCGATAGATGCTCAAAACGAACTTGATCTTGGACACGCTTAAGATTCTTTTAAATTCTTTATAAAGGTAAAGACGAGGAGACCTACGTTCCTGTTTGCTCTGGCTTTGTTTGAATGCAAATTGACTAGTACAGCTAATGTATCATTAAATAATACTCCCCCCCACAATAACGAAATTGTTTGGTGATAATTGAAATATTTTAGAAGCCACAATAATTGAATTTAGGATGGGAAAACTCACCATCAGTGTTTCAGTTTTTCTCGAAAAAAAATTGAGTCTCGAGTGGCAGTTGGAATCAATATACAGAATGGGGTGTTGAAATCTCCCTTCCCCCTGCAAATAAAAGTTTGTCATCTGATCAAATTTTGGGACTCATAATGCCTTCTTAAAATTTAGAATGATGGCCATAGTTTGTGATTTTCTTCCCAGTACTTAACTTTTCAAATTTTTTTCGCAGTCTCAAAAGAAAAGGTAAGCTTCATGGTGTTAGACATAAAAAACACAGATTTTTACCATAATTCTAACTTTTTCATTTACTCTTTAACACAAAAAGCGATTTCTCCTCTAAAAGATCATTCCTGATGATGCTTGTTAAAGATTGTTTTACTGAGAAATTATTAAATGGCTTCGTTCTTGGATTGGTCCAAGATCACGTTGGCAAAACAAATTTTCATTTCTCTCCCCACTACAGTCAATTTTCCTTTTTCAAAACTTGCTTTGGTTGTCATATCTACATATGTAATTATCTGCTCGCTCCCACTTCAGGAACAAACATGTAGTATATATTCCCGTATTTAAGATGACTGTCTTTTGCTTATCTGAATGAAATAAAAAAAAATTCAATGTTGCAAAACACTTATAGTTCCTCAAGAAAGACAAAGTTCTGGGTGGATGAAATTAAATCATTTGAAATATAAAATAGTGGAATAATATAATTAAACGAAACTAATTTTTTGGCCAAGAGAATGCTGTTGGATTACGTGATTATTTTAATTTTTATTAACTTTACTGAATAACATACCGATTTTTACCATCATCATCTTAAATTTTATAACAAACCTTATGCAGTGTTTAAAATTTCTTTACCATAATAGTTGAAGCTTATAACAAAATTCTGACTTGAACTTTACTTTCAAAGCCTGTTTGACTGTAAGTTTGGAAAAGCTTCAGTATTAATGAGTACAAAAAATAAAAATCGGTGTAAATCAACAATTTAGGTTCGAATGATGGATGATCACAAGCAGACTTTTACTACGAAGGGGAATCTTAAATTGTAACTTCCCTGTTTTCGTGAACCTAACACTAAGTTGATCATTAGCGATTCTTTTGGATCACTGAAGTAACCCGACATCCAATCAAAACTATTTATTTGACAGTGCAAGCAAATTTTTTTAAAAATATACCACGATGGAAAGGAAAAGAAAAAATAGGAGTTGTTGTTAACAAATTTATTTCCGATTCGGTTGACACGGAGTGACGGACTTAATCTAGTTAGTTTTTAATCGAGACAAGAAAACGTATTTTCGGTAAAATAAGAGCCACTATCATAACCGGATACGTTAATAATTTTTTTTTAAATTGGTTGATTAAACATTGATATTTTTGAAGATTATATCAATTGGCAATATAAGAAAAAAACTTGTCTCAGTTTAATGAAAATTTCTACCAAAGGTGTTTTGAAGATTTTGCAAATAAATAAACAAGAGGAGTCTTAATGAGAAAGAAATATTGTGGCAAACCAATGATTTTATCAACAAAAGCATCTGTTTTGAAAAGAAACCTAAAAAGGTTGTGATGAATCAAGTGTAACTCTGTAACATATGAACTTCTATCGTTTTCCTCTTCGTCCTTCCATATAATGGTCATTCTGAAGACTTTTAATATCTGCGATGAGCCAAGGCATACAAATACGAACAATTACCGCCTCGTTGTGTGTACCTTTTTTTATTATACGATCACAGAATGTATTTATAAACTTAAGCGATTTGTTATCGTTAGTTCTACTTTATGAATTCTTAAAAAGTAATAATCCCAAATCCGATGGAGAGGTGGAATTTGGGGGCATTTCTCTTTGCAATATTATTACTTATACAGTTATTTTCTTGGTCATTATTTTCTGTATTACCGCGCTAAGAAATAAATAAAACTTCCAACCCAAGTCTTTTTTTTTTTTTGTATGATCGTTTTTACTGGAAAGGACATGCCAATAAGAAATATTTATACATAGGTAAATCAATAAGTACAAAGCCTAATGATGCAAAAATACAGCATTTTTACACATCGAATATCTTTCAACAATGTCCTTCTTTGTCAATGCACTTAATTCATTGGTGAGCATTAATCACATAGATCGAACATTATACAGTGAACATTTTTTTACTGAAATTCAGCTAATCAGTATCAGGCTATAGACTTCTTGATATTCTTCAAGAAGATATGCAATTAACGTCACCCCCCTCCTCACTTTTTATAGAAATGTCGTATTACACGTTAAGTACATGAACTCTTTGCACAAAATTATGGTTAACTTAACAGGATATTCAGAACTTATTTCCATCGGTCAAAGCGTACTGATATCAACACTATGGCATAAATTAAATTACTTGCTCAAAATGTGGACCAATCGAGTTTGGTTGAGCTATTTGATCGTCTTTATTGAAAGATTAATCCTTTACATCATCATCCTTTGAATTTCACTAGAATCAAAATTATTTTTTCTTTAAGAATTGAAACAGAACTTTGGCTTGTATTTAATTGTTGTTAATACAATAGTTTTACGTAAATATTTGATAGTATAGCAGTTTTTCTAAAAAAAAAAAAATTAAAAAAAAGTATCTAACTAACCTCACTATACTGACTTCCATGTGCCATATCTCAAGACATTGGTGATCATGGCCCTCCAAAACTTTCTAACTTTCGTAGCTCTAAGTAATGATTGTCCTTTTATTCTTCCTCCCATCCATTTACACAAGATTAAGCAGGTTACTTTAAAATCGCTCACCTTTATTTCGAAGATGTTGAGTCAGTTCAAGGCAAAAACTAGTGTAGCCACTCACTAAGTGTGTGGCACATTAGATCATTTCCACTTCTCTCGCCTTTTTATTTTTGTGTTTATTCTGTTAAAATCAGAACTTTTGGATTATTTCTAAAGATATCTAATGAATGTCTTTAATATCAATAATAATGAAGAAAATAATCAGAATAAAATAATTTTTGTTTTAGTTAGAAATCGAACTTTGTTCCACTCAAATCAGCTGTTAATCAGTTTCATCCAGTCATCTGGGTTTGTTATGAAAGCATAGAACGCAAAGATGCTACAGTAAGATGGCTGATATTTCGGTATATAACGCTACCTAATTTTGCTAATAATTTCAAATCTCAAATTCCTTTATATAATATTAGGCTTGCTTTTTGTTGCTTGCTTTGGTCTGTGAATTTAAAGGATCTGAAATAAAGATTTAATCTCCGATATCGAAGCATTAAAATAAACTATTGAAAAAATACTCATGATTTTTATCCATATCATATCAGAAAAATTAATTGAAAAATAACTTAAAAGCAACCTGAAAAAAAATGTTTCCCTTGAATGACGGATGTTTAAATGCATATACTATAAACAAGGCCATTGATATTTACTAAACTGATACAGCACAATATGAAATGAAGATAGAAAGAATGGTGCAGCACAAATAGTAAGAGCCTTCCCGTGCACTCCTGGTTTTTAATTAGCTTAACTTACCTGACAATATTGGGAAGTACCTCTCTCTCTAGACCCAGAAACAATTCTTTATTTTAAAGAAAAAAACATTGAAAATATTAATCATTAATATCACATTCCCTTAAAGGGAAGAAAGGAACATAAGTATTTTTTTTTTTTTTTTTTTACAAAATCCAATCTGGATCGTTTGCATAAAATTGAGTTTCTTCCATCATTACATTTTATATATATATATATATATATATATATATATATATATATTTGTGTATTTAGGCAGCAATCCTTCTTTCATGCACATTTCATTAAAAACGACTGACAAGGTGCTTTTATTTAGTTTTTTATATAATTTCTCGTGCGATCTAATAAAGTTTTTCTTTTCAGAGGATAAATTATATAAAAACTGTCCGAATGTTCTTTTTATCCGAGCGCTATAAAAAGAACATTCGGACAGTTTTTATATAATTTATCCTCTGAAAAGAAAAACTTTATTAGATCGCACGAGAAATTATATAAAAAACTAAATAAAAGCACCTTGTCAGTCGTTTTTAATGAAATGTGCATATATATATATATATATATAACGTTGAGATAGCATGTTGCTCGTTAAAAAATATCTGAAGTTTGTGTTCTTTGAAAAGGTTTCTAAACTTGTAATTTTTATTCTGAGGTTCGCTCCGAAATTAATGTCTCATTTTACGATGGCAATAGAGGTTGAGCCTTCCCACCAATAGTCCATAATGTTTTTGCCTCGTTATAGATGACAGATTGTAAAAATGTCGCCCGACACGAAAGTGTGTACGAAGCAGAGATGTCATAAAATTCCTCCATGAGAAAAGATTGCACCTATTGGGATTGATCGACGCTTGCTGACATTTATGAAGACTAAGTAGTGGATATGAGCACAGCTAGACGATAAGTTAATATTTCAGCAGTGACGACAACGATGTCTGTGACAAGCCAGTTTAACTTGATTTTATACAGACTGGAGACTTTCGTTTATTGTTAACGAAAGTGTATAGCCAATGGTGGTGACTGAGGGTAAAAACTGATTTGTAACTAAAAATTGCTGTATCCCGTGGTGTTATTGTGCTCCTTGTATCTTTAGTTTTTCGTGGAAAATCACTCGGAGGTATTATTTTACGGCGTCCTTCGAGTAATTATATAATTTACGATATCTGATATTTTCTATTTCCGAATAGTCGTTTAGGTAAATGATTGCACACGACTTTAAGCTTTGCTGTTAAGACAGTTTTTTCATAAATGTAGCTTCTCTGATAAAATCTGAGATGGCTACACATATTAATGAATATATACCTTTTTATAAATTTTAAGGTTGTTTGAATCGTCGGGAATACAGTTATATTTTGCGATTTGCATTTAAATATTACGTCACTAGAACCAACTGCAGCACCAGATTGGAAAATGCATCAATTCAAAATCTGTGATAGTATGATTAATGGGATTGCTGAAAGATAACTAAAGCATCCCAATTGTTTTACCATGAATCGTCTGATTTTAATCATTAATTTTCTGTACTTGTCCGAACCTAGTGACTTTAGAACCATTCAAGTGTCAGCTGTGCTGCATGCCATTTCCGACAGGATTTGAAATAGTTATTGGTTATAAATAAAATGGAATACACTCTCTGTTCTATCATTATGATTACTTTCAATTAATCATTTATTTTAAATTTCCGGTATAATCGCAAAAGAGCCATTCTCTTATATACTTTTTTTAATCGGATTTCAAAAATACCAGTCGCTATACGGTTTTGAGTGTGTATGTTATACGGATTTCGTATATACTTAATTTTTACTGATTGTGCGTTTGCATGAGTATTGATTATTTAACAATTACTACGTTATTTTGAGTTTATGCATCGGACTACTCCTTCGATATCAGTGGGATTACCCTACTTGCTAATGGACTTCGCTCAACGCGAACTAGATAGCTTTCTTGCTCACTCGGTCACAGGTTGAGTTTTCGCCAAGAAAGATTTCTTTCCACTAGCAAATCCGTCTACTTAATTTCAACTCCCACACACTACGCTAAACACATTTTTGCATACCTGTATACACGTAAATAGAATGTTCTCTTTTCTTTTGTGAGTTGTTCTTTATATAAAAATATATGTATAAAAATAAATACTACTACTTTGAACAACATACAACACACTGTTAATTTGCTTCAAAATTCTGCGAGAATTCACAAAGAAACGTTACACGACTACACAAAATACTTGCAAATAAGTAAAACTCAAAACCAGCCTCTACATTTGTCAAATTTTTCTCACTTGACATCTTGTCCGTGTGTGTTGCCAAATCCATGTTCTACATTGTTCGTCGAAATTATTAAGCTGGAAAAAATTGACAAAAGATTTGTCAGAATTTGACTTTATTTGATCTTGAAGAGTGCTTAAAATATTAAAACTTTTGAATAATTCTTTATGATCGACTTTTGTTTCCAGTCAGTGATTAAATGTTGGCTTTTAAATAAATTTTAATAGTTGACGGTTGCTCAAATACAAGAATAAAGACGAAATTTTATTGACTGATCATATAGGGTTTCGGAATGAAAAAAAGTATTTATTTAGACATACAAGTTGTAACTGCTTTCAGATCTGTGGGCTATACACACATCCATATACCACAATTGACTAATGAATATAAAATACAATTAGCAACCAATCAGAGAGCTCTAAAAATTAAACACTGTTCACGTCTGGTTGCTAAACGAAAAAGCAAATCTGCATCACTTGTGCCGATCTCATCTCTGCAAACGTCGTAGTGAGCACCTCACATGTTCGTTCAGAATAATTAACCAATCAAATGGCTTTTAGTTTTCAAACCCTCTAAGCTATTACGGTAGTCATACAGAAAAATGTAAAAATAGCGAATCGACAACTGGAAAAGTCAAATTCACTCGCCTAAAAAAAAAAACCTACTTGGTAATACGGCACCTTCAAAGAAACACTGTCGATCATCTAAAAATCGCTACAGATGCATATATGAAAAGACTGTTATTAAAAAGAGATAACAATAAAAGAACAGGAATTAAGAAGACGAAAGATAATGATTGACATTGCATTTATATTTTTGAAGATCAACATTTATTGGAAAGCAAGAAGCTGGAAGAGTCCACAAGCGCTAAGTGCGAAAGAAGAAACTGTTAACATAGAACTTATTGTTAATGTAAACTGCAAAATGTTGAGAACAAACTTCTGAAATAGTACTGCGCTTAAATTCATAATGTCTATATACCAAAGAGGAGCCACATCTAACCTACGCTTGGAAAATCACTATGTACCAAAGAGGAAAGCTCATCAGAACAATTACCATGAACATATGTATAGAAAAGACACAGGGAAACTACGTTACCTTGGTTTTAAAAAAAAAAGTGACTGAAGTCAAGATATCAGCTGAGGACGGATATTTAATGAAATGCAAAGTAGGAGCACAAGGCGAGTTATGACGCTAATATTCAATGCACGGATGAATAGTAGACTTATAAATGTGCAAGGTAGATTCAGGCGAGAAAAAGTGTCCAGCAAGACACTGTGAATCAACTTTCGTAGCAGTAGACCAAGTTTTTGCTTCAATATAATCATTCCACTTCATGTCAACCGAAAACGTTAGCTCGAGAAGGTGCAATGAGTCACTCTCCTGGGGGTCAACATCAGCTATTCTAACGGAAAGCACAACATTTCTCTACGATTTAAAAAAAAAAAAAAAAAGAAAAAAAAAAGTTTATTTTTGGAGGCATCAAAATTTAACAAGCCATTTCTTTCTCCAACTAACATTGTTGTTCATTTTTAGGTCAAGTGCCAATTTAATTATATCTAACTGATCAGACTTACCTTTAAGAAATTAGTACAGCTATCAGCATAGATACCGAGTCGAGAACTGATGACATCGGGAAGGTTATTGATAAAAATTAGAACAAGGATAGAGCTCTGGAGTACGCAAAAAGACATAGAAGAATGGCCGTTCAAGGAACTTTCATTTCGATATTTGATAAGAGATTGAATCAGATCAGAAATTCGTCCAGTATGTGAAGATCAATATGCCAAACCCTGTCAAGCGCCTTCGGGATATCCAACTTCACCATCTTAAGCTTGACACGCTTTCAGCAATAACACATCAGTTGAATTACAGAAGCGGAAATCATTGATGCCGGAAAGAAAATCCTGCAATATGAGATGGTAAATCAATTTGGAGTTGATTAGAACCTTTAGAAGAGTGAAAATGTAGGTTAATAGGCCGACAGAAGCACGAGACGGTTCGCCGGGGTGTTTAAGGACTGTAACTGCAAAAGATTTCCAACAAGCAGGAAACAAGAAGCAGCAAGGCATTGATTGTAGTGTTTATAGAGTACAGGAGCGCATTTCTTAAGAACAATTGCAGGGATGCCATCAAGCCTACATGCTTTGTAGGGATCCAGTTTAGAGATCATAGCAGAAACTATGAATGGCATTACATACATATCACACAATAGAGACTGTTCTAAAATGGAAAATTGGGTAAATAGAAAGTACAGGTGAGTCAAGAGTAGATTTGGAAAAGAATTTACTAGCAAAACATTCTGTTTTATCAGAAAATCTCAAATCTCAAAAGAGAGGAGGAATAGAAGACATACTCTTATTTAACACACTATTACAGTGCCGACAGTAGTCACGATAAACTTGTTCAAGGCTTTACGGTGCCTCGTTCTGTCAGTAAATAAAAATTAGCCTCTTTGATGACATGTTTACAGTTATTACGAGCAGACACAGTTGTGATCGGAACTATCACATTGGTACAGTCAGAAAAGTTATTCTTGAACTGCAGCGGCTGAACAGGCACGTGTGAACTTGGAAGATTGTAGTTTCACCTGGTATTTGAGAAAGCGCAAACACATTGATGCCGTTTTTTAACCAAGAAGAAACCTCAGTGGCACAGTTCTCAATAGGAAGGTTGAAAAAAATTAACTCCATCGGGCGTCGCGAAAAATCACGAAATGAACCCCAATTAGTACGCCGCTGTCAAAAAGAAGTCTTTTGACTGGGTCAAAGGTGATTCGTGTCTAATAAAGAACGCGTGAGAAATATCAAGGCACTGCGGCATGATGCAAATTTCTAAGGGAACAATTGTTATACTCGATAATAGCCAGGAATAAATCGAGTGAAGAAGCATGTTGATCAGAATTATTAGGGAAACTAGTATGGAAATTCACAATTTGTCTGAGAGACTGAGCAACGGAAAAGTTGCAAGTCTGAATACCGGTAACATAATAAGCCACATGACATGATTAGCATTAAAATAACTAAACACAAAGTTGTTCACAGATATGAGAGAAAACCATTTCTATACGGTCTGATATTTTGTCTAATATGTTAGTCTTGAGAAGATTGGTAGCGATAAAGGAAAAAGAGATAACAGTGCAATAAAGATAGTCGACACCACGCGAACTCAAGAAACAATTCACTTGCCACTGGAAGATTTTCCTGTGTGTAATTACCAAAGCCATGCATATGTATGCTAGAATCTTTTCGAAAAAGAGGAAGATAGCCTGTAACAGAATTCATTAACTGTCCATCGTCTATAGCAATACCAACTGGCTGGAAAGTGGCTAAGACTAAAGCATAATTATGGCGTTCGGGTTGCCCACCGGGAGTACATGCAGAGACATCTATTCATGCGTAACATGGCACGGCAAATACCTCGAGATTATGCAACTGTTGACTTGCACAGCCTCTCTGTGCCACCAGTCGGGATGCAACAACCAGAAACCTCAAACCCGGTACCATTGACCGATCATTTATTGATGACGCGATAATGATCTATTTTAATCATGTATTTAGACCAGGTGTGAAAACCGCTTAATCATGGTTTTCAACAATGTGTTATTAAAATATGAATAACTTAAATTCTGTAGAGGAAAGCGATAAATGTATCTTTCATTCTCTGATAATTATTTCTTGTAACTTTTAAGAGAAAAACTAATGTTCCCAGCCCGTGTGGTGAAATAAACAGTGAAAATGCAAGAACATTAAATGCAATTGAAGTGCTTTTACTTCCGGAAAAGAAAATGATGTCATTGAGTGTTGTTTGTGTGTGGCAGGTTTGATCTGCAAGAGTGAGAACGCGTTCCGACCCAAGGGTCTGTAGCTGCTGCTGCTGTTGATGACGACTATCAAAATACTGATTAAAAATAATCCAAATCACACGACATAGCATATTGCATCGATGCTTGAAATATCTCGTAAGAGCGTTGTAAGACATTTGAAAACACTTTGTTTGGATGTGTTGTGGGTGTTTGCTGGCGTGTGTTTAAGTTGAAAAACGCGTGTCTCTTGGTATATTTATCCCGCCAAAAAATGGCGGACTCTGAATGTGAGTCTGTGTAATGATAAAGCAACAACAAAACTATCTCTCTCATATATATATATATATATATATATATATATATATGAGAGAGATAGTTTTGTTGTTGCTTTATCATTTATTATATATATATATATATATATATGATAACGTATGTATTAACAAAAAAGGTATATATATATATATAAAATAGAATATTGTTACATGTTGTAAAACAACATGAATGAAGAAAACGTTTAAACTAGTGAATTGTTTGATGTAGGAGAAAGTACCAGAGAAAATGAAGTAAAAGGTGCATGTGTGTATTATCCAGTAGGCAGAGACACTCTGTCACTGCCTATAGGGAGCGTCACTCAGCGGCGTTTGTTTTTTGTTTTTGAGGAAAGTGTGGTAATTCCACAATACTACCCTCCAGTATTTTATTCTGTCCATATGGCCATAATATTTGTGTATGTTTATTTTTGTTTGTCCCTTGTAGAGTGAAAGCGTCAAACATTTGGAAGATATGTTTGCGAGAACATTTTAGATATTGTCAATTTTTCTTGGAAGAAATTATTAAATCGTACTTTCAGATTTCTTAATTTGTTCGTGTTAACATCTTTCAGTGAGAAAGGTCAGTGGGTCACCTTTGAGATTATTTCATCCTTTATCTGTTGAGCCTAGGAGAAACAGTAATGTTTAAAGTTGAAAATGGAGTTGAATTTCGTAGTGTTGAATGGTATTTTCTCATGTGGTCTTGAAGAAAATTAACTGTGTTTTGTTTGCTTCGAACTTGTAAGACGAAAGTCGTATTTTTCGTTTTAGTGAAAAAATTTTTTTGTGATGTCTGCTGGTGGAAAAAGGAATCGGGTATAATGGCCTAAGAGAAAGTGTCAAACAAAAAGGCAGAGGAGATGAGATGCGTGTTGTTTGTCTGCTGACCTTGACATCATATTAGTAATTGCAATGGCGATTTTTTTCAGTGTGTGTAGGTGGGGGGATCACACGTGTTGACAAGAAAATACTCGTTGACTTTGAGAATTTCTTGTCCACATAGTCATGTCGTGTTTTAGAGTTTTGAAATTTGCGATTTTGCTCTTTACATCAGGTCTAATCACAAACTTTGTAACTAAGTTATTTTGTTGGCAGTTTCTCGTGTCCGCTGGCATGGGATGGTACGTAGAATTAGGCCGAAGTTTTCTTCACTGGTTCTCGGTTTGAAAAAAGTAACTGAACTATGCATAATTCAGTTTGTTTATATAATTTTGTGTGTGTGTGTGTTAGTTTTTTTTTTTTTGTATCCAGGAGAAAAATATCGTGTTGTGGTCACCAATCTGTTGCGGATGAGATGGCAATGATGTGTGAAAGAAGACATTTAAACTAGTGACTTGTGTGCGTAGTTTAATGTAGGAGAAAGTCCTAGAGAAAATGAAAGGTATGTGTGTTCCCCAATGGGAAAGCGTTTTCTTCGTTCAACATCTTACCGTCCCTAAATGAAAAAGAAAACGTGGATGACGGAGAATGTCACTGCCTATTCATAGGTTTAGGGAACGTCGCTTATCGGCGTATTTTAGGAAAGTAAGTGGGGTAAGTACAATGGAATATATGTGGCTAAATAAACCTATGTACATATATCTAAATATTGTTTAAGAAATTCACTTAAAAAACGCAACATACCTTTGCTCCAACTCACTGAAATATAATTGTGTTTATTGAAATTAGATTAGTACGAGGGAAGATCAAAATCTTCTAATTCTTCTAATTATTATAATTAGTATTCTTATTATTCTTCTTCTAATCTTCTAATTCTTATAATATTTTTTTAAGACCGTGCCTCGAAAACTAAGAGTAAAGCTTGTAGAGTTCTCTTTTCTTATACATAAACCTCTTTTAGAATGGATTTCCCTCTGGAGGAAGAAAGTAAAATGCTGTCACAAAATTTTGTTTCTTGTAAATAGAAATTGCAGCAAATATTCACATACGATTAGTGGCTGTTTACGGAAAAGTTGCACTTTCTATAGACATAGTAAAGAAACGGGTCAGAGTTAATGGCTTTCTTAAAAAGAAAGGAAATCTGAATAATGTTTCAGGACCAGAAGGGAATCGTACTGTTATAGTTTATGCCCTATAGCACAACTATCATTTCTGGTTTCTAGGCGAGCAAAATGCGCAGAGCAAAACTTCGAGCTCGGTCACCTTAAAAAATAGGTGATGTGCTTTTGTAAACTGACAGTCTCACGACCAAACAAGCAATCACAGAGCACACCTGGACAATCTTGCCTTATTACCCGTTCAGTCTTAAAGACAGCGGTTGTCTAATGAGTATTAGGTAAATGAGCTAAATTCTACATAGCTTAGAAAGCAGTCAATAAACTGTTATAAAGCAGGTAGACCTGTCTCCCATTCAAGCGTGGAATATTGAGAAGGAAGGGAAATCTGAGAGCTAGATTTGGAATCCCGAGATTTTTGTGCTCATCTTTTGTTTTGTGTTGCTCCTATTAAATGTAATTAAAGAACGGACATTATTTTTGACAAACCCTTGAATCTTGCATGTAAGTAAATTTAGGAAACCATCTTCAAAAACGCTTACCCTTATATTGAAAGAACATGTATACCAGAAATGTGGATTAACAACAGCAGCAGCACAATTAAAGATTGATAGATAGGCTGCATGACTGCAACACAATAAACTACACACTTATATAAGTAAAATAACTATTTTAAATATGCAGAATACATGCGAGAAGTTTGAGGTATCTATTAATTGGAGGCCATTACTTACATTTGAGTCACAGATTTTAGCATGGAAATTGGCAAGAGAACCGTTAAGATTAAGGATTTACCACAGAACCAACAACTAAAAGTTCTAAAGAATAGAATGGAAATGTTTTAATTAGATTTTTAAAAAATCTTTTGACGTTAATTGGATTTATTGCGATTATTGGAGGTGCTTAATTTGTAAGCTTTCTTTCTCTAGAAAACTTGATTGGTTTGCTTTGTCCTTGTAGAAAAGGGAGATGATCTCCCCATGACCTATTCTGAACCCGTGTTGCTTTATCTATCCATATATATTGAATTGTAGAATATTTCTGTAACCAACTAACACTGCTTTGACTTCTAGAGTCATTATTGTCTGGACAAATATAAAGTTCATTATTCGAAAAGTAGCCGACTTGTTAAAGACGATGGGAAGTAGAGTGAAAGTTTGTTTAAAAAAATTATTCTAAATTTGCTAATGTTTGAATTCAATTTTTCATTGGTTGTTGGTCTTGGAACGCGTTGAAAACCAGACATTTTTTACCTTTAGCGAGCGAGCTTCTTGATTCTGCTTATTCGCGGAATACAGCCGCCGCCCTTATTTTTGTGGGGTGGATGGGTCCTACTAACATATTTTATTTTTAGCTTGAATGTTTTGTTTGCTTTTGGGTTCACCACCCACCTCCTTTCATTAGATTTATACATATTTTTGTAAAAAAAAAAAATTGGGAAAAACCAAAGAGGACTTTTTTATGTCATGGATGGTTTTGTAGGAACCCTGTGAATGTGGGGTATATGTCTGATTGAATGGAGATGGATAAGTTTTTGTGGTGAATGAGTAAATTGTGAATCTGTAGCTAGGTTTAGTATAGTTAGTGTAGACCAGCCTCTCCCCACTCTCCTTTGGCCTTGTACCACAATTGTTATCTTGATGATAAATACACATTACTGTCCCATCATTAAATCAGCTTGTTGCATTTACTAACTCAAAATGTTTTCCTTTATTTTTTGCCTTTAACGAGTAAGCTCCTTCACTTTGTTTATTGGCAGAATACAGCGGCCGCTCCTATTTTTTGTGGGGATGGACGGGTCCTACTAACATATATTTTGTTTTTAGTTTGAATGTTTTGTTTTCCTCTTTCGGTTCATTCTCTCCTCCCTCATTTCATGATTTCATATTTTTACTTATATTTATATGGAAACAGACATTTGTACATATGAAATTTTTATGCCATTGGTACTTTAGAAGGATCCCTATGAGTATGTGGTATTGTGTCATGTATTGGATTGAATGGTGGTGGATGAGTAAATTGTAATGAATGAATGAATGGGTCGTGAATCTGATTAGCTAGGTTTAGGATAGTTAATGAAGATCAGCCTCACCCACTTCCCCTTCGGCCTCGTATCAGAATTGTATGAAAATACAATAAAAACCGTCTTACTTCATTTTTATCTTTTATTATAACATCGCATTGATTGTGATTTCATACAGCAAACACCGAAATATCACCTTTTCTCTATGTAACCCCAAGTAAAATGCTATTTACAACTTCAGAAGTGAAATGATTTAAACGACCTGTGGGTCTATACACTGATGTGTTAGTATGTTCCCCTCCTCTAATATGACTGCATAAGTTAACCATTTGAAAAAAATAAAATAGTCAATGTATTCTCACAACGCCGGAGAACTTTAATTTTTGTCATCTAAAAGAAAGTTTTGGAAAGGTAAAAGGAAATTTAGGGAACGAATTTAGAATACATACCCGAGGTAAATTAAGCTGTTATCAAAAAAAAAAAATTGGACTGAGCTGAAACAAGTCGTTCTCACATGTTCAAATTTTATTTTCCAAACTAGCAAGCTCAAGATGCCGCTCTAAATTAGTCCTTACTCTACACAGTGGACTGCAGCTTTCACCAACTTTTCAGCAAAATCTGCGAGACAAGCTTATTCTTTCAACTTTAATGTTTAAAATAAGCAATTTTTAACGAACTGTTACTGCTGCTAAGATTTATGTTCAGCTGTTGTTTGTCTGCAAAAAACCTTTTTAAAACAAGATAAAATAAATATTAAAAATTATCAGATATATATGGGACAGGATAAAAGGCCCGTGGGGGAACTTCAATCCTTATTAGAAACCGCATCCCCCAGAGCCAAATTAACTACAAACCTTTAGGTCGTTGCTGTTAGAGCCAGCCTGCATAAAGACCATTAACATATGCTCGGTATATATATTCCGCCAAAAGACCCCATAAAAAAAAAGATGAGCCCCAAAGTCTGATAGACCGAGTACTCAAGCCTTTTATTTTATTAGCAGACTTTAATAGCCAAACACTGCATGGGGAAATAAAGACAGACATAAAGGAAAATACCGTGGAGAAATTTATAAATGAAAATGATTTATGTCTACTAAATAAAGGAGCACATCCATGTATAAACCTTTTTTCAGTCATCAATCTGACTATATATATATGACCCAACAGTATAAATGGACTTTTCTTGGGATATGAAAGATGGCACTTATGAAAGTGACCCCTTCCCGATCCTCCTGGAAAATATCAAACCAAATAGTGAAAATATATCCTGCTGGGAAATGAACAAAGCAAATTGGGACAAATTCAAAGAACTTTGTAAAGAAAAATTAATACAAAACAACAATATAGATTCACCAGAATGCTTTACAGTGATACAAATCACTGTAGCAAAGAAATGTATCCCCAGAAATTCAACACTAAATAGACAAAACAGACCCTGGTTCATTAGTAAATGCTTGCATGCCATAAGATTACGAAAGGCGTCTCTACGAAAATTTAACAAAGAACCTACAACGATAAACTTTAATAATTACAAGTTACATAGAGCTGTGACTCGTAGAGCAGTGACAGAAGCTAAAAAAAGAATGTTGGAAAAAATGTCAACAAGCTAAGCTCCTCCTCAAAAACAAAAGCAGTATGGGAAATGTTGAGGAAAATAACGGAGAAATAACAAACTACATCAATTAAGCATCTTTTCAGCCATAACAATAACCAACAAAAAGGACATAGAAGATACTTTAGCTGAAACAATTAAAAAAAATCAAGTAAAAATGGAAAACAAAAATTCCTAGTCCGAAAACAAAACAGAAAAATATAAACTCAATTTTACATCTAGCAATACAGAAATCTACAAAAACCCACTGGTTTAGCAGAATTGAAAGATGCCATAACACTGCAGTTGGACCTGAAGATGTACATTTCGAATTTCTAAGACAATTACCAGAAGAATCCTTAGAACTTCTAAAAATATACAATAATATATGGATAAACGGTTATTTCTTGGATATTTAGAAACGAACTACTATAATACCAGTCTCAAAATCTGGAAAAGACAACTCTGACTCGGAAAACTACAGACCTATTTCACTGAGCAGCTGTCTATGTAAAACCATGGAACGGGTGATAAATAACGATTGATCTGGTACTTGGAGAAAAATAAGTTAATTACTGACCTGCAATGTGGTTTTAGAAAGAATAAAGAAGCACATTGAACCACTTAATCCATTTAGAATTAGCTTTAAGAGATGCATTTGTTCGAAAAGAACACTTTACAACAGTCCTTTTTAACCTGGAGAAAGCTTGATACTGAATGATGTATCTGCATGCCCTCAGCTGGAAAGGCATACTTAGCAGAATTCATAAATGGGTTTCTTACTAGCAGAAAGTTCAAAGTACAGGTTGGATCAACTCTCTCTGACTTAAAACACCAAGAAGAGGAAGAGCCCCAAGGCAGTATTTTATCAGTGACACAATAATGTAGTCAAAAGCTTAACCTCCAGAGTAGAAGCACATTTTTTATGTAGAAGACTTCCTCAATTTTTACAAATGCATACCATAGAAAGAAAATTACAGCATTACCTTAATAAAATTAACCAATGGGCAACTGAAAATGATTTTAGGTTTCCTAAAATGAAAACTAAATGTATGCACTTCTGCCAGAAGAGAAAACAACAAAAAATAAACTGATATACCGGTAGATACAAGTAGCTGGCTACCGGGTATACGGCTACTTAAGTGTCTATACCCCCCGCCCCCGCGCTTTGGGTGATCGACCCGGTATCTATCGGCGAGACCACTCGCCGATCCGATCAACCAAGCTACGATCGCCCGACCTCCCGCGAGGTCTCAGCTCCCTGTTTAATTTGGGGTACAGGACAGCATTCCAATCCCAAATTAAAACTAAACCCGATGAATACACCAGGAACGGTCTCAACCGACGGTAAAGAGAGACACGCTCTGTCTGCTCGTTGAACGCATAAACTGCAGCTATCCGAAACGAATACTGTTCACAGCAATATCAACCACGATCAACCGTCCCTCCCCGCATCGTCATGGACAAGGTCCACCTTCGCACCCAGTGTACGTTTAACCAGCAAGGAAACGCCTCTGGTCACCCTGTCCCTGTATGCTAAATAGACAAAGTTGCTAGACAGCACACGGGCATCAACTTCGCAAAAGTGTGTTTCGTGGATCGCACCCACATCTACGCCGAAAGATAAGAGATCACGAAGCAGGCGGGCAGCCTTACTCCGGTCCCTCAAGTCCCTCGCATTTAAACTGGCTAGTTTGATAGACATTTTTCGAGAGAACACCCCCACCTCGCTTCCTAGATGCAGACTGGATGGAAATCTGCAGGGAAAGAACTCCGACGGATTTTCCTAGGCTCCATATGCCCGTCTCCGACGTAATACGTATATCCAGGACAATCACGCCGACGTCCATCAGAAAGGTTAGCTTAAGAGCCCTATGTAAGGAGGGATGAAGAAAACCGGGACTCTCGGTGCACAGAATCTTGCTTTTTTTTTTAAGTTCAGGAGACCTTATTTGGGTCATCTTGGTGTCTGGGCTCTTGTCAAGTGTTCACACTTTTAGGTTCCCCCTTTTGTTTCTAATCAACGTTAAAGCAAAAGTCAAACGAATGTAGCCTCACTTTCTCCATCCGATATTAATATGTTGGCGCTTAAAGTAAGCGGCCATATAATAGATAAGGTAGATCACCGTGGAATTGCTTTATTCACATCACAAGAATCACGATTCGTATTACGACTAATAGGTAAAAACACCATATATTTCTATTTGTTGAGAGACGTTGCTACAAACAAAATTGACCAAAGGGGGAGAAACTGCCCACGAAGCATGCAGTATTCAATAAAACTGTATAGCAGATGTACGACTGCACAATGAAAGATGCGTTCCATATCACTGCAAACTGACGTATTCTGGTGAAACAACCTGTCCCACTTCAAAATAGCTTTTGCCGACTTCGACAACGTCTCGAATGACCTTATTATTAAGGCATTTCAACTCGAACGTTAAAGCCCATAAGTAGTGATGTTCCGCCCTCGCCAGGGTGAATACCAGAACCAAATCGTCTCGCACGTTTCTACTTACTAATACTGAATACAGCCATTCTCGACAATGATCATGTTTCATGGAGACCAGTCTTCACATGAGAGAAAACTCTCGGATCATTTTTACATTCACGGTAGAACTCATTTCAAGGTAAACTGTGAACCTGTCAGTCGGTTTAGTAGATGCGCAAAACATTCAATTTTGCTCTTTTGTTAAGAAAACTAATTAACTGCGGTTTCGACTTCCGATTAATTTTTCTCAAGGTCGAAGGCTGCAGCAAAGGGATAATTACAAAATAACTTGATTCACTTGGCAGTCCGAAGAGGTTAGAGTGCGAACAACCTTACCACAAGCTCCACTGCAAACCAAGAAATTATCGTAGTTAATTTTGATCTTTGCTACCGTATGTTACAGGGGATATCTTTGCTAATCTCCACACAAGCATGGTATAAATAGAGTATCTGACGGAATTGATTGCATCAGGTGAAGTGATTCTGCATTTGTTTACTTTCAACTTGTGCAGGAAAGGTTCTATCGCAAGAATTGAATTACAAGTCTCGTAACTCTTTAGAGTCGTGGGGTACCATATGTACAGCTACCGCAGTAAAAGAGATGTCTCCCCGGGACAACCTGAAGGATCCCAGGCTGGTTTGAATCCTGTTTTCCAACACCTAGAGCGGTTGCCACCGAAGGAAATCTTGCTATTTACCCATAAGGGGTGGGAGAGAAGAGATGGATTCATGCCTTTCCTCTAGGGTATTAGCACCTAAATGAATATAATGAACTATATTGGAATTCAAACTTAGCACTCCGATTCCTCAATCCAAGCCGCAATCTACTACTCCACTATGTCTCCTGTGGAGTAATGTTCTATCGCAAGATAAGATGCGTCGATTCACTTTTCATAGTTCCATGAATATCATTCAAGGACTAAAGTGCGGCTTGAATCCGCTTACGGAACAACATAGCCTCCAAGATAATCGACTCTATAAAAAGCCTTGGACTAATCTAAATTGATCAGCATGGCTTCATGATCATGCCCGCCAAATGCAAGTTTTCTTGGATCAACCTACCCTTCACAGCACGTGATCGGGAGAAAAGAAACGATCTAGCACAATCAGCAATGTTTACTAAGCTCTTTCACAAATACTTTTTAACCCTGTATTCAACATATTTAAGGGAGAACTTATAATAATCCCATCCCATCAACTCCGTCCAATTTCAGTGTCACCAGCGGAACAAACATTGGTGACAATCTTAAGTACAACTGTCACCGCTTGATTTTCATTTTGCTTTTCAAACTTCTTCACAATAGTACATTCACCTTTTCGCCTTTGCCCGACTGAAATATTTGCTGCAACATTGAGCGGTCGATGAATATGGTTGACCTTTCATCTGGAATTGTATGTATTAACGGGTTCCAAGAAAGACTTGCCACAAACTTTTTCGCTGGAAGTGTGAGTTGCTATGCTCTAATGTCTAACAGTTTTCCAGTTTTTGACTGCCGAAACTAGGGACAGTTTTTCGATAAGAACTTCATCTGTAGTGTTGCAGTAAGTTGGCTAATATTTCTACAATACCAACATGCATGCCAATCTTCTTCCCACAATAATGATCTGCAACTTCTGACTCTTGACGACCAAACAGTTGGAAATGGCGTTTATGGCTTTCCGGTTGGTCATGATATCAAACCACCATTACCTGAGCATTCAGTCACAATATCGCCAGTAGGAAAAATGCAACTAGATGAGTACCCAACACGAAGGTAGGGACATAGAAAAAGGCAACCCTTGGCCGACGCTTGTCCTGACAATTTACTCGAGAAATCTTTTACTTTATTCTGTAGACACCATTTTCTTCTGGTGTGGACAGAAATTTCCATATGTAAAAAGATTTTAACGGCTATAAACACACACACTTTTTTTTTATCGATGGCTCTCAATTTGGGTAGGTTACTATCATGCCACACGAATTCCGACATCTATTAAACGGGGAGGAGATTTGTAGTTATTTAAGGTTGAGACCCCACGTGGTTTCTGTAGGTTGTTTATTTTTTTTACTGTTTTGTCTTAGTCCTTCCCAGTTCTGTGAATAAATTTTATTTAAATTCAAAGTGAAAAAAAAACGTCGGTCAGTTAAAGACATAAAATTCAACATACATGATAGATACATGGAAAATTAAATGCCTGTGCAGTCAAAAAGTGTCTCGTCTTTCACAGCTTGCAAGGTGAATCCCAGGAACCGTCTCTTGAAATATGTGCAAGTCAGAGATTGATTATGAGATTTTCATTGAAAACTTTTTTTCTTTTTTCTTGGGCCACTTTTGATTCATTCCAGTGAACAAAAGCAACCTGTGCAGCTTTGCCAAACTTTTTTTATTTCGTTACTATTTGTGGAGATGAACACTTGTTCATCTTTGACAAAGCCAGTTCACTCCATACGCACAAAGCTTTGTTAGATGAAAGATGCAGAAAAGGGACAATTACAAAACAACTTGATCCACTTGTAATATCCACCAATTCAATATTTTTCATTGGAAAACCATACAAAGTTCACCCACAGAAAAAAATAATAAATTTAAAGAAAATACTTTCTCCTAAGTTTGATAGATGTTAATCAGATATTTTGATATAAGAACTAAACATAAGTGGCAGATTTCATCTCTATAAAAGATTATCAAATTTGATCCTTGTGGAGGAGCTTAGTATCTCTAAACATTTAATAAATACCTTTAGGATTTTATTTATTTTAAAATTGGATAAATTTTAATATGGTTTTATAAGCATACAGATTTTACAAGCTTAAAACTGCCAGTAAAAAGAATTACAGATGTTACTAGCTTCAATCAGAATCTAGCCTCAAGAAATGTATATTCATTATATAAGTTTATAACAGTTAATATCTGTTAATTGTAGACTTAATTTTTAGATTCAGGAAAGTTGCATAGATATACAGGGACTTTTATTTTGTTAGTTCTGAAAAGAGGAGCATGAATTTAAAGTTTAGCTTGTACCTTCTTTTTTTTTAAGTGTAGTTTACTGTTGCATTAGATTTTTTTTTACTATCAATTCTGAAATATATTGATGTACATAAAATGAAAAAATACTAGTAACAATGAGTTTACATTGGATTAAATATTAGGTCTAATCTTTGTCTCTTTTCTGCATCCTAACATTACATTAGGAAATGTTGGAGAAATCATTTCATTTGAAAAACACTTCCCTTGAAATTTCTTCAGCTGCTGGAGTCATCTTTTTGTTTAGATGTGAATAACCCACCTTGTCTTGGCACCAAACTAATCCAAACTAGACAAGTGAATTAAGCGACATCAGAGTTGAATACTTGCTGTTTAGGAGGATTCAGTTTCCAAGAACAAGGCTTTTTGCATCGTACTAATATAAAAAATATCTTATATAGGAAGATCTTTCTTCTCTTTTGAATAACAGTCAAGTACTGGTAACTGAATGTCAATTTATTTTCTTAATTCTTGTTGCAGAACTTAGACTAGATTACAAGTGTTTTTCGTTTTTACTTTGTATTCAATTTCTATAGGAGACAAATTCCTTACAGAACATAGAGCTTTCACTGCACTAAGATCTGTTCCCAAATATCATATCCATTGTAATCTTGTATTGAGCTTTGCACCCTTTTTACAAACTATAGATCAAGGATTAACTATGTGTCTGAGCCAAACTGAATAAATATGAAAACTCAATTCTTTAAACGTATCTCTCTTTGTTAAGCATTATCTAGTCAAAATGTCCTTCAAAGAATAGAACAGATCATAGAGATTATAAGAAATAGGACAATATATCATCATAGGTTATTCTATGGTACCTTTTCTTTTGTGAATTGAAGCTGCTGCTGATATTCGTATACAAATAAAAAATTAACCATAATATTACAATGAACTATTTTGTAAAGAAAACCTAAAATCATCAAATTGAGAACAAATTATCTTTTCCTCTTAAAGACATCTGAAACCGCATAGAATTATTTGAATATCTTCATTTCTTTTGTTTGTGGATAAATGTGCCCAGAAAGTTAACTTTCATGAATAAAAGCAATTGTTTTGACTGATATTTCAAGGGACATTTTACCATCAACTACAAACATAAGATGATTCGAAAGACTTTCTATGTGATTAAATTAATAGTTTAAGTGCATTTAAGCTACATGATTCAGATGAAAACTGAAATGAAACAACTAATGAAATAGTTAAAGGGTTTGAGTATCATTGTGATTTTCATAGCAACCGCCATAAATATTCATAAAATTATTGGTATTAATAAACCTCAATTGAGTGATAATTGATATAGATTATATACTTGCTGGATTGATGCCATGATAGTGAATTACAAAATTTTATGCACCATAAAATTATCAGCTAAACTTGCAATTCTATATAAAGAATCAGAAAAATAAAGACTGAATTTGGTTAAATAATGCTAAATTTTTATATCTAATGTATAAATATATTTTTAGAATCAAAAACATTTTAACATTGCTGGCTTTTGATTTAAATGCAAAACTTAATTCCGGTTTCAATTGCCACATAACAATTTTTATTTCACTGCTATCAGTTTTGAACCAAACATTTCACTGTAATAGAACGTTATGCATCTATTGAGGAATAGACAATTTTTTTGCCTCTGTCTGGGTGACTGTATTTAGTCTCTAATTAGCTCTTCTGTTCGTGCTAGGTAATTCCTTTTTACCAGTTCCCATCTAATTTGCCCACTTTTTCTTCCCCTGATGAATATGTATTTTATGCTCCATAAACACATGGGTTGCTATAGAACGGAAGCCTGTTTATCAAATTTCAGTGAGAATAATTTTCTGACAGAGCATTGAATAAGCAATAAAAGTGCAAACTATGAGCTTGATCCATTTCCTTTATTTATCTTTATATCTATCATTAACATTAAACAACAAATAATTTCAATCTCATTATTCTAAGTTATATAAAGTTACTCCATATTAAGTGAACAAATGTTACATGTTTGTTCTTTGGAAATAATATTATAATGACAGCTCTATTATACCCATAAAATTATGTAGCTGAGTAAGTCTATTTTTAAACAGCACACAAGATTTGAACAGATTCTAATGTATAGAGAGATACATATTATTCTTTTTTTGTGAACTTTATTTGTATGATTCTCATACCGACAGGACCAATATGCTCGCAGTATTGTAAAATTGGTGATTCCATTTAAGAATTCTTTTTAGTAAAATCTGTATTTTCTGGAATTCACCGAAAGAACCTTTAGCCGTTTTCAAATTCTAAAGTATGGGGCAAGAATTTCAAAATTTACATGTGTCACTTTTAATGGTAGCTGCAGTTTTGTCAATGTATCTTTGTTTTAGTTGATTGATGTACCTTGAAATGAATAAAACCTGATTATGACATAGTTGTAGATTTCTCAATATTATTCTCAAAGTTTTCACTTAAGCTTCAGACTCTCTCACCTTGGAAATTTCACAAAAATTTACTTTAAGTTTTGTTTGGCATTCTATTTCAGAAAATTTTGCATTGAAAGCATTTTTTCATTTTTTACCCACCTCACACACACACACACACTTAGATTTGCAGTTCTTGTGTGTATTACAACTATGAAATTTAGTCTTTCTACTTTGCAATTTGACTGAAATTGTGATTCATTAATGCAATATTCATCAAATTCTGCTGAAGTGAAATAAATATCTTTGTTATACCTGACTTCCATCATCTAAAGGTATTTCAATTTACAATGGTTGCCCAGTGTTAAAAATCTGTTTTGTTAATGGCAACCAACTTTTGATCTAAATACAGCAACTAATGTTTTATGAAAAGTTGGAAGAGTGGATTTATTAGCAAATAGCATTTTATGGAACTAACTCACCTCTCTAACTATAGGTTGGCTCAACTTGAACTGAGAAGTATATACTGTAATTTTTATTTCGAATTTCTGTAATATAACATATCCACTACCATAATTGGAAGCATCAACTAAAATCATTTCTGGGTTAAGATCATGATGAGGCAATGAGATGCTAGTAATTGAAGTCATTCGCAATTAGCAGCATCCAATTAACCAATGACGCTTTCTGTTCTTAATGCAGCCAAGCTTTCATCTTTGACACAATCATTATATTAATTAACAAGCCAAAGAAAAGATTACTTTGGAATATTTGTATGTGCTGCTTGACCTTTTCTTTTTCTCTCTGGATCCAGGTGTTGTCCATTAGTGTCTGAAATTATACATACACAAAAGGGTTTCTCCAGAAGTAGTACCTCCTATTGTCACAGAAATTGCAACAGTGAGAGGGAGCACAATAATATTGTTGAATAAAACAACAAAATAATTATCAGTCATCTTCATCCACTGTTTGGTTCCCATAATGGTTCAGCAAGCATCAATGGATGTAAATGGGTGCAATTTTTTCCTCATGGTAAAACTCTGTAACTCCTCTCTGCTTCATACACACTTTCATGTCAGACGCCAATAAAAAATAATAGATTATCTGACTTCTACTGTTATGCTACAAACAACTGTCTTTGATAGGAGGCATTTTTTTTTTTTCGGAACAACTCTCGTGTCTAATACTAATCATGCAAATGAGAATACTAAATGTATTCAGGTAAATAGGTTTTTTGATGCACTTTGTTTTTTCGATTCAATATTTACGTTGTCTAAATGAAACATCTGTCAACATTGCCTCTATAATTTACTTTAAAAATTACCGATGTCTATTTAAAAGCAGTTTATTATATTGACGTAATTCTTGATGTGTACTTATTAATAAAGATTTAGTTTTGTTTAATCTTCATTTGAAGATTATATGAAAGGGCAATTTCTGAAAGATTTACCACTCTCATTAACTTATAGCATTCATAATAAATATAAATGGTCTTGAAATCCAATCCAATAGAGAAATCACTGTACACCCTAACCATAGCGAATATCCCAAAGAAAAACATCTTGATAGTCTAATTAAATTGGAATGCTAAAGAATTAGGCAGGAAGCGTTGGAAGATTCTGTTTTGGAGAAACAAACCACAAATTGAATATTTTCAACGACTGTTAGTATCAGAAACGGATGTCTTCTTTCCTGTTATCCTCTTTAACCTTTCTCTGGAAAGAATAATGCAAGCGAAACTTCAAGACCTCTGCATTTCTATCTTCATTGGTTGCAGATGATATTGATCTAATAAAACAGTGAGCTCCCATATCTGACGGGTAGACTAGTAGTCAGATCCATTGCATATATAATGAGTCAACTTAGTAGTCAAAAGTAATTGTGGACGCTGTTAATGCCAATATAGCCATAAAGTGAGAGCTCCGGAGATAAGTGACAGTCTTCAAGAATTTAGATGCCTCTCCATAACGAGATGCCTCCACAAAAGAATTATGACCACAGTAGCGATTTCTAGACTAGAGTGTGGAAGAACAATAATAGTCCCAAGTAAAGTTCAAGCTCTTCAAGTCGCTGGTCGTATCAATCCTGTCGCATGATTGTGAGGTACAGACGACACTGGTCACGGAAGATTACAATAAGTTGAAAACAAGTACTTGAGAAAATTGCTTCATATCTTGTAGCGGGGGAATACAAACGAATTTGTGAGAAGCATGGTAAAGATACTTGTTAGTTTCCAAGAATCACTAGTCTTACATAGAAACTGGTTTGGTTCAGGCACGTCGTCAGGCACAATTTGCTGGTTAAAATCTGGTCAACGCTGGCATTTTTTTCGGGTACAAACTATAGAGGGTGGGGAAGTGGGTGACAAAGCAAGAAATAGTTTGATATCATCAAGGACCGGACATATATGACTTTCT
>OZ038480.1:74725048-74997548 GCA_964036315.1 Acanthosepion esculentum
AATATCCGTAAACATGAGCAGCGGAACGAAGTATAATCTACCCCTGTAGATTAAATAATGGATTCAGTTCAGAATTTCCTGTAGATTACACTGATTGATATACATCTCAGAAATGCCGGAAGGCACAACGGCCAAAATGTGATAATAACAACGATGAGGACAATAGTCTGGATATAAATAGTGTAAATAATAACTCCTCTTTCCAGAAATTCAGACAAAAATATTACCGTAAATTGGTAATACCGTGATATAAGAACGATTAAAAAAAAAAAAAAAAAAAACCCCAGTAAAACCGTTGTATCGGTTCTCTCATCTGACCAAAAATCTCGGACAAAAAATACAGTTCCAATTCCCGCTGGTTAATTATATTCATTTACGCGAAAAATTAATCCACCTCTTCTCCTCCATCTATTCATTAATTAGTACGACTTGTATTAGTAAAACCATTATTATTTCAATTCTTACAATCTAAAAATATTTCTGGCTTTAAATAACCTGCAAAGGGTTAAGCCGTAGAAATCAAATCAATCAATCAAAGGCTAATTACCTTTTACGCCCACCAACCGCACCTTCTGCTATTAATTCACTATCAATAATATTGTTACTATCATTTTGTTTTTTTTATTTGGAATTACTCTTTCACAATTGCTGTGAAAGTAACAATTTTTAATGTTTGCAACACTCTTTTCTGTTCTTTTTATTTATATAATATATATATATATATATATATATATATATATATATATATATATATATATATATAGATGAGGTAAGAGGTGTGGAAAACTTCTTGGTTCAACCCACTCTCTAGAATCTGACCAAACATCAAAATTTTTAAAGGACATTTTTTTATTGTAGTAAGAACTTCCAGTATTCCGTGATGCATCAATTCATTCTTTTCTTTTCTAATTGCACTTAAAATTGAAATGCTTTTTCATCCAAAAATAAGTAACTTTTTCCCTGTTACAAATGACCTTAATAAATTCTGTCTATTTCTGTAACAGAAAAAAAATGCCATAATTACATTCCCATCTGCACATGATATATTCAATGGATTTTCTTTAATCATCAATGTCGCATCTATTATTGCTTATTAAGTGCTTTTTAGTTAGCAACAAAAATCTGCTTATTAATGGTCAGAGGCAATCTACGTAGCAGTAAAAGAATCTTATCCACGTGGACCAAAACCTAATTAAATTTTTGACGTTGTCTGTCAGATGACACATGCCTCCCTTTATGTACCAAGTTAATTTTTGCTAACATTGTTCTCTATCAAATAAAACCACAGAGCTTAATTATTTTGTCGCTGAAAGAATAACCAGTAAAGTTTAACATAAATTTTGTTATTTTCGTATTTGTTTTGTTAACGATCTTTAACAATGTTCAGAAAAGCTGAACACAGAAGATTAACTCATGACAGATTCTGAAAGTTTATTCAGGAGTTCTCATCGCCAATCTGAAATACTCTGCATCAGCTTCACTTTTAACCTTAAAGTGAACCTGATGCCAAGTATCTGGTATGGACCGTTCACCTGTGTACAGAAAATCTCTGATAACCTAAGAGTCTTCTTAACTCTCCTAACTTTAACTCGGTCAATGTAGCGACGACGCTATAAACAAAACCGAGCTACCTTTAAGTCCATTTTGACCGTTTCCGATGTTTAATTCGGAATGTATCGACCAAATCAAATTTGGCGATAAATACTCGAAAAATGATTACATGGAAGTAATGTTAGTCCCTTTTTTCTCTTCGGGGATTGTTCATGTCATTAAATTTGAGCTCGAGTGGAGACGGAGATTCAGCTGTCTTTACCTTCCTCTCACCTTTATTCACTGATAACGTTTCTCAAAAAAAAAAAAAAAAAAATCCGGTAAAAATCAAACATTTTAGAAGTCCAAAGAGAGTATAAGCTAAAGAGTGTCTCATTGTCGGGCCAAATTTTCTCTGCCAAAAGTGGTGCGC
Organism: Acanthosepion esculentum; assembly: GCA_964036315.1. NCBI lineage: Eukaryota > Metazoa > Mollusca > Cephalopoda > Sepiida > Sepiidae > Acanthosepion > Acanthosepion esculentum. Next base: position 74,727,012 of record OZ038480.1, read on the forward strand.
GGGCTAAGGTGAATGGCAGGACATTGTAACGGTCGATGATCAACAGCGAAGTTCTTTTTCCTCGATGAGGTTGCAACGATGTCATCAGTTGCTCTCTGCAGTACCAACATGTCAGTCTTCTGTTAGAAACAATGATCAGCACCTTCCTGCTTTCGGCGTCCAATTAGAATGGCTTTGAATGTTTACATGTCATTCATCAGGTCGAAACTTGATTACTCTCACATTCTTACGATTTTACTATATTGTCAAAAAAAACCTCAACTAAGAAAACTAGATATCAAATACTAGTACTCTGGTCTGCTGTTTGTCCTTAAATAGTTTTTGTTTCTTCTCTCTATTTTTATCAGCGTCAAAGAACCTTTTGGCATGGGCATCACACGAGAGACGCTGTATCTTTGTAGGGTCAGTCTAACCGGACTTTATGTAGAAAAATAAAATCGGAGTGTCGTATTCACAAATTACAATACGAAATTATAAACAATGCGAAGAAATGATCTTCGCAGAAAAAGACCAAGCTAAATATGACAATAGCATTTACACAGTAGATACATATATTTACATATTGAAAATGAATGTTCTTTGTTGTGGCAGTGAAGAGACCAATAGTTAAGTGTGATTTGTTGCAATTGAGTCTGCAAAGTTCGAAATAATATGTACGCTAATGTGTGTGTGTGGCACACGCTAATGAAACGTGTGTAACTGCTGACTGATTTCGTGCGATAGCAGTAATTTTAAAACTGTGAACAAGGATAGTTAAGACAAGACTTATTTCGCTACGGCTTTGTATGTAGAAAATCATCACTGACTGACGCGATGTCATGGTAACGTGTGTAAATGCTGGTCTAGTTTACTGACTGCTCCGTTTTGCTGATCTGTCAGCTGACTATTCTGTTTCAAATCTGCGCTGACTGTCTTGTTTCAGATCTTGTCGCAGTTTTTATGGCTGATGGCAAGTCGGTGATTGGCTCACGAAATCTGATTTTTGGCGAGAACGTACTCTATGACCTATTTCCAGGTCATTTGGAATTCACCCGCGCAGACATCGTAAAGAGCACATCACATAACTTGTCATATCCAGTCACTTTCCAGAAAACAATTATTTAATTTTGGAGTCGTATTTTGTATAGAATTCTCAAATTTGTTCGTATTTATTGATTTTAGTAGGATTTATTTGTAAGCGTCTCTTGTTTTGTGATTCACTTATTGCCCGTAAAATATAGGATATTTATATCCTATAGCTTAGATAACCCGATGAACCTAAATCCCTGAAATTAGCAGTGGTTCTATTACATAGCCTTTCGTCAAATTGACAATTTTATTCTTTTTCCTGTCAGCCATAAAAAACATTGTTTTCTATAGCTCTCATTTCGGGCTTCTCTACTAGTAACCATCCTCTTAATAGTATACTGCTTGTTAGACTAACTCCACAACATTGATTAAAGAAGGGAATTGACTTGTACTTATTTTGAGTAAAGCCCCCTCTTTTTCTCGTTTTCATAATTTTTTATCAGTTTCCTTTCTTCATTTTTTTTTCAATTTCTAATTTTTGTTCCTTTTCTTTTGGGTTTTTCCGTATCTTTTTTATTTGTTTATTTTAATTGATCCTGAACACTCCCTTTACACCCTTGCTGACATACATATCGGCCTAGATTAGCGGTATAACAAACACATCGAAGCATAAGCTGCTTGGCTGTGTTAATCCGCGTATAGCCTTTTAGGTATCACTAAAATGGATACTTCTTTTTTCCGAAATTCCGGGTGTAATTAGATACAAAAATGAAAATGTATTAAACACAAAAGTATCATTTTAATTTTTTAAAATAGTTCTAATGCAATATAACAAATAAAAATATTTTAAGTTTGATAAAATCGTATAGAATAAAAAGTTATATTTTTAAGGTACTGGTTATACAAGGTTAAAGATAATTTATTTTTAATTTAATTGCCAATGTCTTGATTATTGCACTGCTGGTTTTCCGTACGTATTTAAATATTATCTTTATTTTTTTTTGTACGCTTTTTAAGTCAGGGGTGTGATTATACATTTTTTATTGACCTACAGGCTACCATGCGTGAATAAACGCTATTTTCATTAAGTTTTAAATAAAAAGTAAACATTACTTTTACAGAATCCATTTTCAATTACTTTTTAAATTTATTAAATGACTTCAAAACATAATCTCTAAGATAAATATTGGATCTTTAACAGATTTTTAAATTTGTTGTTTACGTCTATAATGGCGGTTTAATGAGTAAGTATTGAACGTGCCAATGTTTTAAAAATGCCTAAACAGTTTTATATAGGCAAATTAATGTTTCTTTTAAATTCAGATTAACATTTAGACCATTATGTTTCAAATAAAACTGAAATTTAAGTTCAAAGAAGCCACTTAAATTATTTAAAATGCGTGTTTCGGGAGTCTGTGGCAGTACCTTGTCTTTATTTAGAACAAAATGTTTTGTAAAAACCCTGTAAATTTGTAATGATAAAGATATGATGACGACCACAATCATGCGAGACGTGGGAAATGAAGTCAGTTCAACAAGTTGCTTTTATCGTTAGCTCTCATCCGGTTTTGCAGATGAACTCCATTCCTTCTATCTACTGATTTGGCGTCGTGCATGGTACGTTTCATGAGAAGAATATTATTTTTAAAGCTGTGTTGCACACATGTCCTTCTTGCAGAAGGATTTCAATTACGGCGGGTTATTTTTTTTCACATTTGCTGGCTAACCATTCGCTACTGAATTCAAATATATGATTCTCTTGGTTAGATGGTTTTTAGTATTTCATAAGTTTGTAAAATGCGATATTGCGACGTTTAGTTTCTTGTTGGCTTGGAATTGTTATAACAAGTGTATGGTTGCAAAGGGAACGAACAAACAAGAATTAAAATTCCAACAACGTGTATTCGTCAATTTTTAGAATATATACATAGCTTCTGTTTATATTCCGGAGATGAAGTATTGTAATTATTTACATTGTTCGTACTATTGTTCTCATCTTTATTGCCATATTCACCCTGTATATTCCGATCTGTCCATCATTACAATCGCATTGCCTTCGTCAGCTGGATGTATGTCATTGATGACTGACAAAGGTAATGCAACTGTAGTGATGGACAAATCAAAATATACAGGGTGAATATGGTAATAAAAATGAGGACAATAATGTAAATATACATAGTTGTTTGAAAGGTGGCACAAATTGTTAATGTGGTTCCTTGGTAAGGAAAGCAATTAGATGTAATAGTGTTGTCGGTAGGACCGGGAGTTGGCCGAGGTCACAATTGAAGTCAAGAGATAGGTCTATAACAGATTAGTGAAGCCAAGTGTAGTGTCGTACGCATTTCTTCATAGTTGAAATCGACATCGGTGAGGTATGGTCTGGCGTTGGTGTGACGAGGCCGAACTGTGTCGTGACAGCGGAGATGATTCATGGTAAGGACCGGTATGGTGTGTTCGGCGGGTTAATCGATCGAAGCCACAGTGGTGGAGCCTTGTTGGCGGGATGGTGGCGACGAGCGTGGCCTGGAGTGGTTAGTGAAGCTACGAATCTGGCTTTGCGGATATAGTGGATGCATTGGTGGTTAGTAGTGAAATGTTTCTGTTGGCTTCCGGTCGAATGGGGTATCAGCGAAACTTAGTCACGGTGGTGATGACGAGAGACTTCTGGAGTGGATAATGAAGGCTGATCGAACGAATTGGATTCTGATCGAATTTGGTATCAACGAAACGGCTACAATGAAGGAGGCTTGGCGCTAAATAGTAAAGACGTTGAGGTATTAAAAATCACAGCGGTGGCGTCGGGAGCCCGACGGTGTTGAAGTTGGCCTGTCGATCGCATTTTGCGTGTAACGAGTCGGGTGAGATTAGTGAAGCGTGGGAGAGATCATGGTGTTGACGAGACAGCGCAGCTGCGTGTCAACAGATGGATTTTCGGCCTGCTACTCTCGTACGTTTGCGATGGGCTTTCATTCAAGCAAATCTAGGGTCATCTTTGTTCGGCAGGAACCTTCGCGATTTGCTGTTGTATTTTATCGCGGGGATTTGTTTGTGCAGAAAACAATTTTTATTCTATTTTGCTTTCTTAGCGTTCACACCTGGCCGACATTTAAAGTGAATCAGAAAGATCTAATTGCAGCGAAGTATAACAGAATTATCCAAGAGACGCTAAATTTCTCAAGGCATGGTAAGATATTCATTACTGGGTTGCACAGGCAAACCACCTGGATCCGAATAGCAACTGCCTATACATTATATGCAACTATGCCATCGTTTAAATTGAAATATTTGAGTATTTTACATTGTTCCTCAAAATCAAATGGCTCAAATATTTACGAGTTTGAGTGACTCATAATTAGTGATCTATTTTGAATGCTTTGAGATTCAAAATTATCCACATATTTCGTGCCAAATTTGGCGAATAGTAAACGGAATTCTAATCTCGTTAAGTTATTTAGGGGAATTAATTTTTTAGACGGACACAGTCTGGCTCGTGTCTGTCAATACATACGGCATGAGGTGTGGCCCGAATATTAAAATATTTCAGGGCTTTAATGTGTTTTCCCTTAGTTGTTTCTTAGTTCATGCCCAACGGTTTCGAGACGCTAGAATTATTTTTCTAAATTGATTTTTACACCTAGACGCATAGAATAAAATTGACTATCTTCAATCTTGAAGTTGATAGTTCAGATTATTCAAACAAAACAAAAATTGTCACAATTAAATTCAAAATGTCGGGTGGTCTGATTTAACCTCCTCCAGTGTGCAAACAAACACCAGCGTCTAATGAAAGACAATCTGGCCTTATTAATCACGACAAACGAATCTTTATATATCTACTGTTTACTCATAAATTGGGTACAGCTGTAATTAGTTTCTTGTCCTATACTAGATATGTGTTGTTTGATCCTGTTTTCCACCATTTGAGAAGCACAACATACATACCTGGAATTACACCGGAACATCAAATAGTAAATAGTTAAACTAGTTTTATTTGACAGGCACGCAATCTGTATGGCTGGATTGAAAGGTCCCTTTAAGTGTCAAACACTAAACGTAAAACAGCCAAATATTTGGCTGACAGGATCTATCCAATGCAATTTCGGATAAACATGGCACTTGTGTGAGCCTAACTTTTTTGTCCCACAAGAATTTAGGGCTTTTTGTGAAAAAATAAAATAATTCCCTCGGGAAAGACATTCTCGACAATTATAGTTTTTATGGAATATATTGCTTCTAGAACAAATCGTAAAAGCACGAAGTGTGTATGGGATATAATAAATAGTAAGTAAAAAAAAAAAAAAAGGATCTTCTTGAAATACATAGGATTTTGAAAAAAAAAACTAAGTTATCAAGCTGGGTTGAATGTTTTAATTGTAGGGGGTGTAGATTTGAAGACCATAAAAAATTATTATATAAAAAGATCGAAATAATATCGGTGAAAGCAAACATGAAAGTAGTTAACTCGCTCACCCACACTATGGCACATGACTTTTTGGCATACATGAAAATACGTTATCGCACTTCGAACCGGGTTAAAAAAAAAATCAATTGTGATACCATAAATAAATATGCAAATTGGTGTATATGGCCAAATATGCAATGGGAGATTTTCTTACAAAAAGCTTAAGGAGTCGAAAAGCGACGAAACTCCAGCAGATAGACTTTTAAAATCGTTTTTATTTCTTAGGATTTATATAGGACCGCATTGAACATTTTTCTTGGCTCGTAAAATTGTTGGTGGCGTAGCTTGTCTACACTATTATTACTGTTTGAGTACTGTTTATTTATCCTATTTTGGTTGCAAATTTGTTACATCTTTTGTATGAACATATCAGTGCGTTTGCTTTAAATACCGTGTAAATTTCATGTTTCAAAACAATGTAAAGTATATGAATTGTTGTTTTTAGTCTATATGAGTCGCATAAAAAGCTTGCTAAATATTAAATCTAACAGCTACAAATTCTAAAATTCTGTGCAAATTATATAGATTTTTCCAAAGAATTTTGTAACACCAGTTGATGCGTATTATACACAAATAATGTTGTATTCCTCCTCATAATGTTAATCTAGTGGAATTGTTTGCTGCATTTTAACCTTTTTCTCAACTCGCTAAGCAAAGAATTGAGTTCCCTAAAAATCAATTTTGAACAATTTAGCACAAGCTCAAAAAAGATTTCCTATTTCTCTCTTGTATTCTACACAGATTTCTGTTGATCATATCAAGTCAGTGATCTTTACTGCTATCAATAATATTGAATAGAAGGAAAACACTTTTTATATGAGGCTTAGGTTATAACCTGTAAAAACCGAAGTTTTTGGAACTATATACAACCACTGATTATCTACTAATTTAATTGTTCCCATCAATTATTTTGTTAAAATTTCATTTTAATCAACATTGAGTTGATCAAATAAAGATCCAAAGTTTATCAATCATTGTTTAAGCAAAACTATCAGATATAAAAGAAAACAAATAATTCTAGTGCTTTTAACCATGAACAAGATGTTTACAGTAATTTTTCTACTTGCCACAATTATCTATTTGGATACTTTTTTTCTTTCTTTCAGTGCCCACTCGTCAGTTAATGGCTTTGCCCAACTGTACCCCACCTGCTGTGAACCAGTTTCCCAGGGATCTATTTACCCAGGAACAGCGTAAAAACGGAGCTCTTGTTATCCATGTTCTTGTGGCTGCTTACATGTTTCTTGGATTGTCTGTGGTCTGTGATGACTACTTTATACCATCACTGGAGTCTATTTCAGAGGGTAAGTAGAACTGAATTTCATAGAAAGCTATTATTTTCTTGGAAAATTTTTTCAATGTGTCACTCTAACAATTATGAAATCTACAACAACCTCTTGGTGTTATTTCCACTTAGTTGTTTTCTTTTTAAGTTTAATTGGTGATTATTAAACTTTTTAAAGAAAAATTAATAAATGCTTAAATGTTAATATTACTTCAATATTTCAATTACTGGACTGCTGCGTAATTACAATTATCATATATAGCAGTGAATGCTGGACAATTTCCTCACAAATGAAGAGATTTAAAGTAACAGATGTGGTTCTATCGAAGGATACAGATAATACCATGGATGGAACATGTGAGTAATGAGGAAGCTTTAAGAAAACCAGGAACAAAAAGGCAAATTTACTTAGAATCAGAATGAAACAGTTGGAATTCCTGGGATATATGAGAAGAGGGCTTGGAGAATTTAACATTATCATGACATTGGAGGCAAGAAGGGCAGTGAGTAACCTACCTAATGAGCTTGAGTAAATGGATGACAAACAGGAACTGGGATGAATAATAAGCAGACTGATATTGCTTGGTACTATAAACGATAGGAAGTTGTGAAGAGCTATGATCGCCCATGTATTAAAGAGACATGGTACATAAAAGTAGTTGAATTATCTCATGTTCTTGCAAAGTTATAAAACCTTTTTATATGGTTGACAAAATATGTTAGTATTTTTGCCTGGTGTTTCAAACTGAATCTGTTCTTTGTCATGCATTATCACATAGTTGTAGACTTTTTATATCAGATATTTATTGTCTGCAAAGTATGCCAGTTTAAATGTCCTACAATATACACTTTAATTATCAAAATTACCATTAAATTTGCATTACGTGCCTTTTTTTTCTTTCTTTATCAGCTCTGCATTTACAAACTGATGTGGCAGGTGCAACATTTATGGCTGCTGGAAGTTCAGCCCCTGAACTGGCCACGTCTATTATTGGGGTTTTTGTTGCAAAGGTAAGTATGTATTTTACTTTTAATATTCATTCTATCCTCGTGAATTTTTTGACTTCCTTTTTCGTCAGATTCTTGTCTGGTTGTATTCTTTTGCTTTTCATAACATTTGGTTATCTATGAAATAATCAAATCCCAATGCTTTTCAAAATAATCAATTCTTTGTGAATTTCAACAACATTTTATGTATTCTGAATAATTTACTTCTCAGTTTTTATTTACTTATTTAATATCAAGTATTTTATTACTTTTCACTTTGTTTTCCAGAATGATATTGGTCTGGGAACTGTAGTAGGCTCTGCTGTCTATAACATCCTCTTTGTAATCAGTTTATGTGCCTTATTTGCTGGAGCAGTGAGTATTATTTACTTTCTATTTTTAAATCTTTCATTTTCAGAAAAAAATTGCTTATTAGGTTAATAACTTAATTCCATATTGGGAATGTCTTACAAGAAACATTTTGTTGGTATTATTAGTGTAGTGACTGACATAGGCAAAATGGACTTACCCTGTTTTGCCTAGTCGAGACGACTAATAAGTCAGACCTCACTCGGTACGAGGGAATAACTTCAATCATCGTATGGCTTGTCTGTTCCAGATGGATTCTGTTACTATTCAGTGAGTTTGAGCATTTTTCTTTTAAAAAAATCATTTTTTTGCTCGTTGGCCACTGTCGTTATTATTTTTAATTTATTCAAATCATTTTTCGTTGTTTTGCTGTAAAGTGCGCTCTTCCAACATGGCGAAACAAACAAATATCAAGGCAGGAGATAGCTGCAACTGAAAAAGTATAAACTTTTTTTTTTTTGCAAGATCCAAAAAGATGTCGCGCATTTTGCGGAAATGCAAGGCCAGTACCAACAGTTCATTTCCGGTAATGAACCTTGTCGGTCCCTTCGGTAATAGAAGCAGTAGCAAGTAGAACTGTCTCCTTGCTAATAACTGATGTGAAGACCAGAAATGTGGTCGGAGTCAGTGGAGAGACCATGGAGTAGGCCCCCAAAGAGCATCAGCGTACCAGTCAGGTTACTCTGCAAAAGAAATAACGCTATGTGGATCATCCTGCTAGACAAGAAAGAAACGACAGAAAAATTGACCGGAAGTATCATCACAACGAAGTGTGGACATATGAAAAATAAGTTCACAGGGTGCCCATCGACGTAACGGATAACCATTTGACAAGATTTCCAGCTTGAAGTTAGGTTCTTGGAAGAGCGACGCTCTTCCAAGCCCTTTCAATTGGATAGACTATTCCGTCTGCATTCTGGAAGTGTGGTTCGAAACCGACCTTCATGCAAGCGTGTGAGCTTCTTGATTGTTTATTGGCAGAATACAGCGGCCATTCTTATTTTTGTGGTTTGGACTGGTCCATACTGTTATTTTCGTTTAAATGTTTTTTCTTTTATTTTTGATTATTGGGTTCACTCTCTCCAATTTCATTTAATATGTAAATTTTACAGTGTTTTTGTAGAAAAAATTGTACTTATTCAGAAATCCTCGTCGGCATTGGTGGTTTATTAGGTCCTCTATGAAAATGTACTATTATTATACATGATTGGATGGAGAAAGATAGGTTGTTAGAGTAAATGGATCGTGAGTCAGACTAGCTATGAGTAGGATAGACAGATTATTTATTTCTGCTATTCTAAGGAAATTGTAGCACAAGGACGAATGGGGAAAACACCCCACGACATAAAAATTTGATAAATGATCAAAATCTTTTTTCTTCCTCCCCCCTCCAATAATACAGTATGTACACAAGCTCCGAGAGGCTTCCAGAATTTGTGATTTTCAAAAACGTGGCACTGGAGAAAGGATCATCAAAGATGAGTTGATACAGTTGAGATTAATTGAAGATATGCGTGATGCTTCATACAAATGCAAAAATTTTAGAACGGTTATAACTAAAATATTCTTGGATGCATCTATAGAGTTTCTGCAAGAATTAGAATTAACTGAAAAATTCAGTGCATCCAAGAGTAATGCCAAAGCATCCAGCATACCTAATTGTCTTGTACGATGCAAATGTGATAAAAAAAAACATTGAATGGAACAAGAAAAATGTCCAGCTTTATGACAAGTATGCTGCAATTGTGAAAAGCAAAACTATTTTCAGTCTGTGTTCAAGCATAAAATGAAAAGAAAAAGGGAATAAAAATCTCAGAAACATGACCATATGCTATTTTGAAATGTATAGTAGTTCACACAGCTATTTAACACTTGCAATTCTATTACACATCCATTTGAATTGAAATTAAATACTTTGCTAAAATTCACCTCAAATCACCCTATGACCAGATACAAATCAATGAAAAGAGGTCACTACAATTAACTCTGCAATAAGCTTACTCAGATGGAAGTATATGCTTTATAGTGTACAAACAGTAAGTACTATTTGTCAAAGATCTATTGAAAATGTACTTAATAGTGATTATTACAAGTATCATTTTTCCAGAAATGGGGTGCCAAAAACGTTAGTCTCTGATAATGCACCAGAATTACATGATTAAACTTTGTATTCATGGTTAAAACAAATTGTATGCCTCCCTTTATAAAATACCACCATACCATCTGCAATTGAATAGAATTACAAAAAGAATGGTGCAGATGGTAAAAATGGAGTTGAAGGCATTTCCCAATCCAGAGACGCCATATATAATTACATAGCGAGACAATTACTAAGTTATAGAATTATTCTGCATATTGGTAGAATGCACAGTCCCTCTGCATTAATGTGAAGATAAATTAGATCACCTATAACAATGTCCTATTCAATAAATGAAAAATGTGGTACAAAAAAAAAAACGGAATTGAAAAAAAATCCCTTTGTTGCTCAAATATGATATCAACAAGTGGATGGAATTTATTGGCTCATTCTGATCAAATAAGATCAAGAATTGATGAAAAAGAAGTCAAGATGGAAAAGGAGGAGGAAGAACCTGAAATGGAAAGCATGAATGCTTTTGATGGAGAAACTATGGAGGATAGTTCAGACAAATCTGACATGGAGTTGAAAGATCAGGATGAAGAGCAGTCGGTGCGGGGATAAAACTCTGGCCAGATTTAGATGAAGAGACCCTAGCCTATTCCACTTGCGAGGCCCCCACCCAAATCCCCCATTCTCACGAGTAGAGGAAAGTGGAAGAGTGTTAAATTAAACAATTGGAGTAAAGCTGAGGATGATGACAGGTGTTTAAAATTACTGAAGGGTTATTTAGTGTCTACAATGCATTATGACATGTGTAAGACCTATGACAGTGTCAAAAATATTATACACTTTGGTTGGGGGCACTAGGCTTCAGCCTGCTAAATCCAGCACTGGTAGAACTTCTATGTCACAGAAGACATCACAACAATTAGTTTGTCAAGGGTTGCATGAAAAATGGTTTAGTTGGCTAAAATACTCAAAATATAGTTACATTTTTTTTATCTAATAAGTAAACTGTCATTTATTAAAGGACAGTTCTTAATAGAATTAACATAAATAAAGTTGTTTACTTCCATTTTTTTTTTTTTTTTTTTTTTAAGATATCAACTTTTTAAGACAGAACACTTTTAATGTAAACTTTTTTAAGTAACAGTATTTTTAAATATATTCTGCTATTTAAACATTTTCTGTTTATTAATGTACTGTTGAAAAATATATTTTTCATATTTTCACAGAACAAAATTTCAAAGAAGGTTAAGTTTACTTGAAAGTAATTAAAAGAAAGCTACAATAAGGGTTGAATTGAAAAGAAATATTTCTTGCTGTTATTGACCATGTTTTAAAAGCAGTTTCCTTTTGATGCCTGATAAGTGTCTTTATTATAAGATTGGCTTCCATAAAATCGTGACTTGCAGGCATTTAATTGTTTAAATCTTTTCATTGGCTGAAAAATAATGTTTTGAAGTTGAGCTGATTTTTGGATGTCATATTTTGAGCTACAAATGATTTCTCCGATGGGTCCTAGTTTCTCATTTCTAAAGAGTTACAAGCTGCTGTCAAAGTGAAAACTTCCGTTAGGATTTCTTTTTTTTTCTCTTTTTTTTTTTAAATTTTAAATCTGAGCTTTGAGACAGGTTTTTATTTTCATTTTTTTCTTTTTTGTGATGGCTGATGCTGATAAGTAACTCGTGCCTTCTTGGGCTAACATTCTCAGCTGACATGAAGTGGAAAGACTATATTGAATCCATTGCTAGGTCAGCTGCTAAGAAAGTCGGTTCACTGTGTTGTGCTAGACAATTATTCTCTCCAGAATCTTACATATTTATAAGTCTTTACTGTAAAGTTGTCTCTCTCTACCTTGTTGTTTTGCTGAGCTCTTTGCTATAGTACCTAGATTTTATGAATTTAAGCACAATACTAGACTTAGTTGAGTTGGCTAGCTGTAACCCTGAATCCTATGCTAACAGTTTATTTTCTCGCTTGTGGAACCCTCTTATGCCTCCATGCTTTCCAGTCACCTTTAATCTCCAAAAAGTTAAATGCAATGTCAATCACGAATTACTGTCTTCCTGATTAATCTATTGTTCTCACTCCTTCTGTTTTCTAGTTCATCTGTACTCAGTAAACCCTTGTGTCATAGTGGCTTTACTGACTTGCTTGTGGTGAACTTGATTTTAAAAATAAATAAACACTTTCTAACAAGTTACCTTTTTGAACAGTTGGACCTTCATTGCATTAATATATATTTGAAAATTTCAGATGGAGAGGAATGATTTTCTTTTATTTGTGAAATCTCTAAAGACCACCTGCAATAACTGTTTGGTATCATAAGGATTGTGCCATTTTAATTTCTCCAAGTCTCAGAAACATGACCATATGCTATTTTGAGATGTATAGTAGTATACACAGCTATTTAACACTTGCAATTCTCTTACACATGAACTTGAATTGAAGTTTTGTTTCTCTTAAATACCAGTCATGTCAAAGTAATGACTAAATTTTCAGTTTTCCTGTATTACTTTCTTTTAAGATGGCTTTTTCTTATTGATTATTAATGAGATCTATCCTCCTCTCTAAATATAATTGTTTAATATTCTTGTCTTGTTCAATTCTCTCTTCAGAAATATTGTTTGACTTTGAATATTTTCTCTCTGCTATTATTACAAGGGTTAGAAATTGCAGTAATTCTAAAGTATCTGTATTTGTAACTTTAGGTCAGGTCAGGCTTAGACCAGCTACTGGTAATGTATAACTCTGTACAACCTGCCACATGGACAAGTGGTTGGCAACTAAAGCACCTGCACCCCCCATTATCTTTTCTGTTGGTAAGGAAGGCTGCATGTCACCCCAACGTCCTAATAGGACTTATAGGAGCTAACTGCCAGCATATATAAGGAGATGATGGGGGTCTCAATCCATGAATGACAACATTCCTAAAGATGGTGTCTTCATAAAAACACTTGCTGTACTGTGTGTGTCCGAGTTGGGCATCAAGAAGAGAATGCAGCCTTTTAAAACCTTGCCTCAAATCATTATGACAAATCTTTGTCAGGCAGGACCCATCTTACTTTGTGTGAGATTAATCCCATTCTTGCCTTAACAAAAAAAAACACAGTATGTATGTATGTATGTATGTACAGGCAGTAAGAAACAGTATCACACGATGAAAAAAAAAACATTTTTGTCACTAAAATTACTAAGTTTATGAAATGCTAAATGTTTACTCTCACTACTCAGTGAAATAATGCTTCTTTATTGGGCATATTTTTTTTATTAAAAAATAAAACAAGTAGCCTTTATGAAGAAATAAGGGTCAAAGTAATCTTTAGGATTATTGAGAGAGAGTTTCAATAAATAATGACCCTAGTTGTTATTTATTTTTTCCCTTACACAAAAACCTTGTAAATAGGTGTCAATAAGTTACTGATACTATTGTTGTCCTTTAAGTACTTTAACACTAATGTTTATTATAAAAATAGAAAGTGTGATGAGTACACAAATGTGTACCAATAAATAGCATGACTGAGAAGGCATTGACACTGTTCAGTATTTCCATTTAATTTTTTTTCTCTGGTCTGATGAAATTTGGAATGTAATTTATATTTTGGGGAAAAATAAGTCTCATAATTGTGGCTGGTGAAAATTTGTTTCTGCACATTATGCTCTATTTAATGTCAACTATATTTTCTTTATAACTTGATGTATTACACTACAAATATTAGAAGCTAAGGGTATAGATTAGATATCATCCTCATTTTCATTAATTATCCACTTTTGAAAACTTATCTAGAGCATTTCATTTATATACATTAATTCTTCATTAGCTTCAATTATTATTATGGTTAATTTTTATCATTTTATCAATCTATTATTCTATTACATTCTACAATTGATATGGTTATTTTTTCTAAGCATAGCTTAGATGTGGTGCAAGGCCAAAGGTATGGGCACCTAGTGAGGATCAAACTTACTACTCAGTTGTAATTGTTCTAGTGAGACATGCTTGCTAACCATTATGCCATTTTGATGTGCCCAAATTATATTAACATGATGGTATGCTGAAAAGTCCTCAATCCAACCAGGAAGCTCTTCTCTTAAAAAAAGATCTGATTTTTGTTCAAATAGTTATTTTGAAAACCAATATATAAAATAATAATGCAGAATAAAAACAAAAGAAAAATTCATTTACCCATGATGTAAGTAATAAAGAAACTGGAGAGGGTTTTTGGTCACCTGCATGGTTTTATGACTCCACTTTCCAGAAAGGACAGAATCTTTCACTTTTCCACTTTCCAACAACAGTGTTTGAATGTGTTTTGGTAGTCCTACTCAAAAAGTAAGTGAATTGGTCATTCCAACTTGGTACAAAGCTAACTTCAGCTCAATCATTTTAACCATTGTTATCCTAACTTATTTTTGAACCCAAAAAAGTAAAGACATACTGAAGACATTAAGAATTTTGTTTCACTATTGTCACCACAAAAATAAATTTCCATAGTAAAACACAAGATTTTGTATGCTTCTTTATCACATGTGAATATGCACACATTTAAAATACACTTGAACCTTACAACCTTTCAACTTCCATACTCTCATAATTGAGAAAATTTTCTTCATAGTAAAAAAAAAAAAAAAAATATATATATATTCAAAATTATACTGACAACCAGTTCATACCTAATTTTTCTTCAGCTAAAAAAACAGTCAGCATACATAAGATAGCTATATCCAATGTGGTTCTGATATAATTTTTAAGTTGCTTCCATAAATAACTGAAACTTCCAAAAATCTTGACCTGTTGTTACTTAAATATGTTTCAAATTTCCAGCCTAACAAACTAAATAATATTTCTTCAATGTAACATTCAGTTGTGTGTGTATATATATATATATATATATATATATATATATTTTCTGATAGCATAATATCAGCTTCCATGAGAGGATACAGAAGATTCAATTATTACAAAGAATTTCCCATGGTCTGTCTTCCATTCATAGGGAGGTACATCTTTAAAGTTCATCTCAATCTGCAGTCCATAAACATCAGGATTGTCTTAAACAGTTCAATTGAAATAACTTGCATACACATTAGACTCTGACATCTTCCACCATTGGTGTAGTAGATATGTTCACTATCTAGGAGTCTCTGATTAAGAAAAGACAATTGAAAGTTCTGTGTGAATACATAGATTAGATTTAAGTCTCCAAAACGATACCACTGGATTGTCCAAGAGAACTGGCTTAGTTGGTTAAATTTTTGGTTTATTTTATATCTAGTTTCCTGGCAGTTGTAAGTTCAATACCTGGGTTGGGCAGTGTAGAAAAAGCATCATATACTAGATTTCAGTGATAGAAATGAACAAGTAATACAAAAATGGATAGACTAGAGAGTATCAACTGATCTAAGACTTTCCTCTAAGCATGGGAAGCAGAATAAGAACAGTCTAATCCCAAGAACTGAATAAAGGTTTTTCATTCAAAATTACAAGAAGACTACTTAGTATGACAGAAACATTTGATGGTCAAAGAGTGAAGCAGCAGAAATATTGTTAGTCTGACAATCAAGATGAATAAACTAGTTTAAATGAAAAGCTATGTATATCTGCTATGCTATATAAAAATCAGTTTTTATATCCAGGCAAGCTTCAACCTCAGGATGAGCTGATATTTCAAAAAATCTACTTGCAATACAAAAAGTAGTTTTTCTTGTCATCCACATTTTTTAAAATCTGAACATTTTAATTCTAAACAATAAAATAAAAATAAAGAAAACCTAGATATGCCTGTTAAATAAATCCTTTGTATTTACAAACCTATGTACAGAGTCACAATGGAGTAAAAATAGTCTTTAATTGAATCTTTGGGTAGTTCGCCCACAGAAAAATATAAGGTTTAGAAAAGACTTTTATCATTAGCAAATATTCACTGACCATCTTTATTGTTGTTGTAGCTGATTCACTTGAAGTCACAAACACATGTTCCTTTCAGCATGTGCTGGGGAAGAAAAGAAAAAGCTATGTAGTCATGTCTTCTCCTGTGTTTAAATGCTTGGAGAGTCACATCTCTGCTCTAAAAGTTGAAATCTAGGTTTTTATAAGAAATTTTTACTGAAAGTAACCTCAAGAAAAATAGGTTTTTTGTTTTCTCTAATTGGTCAAATATTTTGCATGGTGATTTTAATTTCTAAATAATAGACACTTTAATTTAAATGGTATGTATTGTGGAATCTTTTTGGCATATTTGTAATATTGGGTAGAAAATAGTTTGTGTGCATTTTTAATGTATGTATGTAATGTATGTATGTGGGTATGTAATTCTGTTGGAAATGGGGTTAGTTCCTATATCCTGTCATAACTGTAATCAGATAATAATAGGGTGAAAATAAAAAAAAACATTGTATAATTGATGGTCGATACTAATTAAGTAATGATCATAGTTTAATATTATGCATCCCTTTTTGTTTTTTCTCAGTCTATAGACTGAGAAAAAACTCTGTAAGATTTCTCTAAAATGATTTAATTTCCTTTTATTATAAATACTTTCTTTATGACAATGTTTTTCAGTTTTAGAAAATATATCTATTAAAATTATGGCTTTAAATCTTTTCTTTCTATTAGACAGTTCATCTGAATTGGTGGCCATTATTTCGAGACTGTAGCTGCTACACTCTCAGTATCATAACATTACTGATCATCATTCTAGACGAAATTGTCACATGGTATGTGTTGCTTTCTTTTAATGTTGCTGAAATATAGAAATGCCTTTTAAAAAAATGTTTTTAAACCTCCCTTTTGTACTGGGGATAAAAATTAAAATCTTTTAAAGTAAAAATCTGTCCTGAGCAAAAAAATTATAAATAATTATTGTAATGAAAATAACAATGTTGAATCACAATTAAAAATAATAATTGGATAAAAAGAAAAAGATAAATATCTGTAGAATCTTGGTTTCCTTTGATGCAAGTTTTGCTTCTAGTATGATAATTCCAAAATAATGGTACTATATAAGTACTATTATTTTGGAATCTTGAAATAAGTCTAAACTTGTATAATACATTTGAAAATAATAATATTACTCTATATTTGTATGAAAGTGTATATTTCAATATGGTCCCCACTGAAATGTTTTATTTTGTCAAGTTGATTTAAATAAAAAAGAAATCCAAATCTATACTGCAAGTGAGAACCGAGTTACAGGAGATTGAATTATGAGGTGAAATATTTTTTGTTGAAGTCATTAGTTGGCAAACATTGTTTTTGAACTGATTACCAGTTGAAGGAAATGATAACCCAAACTGTTAAAAGTTAATGTTTGTATGCACTCCCTCATTTTTAATACATCGATTATATATTCACTATCTTCATATATAAACTGCTTCTTTTTTGTTTTTTTTTTGTTTTTAATTATTAAAATAAATATAGATAATGAATTATCTACATATTAACTCTTTTTATCTGTAGTCCTCAGCATTTCAGTTGAGCATTTACTTCATCAACAAAGATTTGAACTCCAGCTTAGAAATGATCTGAGGTTTTTGATATTGAAAGCAAACCAGCATGACATTTGTAAAAGTTAGCCCCCTCAATAAAAATATCATATTTTAACCATATCACTGTACTTGAATTTCCAAGTTAAATAGAAATGTAAATTCTTTGGATAAACTCTTAAACGTTATTTTTACTTCAATAACGTTTAACTGTATTATTTTATAAGTCATTTATAAGAGTTTATTGTACCTAACTGCTCCTAATTTTTTAATTTTATAACCATAACTTTGAGTAAACATTGTTTTCTCTTTACAAATTAGATTTTGTATTTAACTATAAATATATTCTAAGATGTTGATATTATCTAATGATTCATATAAATATCTAAAAACTTCACAACTTGTTTGAATGGTAACACTTCATTACATATACATTGAGTTTAAATAACTTCAAACATCATTTTATATTAGGTCTAAAATTTAGCACATTATCTTTTTTATTTTCTCAGTTTAGACCTTTATAATTTGCTCAATTTTTTTTCCATTGCAGGTATGAAGCCCTTGTTTTGGTGCTGTTGTACATGTTCTATATTTTACTAATGTATTTTAACCCAACTCTTGAGCAGTGGGCTCTCAGCCATTGCACTTGCCTCACATCCAGCTCTCCACCTCTTGCCTGCAAAATCTCTGAAGAAGTAAATATCTACAACAAACTTCCTTCTAAAGGAGTGTCCGAGGAAGATGTATCAAAAAAGCCAAATGAAGTTACGGAAATTTCGCCAAGTAAGTAAACTTTTACAAAGAGAATTTTATACAATATTTTTCATCTTTGACTATTGTAACATAGCAAAGCATGCCAACCTACAAGAAAAATTACATGTGGGATTTAGTGTGGAGATAAATTTCGTTTCACTGTATCATTTTTATAAAAACATGGCCAAATAATAAAATATTTAGCATTTAGCAGATATTTAGAAATTTTTGTAATCTATTTTTTTTTTTCTCTCTAAAATTTACCTATTTAAATGAAATCTATAGTGCTTAACCAATGCATTTTTCTACTTGAATGTCAAAAATTCAATGTCTGTAAAACTATTACTCCCTACCTATAAATCTGGTTCAATAGTAAAAACACAGATTTTTAAAACAAAACAAACAAAGCTTATAGTGAATAAGACAGCAGTAATAAAAATGATTTATATCAAATTTTTTATCCAGAAAGTATAACTCAAACAAATTGAGATCATCTCTTCATATTCCAAAATGATCAGGAAGCTAGGAAACTTTTAAAAATATGTCCAAACACTGCCTTTTCAAGTGAGTTACCTAAATTTGACTGTATACACAAATATTTTAAGACTAAGTAAATATTACCTAAAAAAAAAAAGAAAAAATCCAATTATTTGTATGACATCAGCCATAAAGCCAAGCAGTTAAAGCATAAATAGGACAGTTTCCATAGGACTTTAGAATAATGTTCTTATTGGTTGATCATACCAACTCTAAATACCAAAGTCTAAAATCTATTTTTTGCTATTTTATAGAAAGCTATTGTTACTGAGATGTGCCAAAAATAAGTGAGCATAAGGACAGGCACGTGTCCATCAATATTTATAAAATGCATGCAATCGATTGTACATTTATGATCTTGTGTGTTTTATGTGGATGTCTGTAAGATACACATACATCAACGTATGTATGTCTGTATACACATAGCAAATGAATTAAATTCTATGCAAAACCTGTATTCTAATTTACTTAAGAAAATTTATAATGTATTGTATAGTGTAAGTCAAAGGACATTTTTTAAATAAAAATTCTTTTTATATTACAACTTTTTAATATTACAAGTGTAAGTCACTTGTAATGTTTACTTACTATTAAAAAATAATCAAGTATCCATCAATTGTACACTTGTATTAATACACACAGGTTATGTTGAGTATTTGACCAATCTCTTATAAAGAGTCACTCTGCATAACATAAAGTTTAAGGTGTGAGTAGGATGATAGGTTCAGGTAACTGGAATGATGATGCCCCTGTGGGTTAGAATAAGTCAGAGATTACCTCAGACTAAAACATGTTATGCATGAATACAATAAAAGATGTTCTTAATAAGTATTACTAACATTTTGTTTTTCCTTTTTTACATGGATTTGAGAATTATTTTCTACTTTGTATTGATTTTTTTTTTTTTTTTAAACATATGCAATTTCAAAGCTGATAGATGATATCTTTTTGTTACTATCACAAATCTATTTTTTTATTATTGAATAAGTAGGAAAACAAGGACAAGTACTTTTAAATTTTAATATTCAGATAATTCCTTCTCATTATAAATATTAATCAATGTTCATTAAGATACAATATTCCAAAATAATCAAGTGAAGGAAATCTGAAAAAAAAGCAAACAAAATGATTTTTGTTACTATCAAATTGCACTTGTGGAATTTAGAAAACTAAAACTAACCCTTTATGGGCAAAGCTGATGCAGTACAATTTTTCTCTTAGGATAACTGTACAAATCTGCCTTTAAAGAGCATTGATATCTGTAAGCATCTTCACTAAAAATGCAGGCAAGTAAAATAAATCTATAAAATCAATTGTATGTAAAATGCTACCACTTAAGACTGCAAAAATGGTTACTTGAATGTCTGTATTATTTAAGACTTCAAAAATGGTTACTTGAATGTCTGTATTATTTAAGACTTCAAAAATGGTTACTTGAATGTCTGTATTATTTAAGACTTCAAAAATGGTTACTTGAATGTCTGTATTATTTAAGACTTCAAAAATGGTTACTTGAATGTCTGTATTATTTAAGACTTCAAAAATGGTTACTTGAATGTCTGTATTATTTAAGACTTCAAAAATGGTTACTTGAATGTCTGTATTATTTAAGACTTCAAAAATGGTTACATTGTGGGTTGCACTGATGATGCATCAGCTTTGTCTGAAATACAACTGTAAATTGGTTATATATATTAATACAAGTAAAAGGTTTGTCACTTAGCTGATTGGTGTTACTTTCAGCGTCCCTAGTCCAGAGTTTCATAGACAGAACTGTCCATATACTTGTCAAGTGGAATTAGCAATTATATATATATATATATATATATATATTTAATTTTTTCTTAAAAAGACATCATCAGCCCCACAACAGAAATATATAAATTACAAATAAATCATATACAAGATATAACACAATAGGCATAAACAGAAACAATAAAAGGCTTTTGTATCCATTTAAGAGAAAATTGTATATTTTAAAGAACATACATATACAGAGATAAGTTTTTGCTTATCTGGTAGTTGCCACGTGGTCTCTCGGAGGGTTGTCCATGGAAATCTGCTTTGTTTGGCCACTGAAGGTGAAGAGAAAGAATTTGATTTGTTTCAATTAGTGGCAAAAATTTCTGTTCCAGTACATGATGGGAGTTTTCATATTTATTTATCATTTTTTTTTCATATCACTTTTTTTATTGTTAATTATCATTCATATCTATATTTTAAAGTAATTTTATTACTTTTAATTTTTCTTTTATTAATAATTATTTATTATTTTGGTTTCATACTCCTATATAGCCTAGTACTGAGTGTTAGAGGGTATTTGTTGCTAGCGCTACAGTTACTTGAACGTCTGTATTATTTCCAGCTAAAGAAGAGTAGCAATGTTGGAAGCAGTGAAATTTCTATTGGGCTTTTAAATAAAAAATAAGGCTCCTTCTTTTTTTAAAAAAAAAAGAAAGAAAAAGAAAGCCAAATTTGCAACAAAATGATTGAAAACCTAAACAGTAGTTTATAGTGACTAAAAATGAAAAAAATGATTATTGAATTATGTACATGGATGTGCCAAAAGTTATGGAATGGCAGTATGTAAAGGTAATGGTAGGTGACAGCTACCATACCAATTCCAAAACCTCTATCTGTTGTGCTCTGACAGTGAAATCAGTGTAAACACTGGCTCAGCAGCTCATGGCAAGGTGTTATGGAGTATGATAGGTGCCAGGCTGATGAGACATTCTATTTCTGGAATTGTGGGGATATTTGACATCTCTCAATTTGCATTGTCGTATATGTGTCCCATGAATAGCTGATGGAAGATTTAACACATACAATGACCAACTATGGATCCTTAATGATTGTGACCAGAAGTGTCTGGGTACAATTTTCTTCAGTAAAAGACAAGCAACACAAACTAAAACTACATCCACATTCAATGCATGTGTGGAGAATTTTTCACTTATATCATAGCAGTAGAAATTAGCCGTGGATTCACAGAGATAAAAGCATACTTGACAGGAAATAAAACATATACAAATAACAGGAAAAGCATGGAAAAGTGTAATGGTCCTACATATGTCCAGCTTAGTCATCCTTCAGAAAATTGCTTAAGGTTTTATTTTTGGTAGTGGTAGAACTGTCAGATTCTGCTTGTGCTTTTTGGAGGTTATAGTTGGGTTCCAGTGACAGTAATAGGTACATTTTTTCATTTCAATTTGTAGGACGTTTATCCAGTTTTTTTTGGGGGGATAGCCATTATAGATTTTTTTTTTTTTTTTTTTTTTTGCTTTTTGTTTAAGGAAAATATAACAGTGCTCTATTACTCTGTTTTGGGGTGGTATAAGGTTATACAGATTGTCAAACATTTCACATTTTGTAAACTAGACATTTAAAAGTATTTTCATAAGTTCTGGAATTTTAATGGAAACTGTTGTCTCATTCCATGTCAAGTGTATGCAAATAAAAAATGTGGATAAACAGAAATGCTTACTTGTTTTTGCTCCTTCACTTGGTTTTATTTTTTTTGGGGGGAGACAGATTGGCTATTAGTGGAGTGTGAATGATAGTTGTTTTTGATGTCGCCATGTGGTGTGGGTTTTTAATGGTGTGATGAATAAGATTTGTTTATCTTATGCATGTCGGTGGTCACCATAATGTTCTGGGGGATTCACTAACATCATAGCAGCAAAAGTTAGCCTTGTGTTCATGGAGATAAAAACATACTTGACAAGAAATAAAACTTACACAAATAACAGTAAAAGCATGGCAAATCATATGTTAATTTCATGCAATTTATTTATATTGTGTGTATTGGTGTGTTTATTTTTTAGGTTACAATTATTTTATGGTACATGTAATAAAAGGAAGAAATTACTCTGTTATTACATGCCATATATAGAAGTTAAACATGTGTTACCCATACCAAAGTTCATGGTGAAGAGATTGGATTTAACGTCTTTTGTGGGATGTCTGTATTTCCAGCAGCAACTGTTTTTATTGCATGCTGGGAGTATTTTTTATCATTTTTAATTTTTTAATTTATTTTATACAATGTTTCTATGTTATTGTTTTATTTTATTTATAATCTTCATTATTATTTTATATTTTATTTATAATAATAGTAATAATAATATTCTTACACAGGACATAGCAAATGCATATCCAGCAGGTTAGTTCAGTATTCTTTAGTTTCCAGAAAATTTGCACCTGTTCATTTGTACTCCATGTACCCAACAATTATTCCAACAGATCATCATGCCAAAATTGCTCTAAATTGGTTCGAGAAGCATTCAAAGATTTCCAATAAAAGTGTAGCTATCACTTGATATTAGCTGAACCAAGCCTTTGACACAAATTTGATTCATATGCAAAATCCTGCATCTACATATATGAGGAAACTATGTACATTTCTCCAAAGTTCTTCTGGTCACTTCTAAAATTGATATCACACTGAGCTGCTGCATTTTGGAAGCCTAGTAGGATCCTACACAATACTAGGTACTTTAAGAATCACTTTTGGCACCTCAGTGTATATACAAAATGCCTTTCTGCATCCATTAACTGATTATCCATTTATGTGGTTAAAAAGCTTTCAAGTATTCATTCTAGACATTTAAAGCATTTTTCAGTTAATAAGCTAAAGCAATAATATTTTTATTGTCATGGTGATATTCTTAAGCCGTAAGATATCTCCTGCCTGTATTACACCAAATGGGGATTGGCTACTTTAAAATTTTACTGTGGCAAACATGTATCATATAGCACTAGTTTAATAGTTTCCGCTTAAAAAAATTTCACAAGATTTAAAGTTGATATATTAAGAAAATAAACTTGCAAAATAGTCCCTGTGAAAATATAAGTTTTAGTGACAACAAATTGTTCGTTTATTAGTAGTACTCTTTTTTTTCTCATTTTTTTCAGCCACTCTTTTCTTAGTAAACCTATGAACAGATATCAAATTGCTGTCTTTAAATATGGTCAGTAATATCTGTACAATAGTATTTATTTAATCATCTTCAATTTCAAAGAAGACATTGATATTTTGTATTTATTTTTTTTAAAGAAATGTATCTGTGTAGCAGTTTATTTACTCTGAATGTGGTTTGTTTTAAGCAAAAAGATTAAATTAGTTTTGTTGGGTTTTTTATTCTTTTTACCTGACATGCTTTCAAATACAAATCATGCACAATACTATTTTGTTATTTATAAGTGAATGTTTATGAAGAATCATGTTTTTGATACAAGAATTCACATTGTATTTTTATTTATTAAAGAGTTGGTTATTTTAATTTTTTTTTTTTTTTTTTTTTAAGCTATATTAGTAAGTTGGTTAACTTTGGTTGTAGACTTCATTAAAGCAATCCCCAAAACAGTAGATAATTTTAAAGTCAAATGCCAACTATGACCAGATCTGTTTAAAATCTGCACTTGACTAATTCTAAGAATGAATTTAGATAAAAATAGTTACAGTTAAAAAAATGCTTCATAATGTTGATAAAAAGTTTTTTATAATAACTTTTTACATCTGTACTCATGACTTTTTAAAAACGTAGACAATTTCGTGCTGATATAGTTTTTCATTGATTTTCATCTTAGATAATACCACATTTGAGAAAAACTGCTATAAAATGACATTTTCTGAATAGCTAATGTCAATTTTATTTAAAACTAGATTAAACAAATAGTGTTATTAAAAAAAAAATAAGCATAGTGGTAAATTTGCAAAAAGGGAAACCTTAAAGGAAAAGGAAGGATCTGCAAAAAAGGACACAAGATCTGTAAAGCATTTTGCTTTATAGGTTTTTAAAGTCAATTGCAAAGGGAATGGATTCTATAGACTCTTACGGTGTGTTAGGATTTTACATGGTTGTAAATGACTCCAGTTTAACATTCTGTAAGTTGTTAGGGTTGAACCTGGTCAGTTCTTTAACTATGAATTAAAATTTGATTTTGGTTCTTCTGAATTGGGTTCACAAATTGAATCACTATGACTGTATCCAAAAATCTAGTCCTATGCCAATGCAATGAAAGGAAGAAATGTCAATTATCAAAAAGACTATAACATTTATTATAAAATATAATCATTTTCCAGCTAATGTAAAGTGGCAGTTACTTGAGTAGATGTGAAACCAATTAAGAAATGTCTAAAAGCCCCAACAGAATCCACATCAAATTATTGCCAGAAGAAATTTCAAGGGGAAATCGTAAATCATAACACTTTCATGTTAGTGACTCCTGATGAAACTTCACTCTTTATTAAGCAATTTTCTTCAAGATTACTCATTATCAAACTTGAAAGCTATGTGAAACAATTTCTTAAATATTTTACTGTTATGGTTTAACCTAGCTTTTCAGATTTGTCAAAGAAAAAAGACCAAGTAAGACATTTGAGTAAGAATGACTTTTATTTCAGGTTGTTATATATCAAATTTTGATGACTACATTAAAATTTTGAAATGTTACTAACCTTGAAAACTATATATGTTTTATTACTATGGTGGAAATAATGTTGAAATTCAAAGAGCATTTTAATTTTAAGATTAATGAAGTAAATTGCACTATTTTTAATGGAATTTTTAATAAATTCATTTCTTCTTTTCAATTTTACTTTTTCTTCAAAAATGCATTTTCTGAAAACTTTGTATCATGTTGTGGTGTTTCACCTAATATTGTTGAAATCAATATCCAACTTTCTCTCACAAGGAAGGGAATAAAAGTATCACAATATTTGAGTTTTCTTATGAAGTCTTCAATGATTTAAGATCATGTGTAATATGAGGGTGTGCTACTCTCAGTCCTATTTAATATTACTTGTAATGATTGTATAATTTCTGACTTGTTTGCAAAAAACCTTTTAACCCAATAAATTTAAATTCCTGTGTGTTTGTGTAATTAGAATTTTTCTTTTTTCATTGTTTCAAGATGTATTCCTCTATTGAATTCTACAAAATTCAGTTAAGTAATCTTGTTGATAACCAGTTGTGCTTTTCAGGCTTGAATGGATGAATGCCACCAGATATGACTATTAATTTGTGTGTTACTTGTTGACTATAAATTTAATTTCACACTAGTTAAAATGGCTTTCTCAGCACATTGTCCTCATATGACAACTATATTTTTCAATGTGTTTACTTCATTTTCTTTTAAGAAATAATCAGTATTAGGGATTTTTTTTTTACTATCAGCACAAACCAAGACAACAGGAAAGCTTCTACTATTTTTAACTATAATAATCTTAGTATTTTGAAACTGGATGCTTTTATTTCAGGATATCTCAAAGTTAGCAACCATTCAACTATATTTCCAAATTTATCTACTTCATATTCAACTTCCTTTCTGGTAAGAATCATATATTAATAAAATATCCTAACTATTCTATAGATCACTTCTATGTTTAGTCTTATATGTTGATGTTGCATATTCCTACAATTGTTTTGCTAAATAATCCTATTTTACTGAAAATTCGGTTTTCTATAAACTGTATCACTCCACCATAAAGTCATTTATTAAATTATGCATCATTCTTGTGATTATTTATAACTTATAATGTAGGTCAGTCTCTTTTGTACCATTTATAAGAATGAATAATTTAATGAAATGTGTGTGATATTTTTTTTTTCAAAAACAGTCAAAACAGATGCAATATTTAATTTAACTGAATTCAATAATGAAGATGAATTGTAAACGGAATATCTCCACACTTTAGACATAACTTTAATTTTTTTCAATTAGTTTGGTTTAACCCTTTCAATCTAACTTTTCTACAATTTCTTTTTTATATTAATATTACCAGGACAACCTTAGGTAATCACTACAACATGTTTTTAGAAGTGTGACTAATATGTAACAAACAATTATTCACAGAAGTAACTGGTATTATTAACAGATATTTTCTCAGGACTGACTTCATTAAGGGTTAATTGTTGTGGCAATTAGGATATAATGAAAATATTAAGGTATCCAAAGTTCCTAAATCAAGTAAGCTATGGATGAAGTTTTACACTTTTCTTGTATGAGAAGTGCTAAAGAGTTCTTGATCCAACCTACTTCCTAAAATATGAATGTTCTTGAAATCTCTTTGTCTAGCTGAAAACTTTTCAGCACCCATTACTATGTGCTTACTTTACTGCTGTATATGAATATCTTGTACAATTAACAAAACTAAACTCTGTTCATGATGGGATATATATTTCTTCAAGATCAAAGATTTGGTTTTAGCAAAGGCACTCTTAAGTAAATATTCATAAATATCTGCACAGCCAATTCACAAAGCAAAAGACATGAGCAAAAAACACCTTATGCCAGATCTAGCTTTCTCTGACATTTTATTTGGACTCCCAACCACATTCCATATGCTGTTAGTCTTAAATAATATTCTCACTGTGCCATAATAGTTGTTACATTGAGTGTATGAAATTTGTATTCAAATGTATAACTGTTATGGGTCAGGGAAACTGATTTTTATATCATTTTCCTTTTAATATTAGTATATATAAAATAAATATTTTGTTTGTATTTAATACTGATAAGTATGAATAAAAAATGTAGGATCAGCAAAAAGAAATTTTGATAGTCTCCTCCAGAAGAAAGAAATTTTACTTTAAAATATTTTATTCAATAATTAATTTCAGCATTTGACACAATATATATTTATATGTGGATAGACATTTCAAATGCTAAATTTATATTCAATCCAATCTTTACCAATTGACATTTATAATCTGGTTTGATGAGAGAGAACCTAAAATTTTGAAGTCCATTTTGAAAAAAAGAATTTCGTAATTCTCATTGATTTTTCTTCCTTATCTCTATTGCTAAAAGAACTATATTTAAGTTTGGAAAAAATATAAACATTTAAAAATTTATTTAATTTAAAATGATTTTAAAAAAAATGTCATTCCTGATGTTGTTAATATGGCCAACATGGCAGAAGTGCCTCTCTTGGGCTTTTTCAAACATACTGCCTCCAAAACAGCTGTACTTGTTTTAGAATGGTTGCTTTCTGGAATTAAGTTTTATATGCCCCCGCCAAAAAACACAAAATTGCAGCAAAATTTGTACAACCAGCCCTGGTTCTTCCTTGAATGTGTTGCAGAAATAGCTCACCATAACCACTACTACAGTATCTATCTGTCACAGGGAACACTAAGACACTTGCTGCATTCAAAACTGCCAGCAATCATCACAAGAGACTTCTAGAAAATGCAAACTATAGATATGCACAAGCAGTCTATGCCATGGTTGAAAGCAAACAAATTAAATCACAAAAGTTCTAAAAGATCTCCAGCAAAATTCCATATAGAGGCAAAGTGTCAATGTCTAATATTATAAATGATCCCAAGGTCATCTCATTGCCAGATAAGGCAAAACTTTTTGCCACAATCTTTGCCCCTAACTCTACATTAGATGACAAAGGCCATCTCCTTCCTAACTTCCCCAGTCTCACTAAGCACAGTCTTAGAAATATTTTTATTACAGCCTGGGAAATGTCAAGACTTATCAAGATTCTTGACCCTAAGAAGGCTACTGGTCCAGAAAAATCCCACTGGTTGTCCGTAACAATATTAACTCAGAGTTATCCCCTATCTTAGCTAAATTATTTAACTGCTGCTTGAAAAAGAAATCCTTCCCAAATCTCTGGAAGGTGTGAAATGTATTCCCTGTTTTCAAGAATGAATATAGGTAAGCACTCATCCCTGTCACAATAGCTCTCAGCCTCCTCAGTGTTATTAGCAAGCTTTTTGAAGTTATAACCAACAAGAAGGTTACTGATCACTTCAATAAGGACAATCTCTTGAGCAACCCATAATACAGGTTTCAATCAGCTCAGTCCACTGCTGATATCCTAACTCCTATTACTCACAGAATCAGTAAAGCACTAGGCAACAAATACATCTCAAGTCTGATCACAATAGATATTTCAAAGGCCCTTTTACAAGGTGTGGCATGAAAAAGGGTTACTGCACAAGCTCTTTAGCTATGAAATTACTAGAAGATTCTTCTCAATTATAAGGTCCTTCCCAATAGGTAGGTCCCTGATGATGGTAGTTGTTGATGGCCAGTCCTCCAAGGCCCAAGCAATCAACACAGGCATGCCCAAAGGTTCACTTCTTCATCCAATGCTCTTTCTACTTTACATAAATGATCTGTCCAAGAGTATGCTCTGATCTTTTGTCAATATCTATGCTGAAGATACAATTGTATATGGGTACACCTCCTGATGACCAGTTTGGCAGCTGATCTCTCCTCTGACCTTTCTCTAACAGCTCAGTGGGGTAAAAACTAGCTGGTCTCAAACCATCATCACTAAGCAGACCCAGAACATTCACTGATCGCAATGAACAGGTGTTCCTTCAGGGAAGGTTCATTCCTTGAGCACCTATTGTTACTCCAACTCAGCCCAGAACTCAGTTGGAACTTATACATACAATCCATCACTAAAGATGATGGAAAAATAGTTGGTTCCCTGTACAATTTCTGTAAGTACCCGACTCCTTTACTTTACAAGAGCCAAATCAGACCGAAAATGAAGTACTGGTGCCATATATGGTCAGGAGCTGCCCAGTCTTCACTTTCCAAAATGATATCCCAAAAGCATCTCCCCATCCTTGTGAGTGACAAATTATTTTCCACTCTACAATCCCTTTCTCACAGATGAAATATCACAAACCTCTTCTCGCTGATCTGTCACTAGTTGTATGGAAAGTCTTCATACAAATTACATTCCTTAGTTCCACCAGTTCTAACTTTCACAGCCAAGACCTGCCATGCCACACACATTGTAGCAAACCCCACCCTCTTTCTCTTCATATTCCACTGGTGAGATTTACAGCCCGCTTGAGCAGCTTCTTATGAACTGCTGCATTGTGGAACTGGCTCCGAAGAGGATGCTTCACTGATCGCTATGCTCTTAACCTGTTCATGTCTAGAGTCAACCATTAACTTCCAAACATATCCCATGAAACTGTGCTTCTTACTCTGTAACCTTCTACTTCAAGTGACTCTTGGGCCTTGTACAGTGTATAAAAAAGAATAAAGTTTTTTAACCTCTTTTTATAACAGGCCTTATCTACAAAACATTTAAAAAATCCAATTTTTTTTTTTTTTATTCAAAAAAAAAAAAAATCAAGTAGCATACATGTTAACAGAAAATTTGTCATTGATGTGCAGAAAAGTAGTAAATATTCTGAATGGATATCCTAGTACTCAAAACATTCAGTCAGAATACTCTTTAAATTCTGTCTGAATTGCTGGGATGAGAATT
This sequence comes from Acanthosepion esculentum, assembly GCA_964036315.1. NCBI lineage: Eukaryota > Metazoa > Mollusca > Cephalopoda > Sepiida > Sepiidae > Acanthosepion > Acanthosepion esculentum. Next base: position 74,757,238 of record OZ038480.1, read on the forward strand.
TATCATTATTTACAATTGGGCTAATATCCTTGTCTTTGTTATAACATTTTGGCTGTTGTGCTTTTGAAGCACCTGAAGAAGGCTAGAGAACACACTGGTTGAAATGTAATAACAAAGATGATTCTTTTAAGATGTTTCAAGTGAAAAATAAATACTTTTAATAAAAAAACAAACACTAGCATTTCTGTATTATGAACCTAATCAATTTCAAGAGAAATAGAAAAGTTTAATTTAATTTTTTCTTAATGTCACAACTATTTCAAATATTGACACATATGATGCTTTTGAAGTTTACAGCAACATAACTATTGGACATTTGACAATGAGCCAATAAGGCTTTTGGAAATACTAGGTTTTTCCATTGTCTTTACTGACAAAACTGCTATTTGGTAAGCAGTAAGGCAAGTCAGTGTCCAAAGAAGTTGTCTAACTATAGGAAAAGGATAACATATACAGTGTCTGTAAAATATGCTGTAATAAACATTAATAGTTTCTGTATAAAAAATGTGCATCAGGAGTGTTAATGTTGCAAACAGTTTCAGTTTGATAATTTTTTAAACTATTTTAAAATTTTTTCTTTATTTCATTTAAACTTTGCTGATTTGCAGTTTTTGAACATTTTCATTGATTTTGTTCATTGCTTAAATCATAATCATGTATTATCTGGAATTTCTAATTGCTCTTCCATAAAGTGGACAAGCCACAACTTATAGAAAAAATTGCATCACTTATTAAATATTCCCTGTTGATTCTATTTAAAAAATCAGTTGCTTATGCTGACCAATGTTAATAGGTAGAATGAAATGGTTAATTCACTTGGAGTCACTGACCATACACACATCATTTCTGTACAATTTTTAAAGCCGCTTTTATTTGCTGTTCATTGAATGTTTATCAAAAAAAAATTTTGAAAAGGAGGATGGAAGATATCATCAAAAGCTTTGAAAAATGATCATAGAAACTATTGGCAAAAATTTTCAAGGATAATAAAATAAGATTGAAAAAAAACAAAAAACCTCTCAAAGTTCTTAAGTTCAACTGCTTGATATTGACATTTTGCTTAACTACACATATTTTTAATTTTTAACATGGTTCTGGTAGCTGATGATGGCTTATGTCAAACACTATGAATTTGCAAAGAAAATTTGGAATTCTACTAATATATATATATATATATATATATATGAACCGTATTTAAGGTGCAGAAAATATAATTTTCCAATATTTATCTCCTCTGATATTTAAGAAATTTATTTCTTTACTTAAACAAAACTGATATTTTAATTTTTAAAATAAATTTTCTATTTTTGTATATTTTTGTCACTGTCATCATCACCCTATTGCTTTTTTCCATACTAGACTGCAGCAATTTTGAAAAAGCTCCTGCTACTAATGACACAGACTCAGATTCTGATGAATTTGATGAAAAAAGCAATTTTGTTGCCTTGGGTAAATATTTGTTGCTCCATTTGAGTGTCAATGTGTGCAAGTGCCTCTCAATTTTAACATTTTCATATTCTCTGCTTACTATTAACTGAAATGAAGTCCCCAACATTTTGGTACTATTATTTTGTTTTTCTATTAATCTTCTGGCTATACTCAAGACTGAGGCTAACAACTTATCAGGTGGTACATTACTGTTGCTTCATCTTTGTCTTTTTGGAACCAATTTTAAGGTAATGCTTCTTATCTTTTCTTTCATTTTGGTTCTATGAAATGGTGATTGCACAACAATTGATGGCTTCTACATTTTTCGCTTAAAACTAAAAATGTTTTTTCTTTCCAAACAATCAATTTATAAATCTAAAAATATTTTTACTCAGAATAATCTCATATCAAAAAAACTTTATATAAAACATCTTATGATAAAGTTAATGCATAAAAAGAAATATGAAACCAGTTAAAATGAATCAGTAATTGAAAATAGATGATTTGAAGCTTAATTTTTAAAAACATTGCATCACTTGAATATATAGAGCATAATGAAATAGGCAAACAACTAGATTTTTAAAAATGTTTTTTGGATAAGAAAGTAGATTTTGCTGGTAAAAATGCTACCATCTTTTTCTTTTTCACCCCAATATTAATATCAATTTAACAACTTTTACATTTTCTAAAGTTTTAGGTATATTCTTTGATTTATTAAAATAAAATATCTTTGTCATTCTTTTTTATTTTTTATTTTTTTTCAAATTCTAATTACAACAATGTTAATATTTTTTTAATATTTTTCGTTATTTTTTACTTCATCTTCATATACAATCTACGAATTGGTATTTAATATTGTTTGTTTGTTTTTGTTTTTTGGGGGGAGGGGAGTGTTTTCTTTTCAACATTTCAGTTAGTTTCTTTTCTAGTTTCCTTCAGGTGAAATTTTATGCTGGTTGTATTTTGGGATATCACAGCTACAATCTGCAACATTCAAATGCACTTAATGAAATTACAGCAGCAGTTTATACATAGCATAATTTTATCCAAAATAAAGCCTGTGAATGAAATGAATTTCATGCATTATAAGCAAAAAACACATCGAAGATAAGGATCTGTATAAAAAAATTGGTTACTAAAAATATAATTAAAAATTTTCACAAATAGATTATGTACATTTGATTACTGTAAATTGAAAAATACACTGAATATGCAACATTCTGAATTTGTGTTTCCATTTACTTGAGATTAAACATATAGGTGCATTATAATAAATAAGCACATATACAGATTAATACAAAAACAGGTTCTAAAATAAGGAGTATATCAGCAATAGTTAAATCTCATATATTTTCTGAGAACTTATATCATTACATATTGTTCTTAAATATTAACACAAACTCACACATGCATATTGTACATATGGCAAATATCACTCTGTAATACATTATTCTATTCCTCTTGCAGCAAGAATAGTAGGTTGTATTATTGAATAAGTTAGGTATCATCTGATACATATTCAATGGGGTAAGTAAGTCTGGTGATCATACTGACCAGAGTTGTTATCTTGTGGAGCATGTTAAGTAGTATGGGCATCATGTGGGTAGGCATTATTCTGTTGGATAGCACACTGACTTCCAGTTAGAGGAATGGCAACAGAACAAGTTTGACAATATTCTGTTCAATATTTTCTCTATAAACACCAAAGGCAAGTGAGTTGTAATTTATGGTGCCTGTATCATAAGGTCAGAGTTTATTGAGATAAATACATTCTGAAGATGTTTTTTTTTCTCTCTCTCTCTCAAAAATGACTATTACTTACATGAAGGCAAACCCTGTTTTGATAACTGAATACTACCATTCAGTATCAGTCTCCCAGGTGAAACTTTATGGCCACCACTGCAGACAAGTGTGATAGTATTGTGACATGTGTACCTGTAGTTATGTTGCAGGTAAACATTCCCAGCAGTCTGTCACTGTGTTGATCTTTGGCAAGCATCTGTACTATATGACTGTCCAGAATCTGATCTTCTAATAGGGATGTTCACTAGACCACAGTTGCCAGCATCAAAGCAGTGCCAATTTATCATGTCTAACATTCACAGCAGTCCTCTGAAATGACCATGACTTCTGAAGGACCACAATTAGACCTCTCTGAAATGGCTCTAACTGAACAATTGGAGCATGTGTGTATCCCCATGGCATGACACTTGCATGCACTGGACTGTTTCACCACACTGAACTTTATCACAGCATGTGGCATTATCTAAAGCTTTCACATAAGTATTAAAGAAATTACATCACAAGATGACTGAAAACTGAAAATGTTATCAAAATATCTTCTACATCCAAACATGCATATACTGTACTAGGGAAAAAAATTGGCATCACCTTTCAGACTGATGCAATTTTATTTTCTATCAGTGTATTTATTTACCAGTTTACCAAAGAACTCAGTGGGTAAATTTGTAAACAAAGTAATTTTCTAATAAGTTTAAAATCTGAAAATTCTCTCATTGTATACTCAAAAACTGATTGAACTTTTTTGTTCCCTGTAAATGTGGAATTTGTTTTTCAAGTTTTGTTGGCTACCATTCTCATTGTACTGTTTTCTTTCTTGGCCATTTTACTGGGTTTTTCATTTTCCTCCATTTTGGTTAGAATGTCTGCCATTTTTATGATTTTAATGCTTTTTTTTTCTAAAATGAGCTTTGCAAATTTAGACATCCTTCAGATTTATGAAAAAAACTTCTTGGGAGATGCTAAGGCATAGCTTGTCAGGGATTTGGGCAACATGAGAGTGAACAATGGCTTAATTGGGGATGATTCTCAATCTTGTTCTTTATCATCAATTTCATCCTTCCAAAGAACAGGACATTTTATCTCCTACTTTACTTTATCATTTGAAAAGCTTATTTTTTCCACAAGCAATAAAAATATTTTTCTTAACAGATTCTTCATACTGATTTCTTAGTGTTTTGACTTTTTTGTTATTACACTAAAGTCAGAAAATACAGGCTTTGATCTAAAACCCAAGATGACCTTCAGGTATTTCAGTTTTTTAATACTTCCCAAAATTCTTAAGACTCTTTACTGGTGACTCAATCCAGATACAATAAAGTGCTTTTAGTAAACAATAAAAAAAATCTTAAAATAAATCACTCTGTCACTCATTTATGTTCATTCTTTTTCTGTTCACTTAGAATCCTTTGTTATAATTTGGTTACATTTCCCCTCCTCTTCTTTCTTCTCACTTTTTCTTGCTCCCGATTTCTCTATCTTTTACTTAGTTTTTCATAACCACTTTAATTTTGTGATTACAGAATTAGACTGAAATTAAGAAATGTTACTTAATTTCTAATGCAGGTTATTTAATGTTGGTCATAAATTTTACTTTGTTTCATTTTTTTTTCTGAATGGAAATAAAGTGGGACTTATCTAGTAGTAGAAAAATGACACATTACTGATGTATTGTAAGAAATAAAAAAGGTGATAATCATTCTTTGTTTCATCATATGATAAACATCATAGTTATTGAGGATGTCTCCAAACTATTTAACTCTAATTCTTTATTTTAACAAATATTGACTTCTAAAAGATCAAACAAAAATCATTTGATTTCTTCTCAGCAAATTGAAGAAAGCTTCATACTCAGTTTTTTTCTGCTAAGTAATCATTCATATACTTGTAATATTATGATACCATATTATAAATATAAACCTGAATACCTGAAATATTCTTTTTTTTTCTAATTCACTCATTCTCATTCATTGTCACACTACACCTTTACAACCCATTAAAACTGCTCTTACATAGTAAAATAACTTTTAGAATTGTTTCTTATTGTTTCAGCTTACAATTTACTATATTATAATCCATCTTGACTAATCAACTCAAAAGTAGTTAAATCTTAATTCTGAAACTTTATTCTAATACAATCAGCAGAGTTACTTTTAAACAGCTTCTCTATAGGTACCATATTTTTATCTCAGTATCAACTCTGTTCTAATTCTAAGCATGTTTAATTTTCAAATACACTATCATCACTTTTTCAAAATTGGATTAACATATTTAAAAATTTATTAATCTATCATGTTTTCTCTTAAAAATACAAACTTATTTTCATTTCAGCAAAAGTTGCATCATTTTTAAAAAAACATTTTCTGCCTTTCTTCCTTTATCCATTTCAGTTCAAAAAATGTCTTCAGACTGTTTCTCACTCTTCTACTTAAAAACAACTTATAAGCTTTTCCTGTCTTTTTAATCTCTTAGGCAAGGGCCTCTCTGAAGACCCTCCAAACAACACTTGCTGGACAACAAATATGCCTCCAGTGGAAGGTATAACATTCAATAACATACAGTAGTTTAATTGCTTGTCCTAGTATGAGAATCAAATCCTCTACTTGTTGTAATTGTTGTTGCTATTGTCACTGTTTACACAATTTGCCTTGAAATTCTTGGTGCACATTTTATTTTTGGCACGTTTGTCTTTTTGTGTTTGCTATTAACCACATGTTTCATTTACTCAGGCTTCATAAATGTGTTTTTTGTTAAGTATGATTTAATTTTTACTTCTAGGGTCACTTCATGTTTTCAATTTTTTTGCTTTTTTTGTATATTAAAAATGGAGTTCTGTGTATAAAACAACTGCTCATACAGGCATCATGTGAATCATTATCTAGGAAATTATTTTACTGATTAATATTACTTGCTTGTAATTAAAAAAAAATAAGGCATAAATATCACATGCCAGAATTATTTTATGATTTTGAATAATATTGTTTGTTTATTGATAATAGCTTAATTAGGAAATTAAAAATACGAGATTTTTGCTCTCAAAACATATTTGAAATAACTGATAATCAATCACACTGCAATGTAAAAATAATTAATTAGGAAATACAAATGATAGTTTAAGTTATACAGATGAGAAGTTCCAAAAGCTTAACATTTTGGGAGGAGTGCAAAATATATCCAGTAAAGCCACATCTCACAAAAAATATCATTGTTCTAATAAGGATTGTTATCATTTTTATGTATTTTGAATGTTCATTTATCTGGAATTTAAAAAGAGTGATATAGCTTGTTTATATAAACTTTTGTACAATCTTTCTTATCATAAAATTGGCGATATTTAAAAATTGCCTTGCTATAGATTGGACAAATTTTGTAGTGAAAATTACTTTTCTAAAAGTAAACCTATTTTCTTTATCAATATCTTTTTGCTTCTTTTAAGGTCAAAATGATTTTGAAATTGTTTATGACTATACCAAAATGTGGTTTCATATCTTAAGTTTGCAGAATCCAGTGGAAAAAAATCTCCAAAGAAACAATTTTCTTCTTGTCCTATTTTTAGCCTTTATATTAGAAATAATAATAAAAAATGATTGACAAAATCTTTAAGCAATTAACATGAAAACTTAAATGTAGTCAATTTACATGAAATATCACTTCTGGAAACTAATTTTAAGTATGATATCTGAAAAGTATTTGGCTATTCCTATTGGTACAAAAAGGAATAAAAAGAAAATTGGTTATCTCAAAAATAGATAAAAAATATTATAATTTATGATTAATCAAGTTATGGTTACTTTCAAAAAAATCAGTTTAATTGTCCTCTCTTGACTTTGATCAAAAGTAAGTGTAGCAGTGGTTAATTAGTGCTATCATAATCAGCATATATGTATGAGTAGATGTTGTGTATCAGTTCACTATGTAAGGTAGTGACAATTGTACTTGGACTGTAATGGTACTTGTACTGTTGTCATTGGTATTAGCAATGTCTTGTATGACTGACCAGCAGAAGAGTTTGCTCCTCTGCCAGCAGTATTAGCTTTAACCCCAGGGGGTCATCCCCACCTCAGCAGTTAGTTGTCTGGTGCCTGAGGGTTCCCCAAAATGAGGAAGTGCTGAGAGGACTTTGAGAATTTTTCCACAGTACTGCTAATAAACCCATATTAAAATTGATTTTGTGTTGCATTTTGTTGTCATCAGTGCACATCTAAATACAATGGTACTTGTACTGTTGCCAGTGGTATGAGCAATGTCTCATATGACTGACTGGTAGAGGAGTTTGCTCCTTTGCCAGTATTATTAGCTCAAGCCTCAGGGGGCGATCTCTCTAGGCAGTACCTCTCCTTCAGTTTGGGTGGTGGGTAGATATTGCCTGACACCTGAATCATACTCATATTAAACTTGACTTTGTGTCACATTTTGGTGCATCTTGAGCACATATTTAAATACTATGGTGCTTAGACTGTAGAATCAATACTGACAAATTGCAACTGCAATCTCTACTTGGAATATCATAGCAGTAACAGTGAAAATACTGACCTTTTAGTATATAGGAACCAAACTTTCTATGATGAAAAATAACTGTTTTCCTACTTTTGGCAAAAACATTAATTTTTCTTCCAAACAGATTTTGAAATTTAGCTAAAAATATGGACCAAGATATGATAATCGATATAAAATATCTGAAGTATGTCAGATGTTTAAAATTTTATTTCCTTGATGTTTTGTTCCTCAACAATCATTATCAAAACAAAAAAATCTAACAAAAAATTGTTACCATGGCAATCCTGCTGGTTAATTTAAAAAATTTTAACAGTTAATAAAATTTAAAAATAAATATTCATGAACAAGTGAATGAAGTTAGTACATTGGAAAATGTAAATATGATGATCAGATAGAAGAAAATAAAATGACAAAGTTATAGTGAGAAAAAGCATGTATATTGAAAATACTGAATACTTATAATTAAAGATACAATTTAAGATTTATATTATTTAGGTGTTACAGTAAGTATAGAATTTTATCAAGATGTTTAACTAGTATCTATTTTAATGTTATTTTCTTTCTGTATTATCTTAGCTAGAAAAGGTGATACAAAACATTGGGATATGATTAAAACTTGATCTAACTATATTTGACTTAAATTTCAAAGTAAACTTTTTTTTTTTTTTTTTTTTTTTTTTAAATCTGTGCAAAAATCCATACTCCTGCCATATTTTTTTTAACATAACTCCTGTGAACTCTTGCACATACTTAATATAAATTTTATTTATAGCAGGTGTATTTCTCAGTATGTCAATTAAGTTAAGATTAATGAAATTGAAGAAATACTGTATATTAACACCTGCTTACTAAAGGTGCTGTTGTTAGTTGAGGATAGCAATTTAGAATTTTATTTATGTGATAGGTATGAGTTTGTTCTTCCAATGCAAGAAAGCTGATAAATAATTGGTCAAAATATATTGAGCACTTCTATACTAATATATTACCAGTAAATGAAGGAATCCAATCTTTTCACAAGTGAATTAGGTTCTCCATATGTCATATAAGCTGCAATAAAAACTGAATTCAGTATTTAATGCTTTATTTGCTGAATTGATTTTTAGATTTATATCTTATCTTTCTGGTTCCAGATGTTCTCTAAAAATATAGTTTTATTTGTATATTTGACTGCTTCATGTAGATTAAATATTAAGCATCTTATACTCTAAGCTATTTTAATTATAGGCTATCTTTGTAAACATTAATATTTGAGTTTTTTGCTTTTCTATAGTTGTCTCTATTAAGGATTTTAAAATAAAGTCAAAACTTTTTGTATAGTTTTTAATGTTAACTTTTTCTCTCAAACTATCTTTTATCAATTTATAGACATAGAAATTTTGTGTATATTCACCATTTAAAAAAACTGATTCGCCAGTAAGATTTTATCTTGCTTCTAGCCACTTTGATCATCTTCAGTTTCTTTTTTGTTATTCTGCATTTGTATAATTGCTAATTATAATTCAAATACTTGTCACCTTTCTTGTCCTGTAATTTGAACATGTATGAATGTAATGCAGAAAGTAAACACTGGCAGCTATACATTATCTTGCAGTTGCACCCCCTGAACCAAAGCCAAAGTCTGCCCTTAGTATGCCATCCACCTGTCTCAAACGAGTTCAATGGGTCATCATGTTTCCCATCATTGCTATCCTGTACATTACCATACCAGACTGCAGGAAAACACGATTCCAACGATGCTACTTGTTGACATTCATAATGTCTGTTGTGTGGCTCTCTGTCTTCTCTTTCCTAATGGTTTGGATGATAACTGTAGCAGGTGAGTCTTTTACCCTCATTTACATAACTATCTTTATTAAATATTATTTATAATGCACAAAGACAAAACAGTTGGTTTTAGAAAGAGGTTTACTCTCAGTTATATTACCATATATATGAACACACACACACACACACACATATATATATATATATATATATATATATATATATATATATATACACACACACACACACACACACAAGTCCTATGCTATTAATTGTGCTAAAATAACAATCATTTTATTGTCTTCTTTAGCCCATAAAATATGGAGACTAATTCATGTTTGAACTATGAAGTTAAACAACTATGAGTTGCCAAAGCCCAAAATTCACATTCCACTTGTTCTTGGAAATATTCTGCACTTAATCATGTTGAGATCAACATGACATGTAGATTGAAAAAATTAAATCAAAGAAACTATACTTGTAAAAATATTTCTGGCTAGGCAAATAAATTCTAGCATCCTGTCAACTATTTTATGGCAAACCCATCTTATACAATGTGTCTTTTACGTGTATAAATGGGACATTGCATAAGCTAGGTATATTGACAGCTACCTGAGAAAAATGAAACACTAAAAATGTTATTGCTTTTTCCTTTTTAAACTAATACTTTAACAAGTCACTTAAAATTGGTACTTATGCAGGGGTTATTTTCTTAATGGATAAATCAACATTTAATTTTCTATGAATTTATAAAAATTTCAAAACATTTTCTAAAAATAAAAGGAAAATTCACTTTTATCAGCAAACTTATTACTTTGATCATGTTATATGATACGTCATAAATCTTATTTAAATTGATGAGAAATTTAACTTACATGAATGTACTGCACAAATAAACATCTTTCCAAAATTTATTTACTATTTTGGAAATATTCTTTTAATATCTAAAGAAATATTTTTAATTCTTCATTATCTATTTCTAATGCTGTAATTAAAATGTTTAAATATGATTGAGAAAATCTTTATAAACTGTTAAATATGTATAAAAATTGAAAACTAGTCCAACTGAACCATCTGATCAATTCAAATAGCTTGTTAATTTGTGCATTTCTTAATGATATTGTATAAAAATGAGTGTTTGAATCTATTCCGTTTGGATTTAAGCAATTATTTTTGAACATGTTGCATAACATTATATTGCCTATAAAATGATATTTGATCTTTATATTTGGTTTCTATTATGACAGGTTATACGCTGGGAATTCCTGACACGGTGATGGGCTTAACATTTGTAGCATTTGGTGTCAGTGTACCTGATGCCATTACCAGCCTCATTGTAGCTAGAGAAGGTCAGTAGATTAAAAAATTAACTTCTATTATCCTATATATCTTTCTCCCTCTAACACAATAATAGAGTAACTTATAAATTATTATAATTATAATAATAATACAGCAACTTATACCATAGTATACCAAAATATATTTGAGTATTGTACATATGATTGCTTTAGGGTTTAGTAAAACAATTTGCCCAAAACTCAGATTAAGAACATTGCCAGTCTTGGGTATACAAAAAAGAAATGTAAATTTTTATTTCAATTGTTAAGTTATGCATTATATGTTATGGGACATTTTATATTATTACTTGACATTTTGATTTATTAAAAGTGTAAAAGAATAAACAATAAATATTTATATTTTTTAAATATAGGTTTTTAAAACTGTGTCAATTAAACAATTTTACCTAAACTCTATTGTACTAAAAAGAAAAGCCATACCATTTATGTATAATCCTTGGAAATCTTTAGACCCAAAAAAATAAATAATTGTGATCTAATTTCAAACTTTTTATGCAATTGTAAATAAGATTTACAAAGAAATTTCATAATTCTAACATCAGGAGAGATGACACTTATGTTTTTTTCCAAAACGTCCACCTGTATTGGTTTCTGCTATCCTCTCTAAACTAGGCTCTCACAAAGCATGTAAACTTGATGGTATCACTGCAATAGTCCTTAAGAAATGTGCTCTTGAACTGGCTCCTGTTCTCTCTAAACCGTATAACAAATGATTTGCTGCTTCTTGCTTGTTGGAAATCCACTTTTAGTCTTTAAGAACTCAGGGAAACCATCTGATCCTTCTATCAGCATATTAACCATCTACCTCTTTTTTGACAAAGTACTAGATGTTCTAATTAACTCTGAATTGGTTAAGCATTTCACCTTGAATAGTCCTCTTTCAGATAAACAATATGGATTTTACTTCCCTAGGTCAACTGCTGATATATTAACAATTATTGCTGAAAGAGTCTATCAAGCTTTAGATAAGAATGGTGAAGATTGGGCTGTTGCTTTGAATATCTCAAAAGCATTTGACAGGGTTTGGCATGCTGGTCTTCACAAGTTGAAAAATCATGGTATTTCTGGATAAATTTTTGAACTGATGCAGTCATCAAATTGCAAAATGAAAGTTGTCTTGAATGACCATTCTTCTAGATCTTTTTGCATTAATGCAGGTGTTCCTCAGGGCTCTATCCTTAGACCTACATTGTTCCTAATTTTCATAAATGACCTTCTTGATGTCACCAGTTCTCAAACTCTGTATATTTGCTGATGACACAACTATTTACTACTGTCTTAATAGTAAGTCTTATTGAGTAGGTCAAATTGGCAACTGATCTAAAAAAAAAAATGAAAAAAAAAATGACCTAACATCTGTTAAATGGGACATGGGATAACTTCTTAATTTGAACACCTCCAAAATGAAACTACTCTCTTTTAATCAGCTGAGAACCCTTTTCACCTTCCATTAGCACTGCTGATGCTAACCTCCAAGGGAGGTGACTCATTGCACTTTCTGCTGACATGAAGTGGAAAGATTATATTGAATCAATTGCTAGGTCTGTTGCTAAAGAAGTTGGTTCAATGTGTCATGCTAGACAATTTTTCTCATTAGAATTTATCTTACAGATTTATGAGCTTACCATTCGTCCATATGCCACATATGGTCTAGTGCTATACATTTAGAAATTGACATCGTATCTCACCTTCAATTACTTTCCCACCTCTGTAACATAGCTTCCCTGTGCCTTTCCTATAACTACTTTCATGGTAATTATTCTGATGAACTTTCCTCTATGGTGCATAGACTTTATGAATTTAAGTGCCCTGTTGTCTGGGGCTGCAGAATTCACTGACTGCACCTCTGCAGTGGAGTAGGAAAATAAGGCTACCTGTTTACCATGATGCCTGAGGATGGGATCCTGCTGATTGAGGGCTTCAGGAGCCGGGTTAATATACTCCTGAATTAACAGAATCTAACACACCACTTTGGCCCTTACCTGGATTAGATAGGCAGTTGGAGAGGCTCGATCTGATCAATTGGCTTGTCATGTCATGTGAAGCCCTCATGCCCTCATTTGAGTTTTTATAAAACTTATTTTGCAAAAACTTGAATCAGAAGGCAGTGACTGTAGGGTCAATTATACTGAGGAGGGACAAATGTTTTTATATTTTCCCAAAGTAAATAATAATCTTGGGTACAAAAACTTGAAGATTTCAAATATCTGGTTTCTTTCTCCAGTGTGAGTATACTGAATGTGAATTCTGGTAGAATATTAATATCTATAGTGTACTCTGTAGCATTAATAAACCTAACTCCAATGGAAGTATTATAGAAAAACTAATTCAAATTTATAATCTGTCTTCAAAATGACAAAGCCAGTACCTACATTCATTCAGCCACTGGAGCCATGTCGAGTCTAGATTTAACAATATGTTCTCCTTCCTTATTTCTGGATCTAGAATCAAGAGTCTATGATGATTAGTGTGGATGTGATTACTTTACACAGACATTGTAAAGCCAATACCAGGAGAAAGAACACCCAAATGGCAGCTCAATAAGGCAGATTGTCCAAACTTTATTAAGCTATGCCAAACACAAATTAATGAGCAAATATTAGAGAAACCCAATCCAGTATTAGCTTTCACCAATACAGTAATAAACATAGCAGAACAAACAAGCATCCTGATAAGACGATAAACTACATCCAACAGCAAGGACTCTGATCAGGAGGTTTTGAGGAGAATGGAACCACCTCTTAATTGCTGGTGTTCCCAGGTCCACCCTGACCCAGGGCCGGGGTGGTAGCACTTTTTAGTGTCACAGCTATGGGCAAAAAGTTAACCCCCCCAAACTGGGGCCAAAACCCTATCAAAGTGTAAAAATAGGTTTTAATACGAGCAATAAATTTTTGAGGAAAAATTATTGCCAGGAATACATTATTAGCAGCAATATATTTTTGAAGAAAATAAATATTACCAAGAATACATTTTTTGAAAAAATATTACCTGCAATAAAAATATTGTCAGCATTTAATAACCTATTGATGTTGATATATATGCCATAAAAAAAATAACCAAAAAAAAAACAAAGAACTAACAATTTCCAAAACATCTAGTTAATTACAAATGGCTTACAATCAAATGTAAAGCAGCTATAAAACATAGGAAAAATTAATTGCAAAAATTTAAACTTAATCCAACAACAATCTATAAAAATATAAACAGGCTTGTGCAAAGGCTCATTGTGTCATAAAAAACAGCTGGAGAATTGCATGAAAACAGTGTTTCCATGTTGAATGAAAATACTCCAGGAAAGAAAATATGGTAAGAAGCATAAATGGTAAGTTGTCAACTGCAAAAGAAAAATGTACAGAAAGGAAAGAAATAGTTAATCAACTAGCAGACAAATTTGAATATAACTCCTCAACCAAAATTTATTCACCAACTTTTCAAAAATATAAGCACAATCTTGAAAAACAAAAAATAAATTACACATGAGGCCAGGGCCATCTTAACAGCATTATGGGCTCCTGATCAAACCAGTGTACTGGGGCTCCTATGGCAACCATACACAGGAATAAAAAGTGAATGGTCAATAATATTAAACACTAGTAGGACCCATGGAATTTCCACAGAATGACTAATATAATGTTGAATAAACAAACTTTTTCTACATATATGTATGTATAAAAATAAGGCATTGAAGAAGGAGCAGTTAAAATCTCTACACATATCACAGAATGACATATTTAGGCAGCAAATAGTAAAATTGCATATATTTGTACAGGTATATTTATAAATACATAAAGTTTAGCTATTAAATCTACTCTTTTTTTTAATATACAATAATCATAGGCTGGGAAAATAAACAACACATATAGATACCATGTGTGAAAAGCTGGCCAATCAGTCCATTGTACTCCCCCCTCCCAACATAGTCATGCCAATTTCCTCCAATATGAATACAGAAAACAATAGACCTATATATGTACAAAACTATATAATACATACCACATAGTTTCCTCTTTTGAAAGATATTCATTTTATATATATATATATATAAAAACCAAGTACACATACTTAATGTAATCAAGGGTCACCAGGATTTCTGAAAATACTCCACTCCAAATCAGTACCTCTCAGCATACAAGTTCTTCCTTGTCTGTCTCCATCACTTTAACCCTTATATCTGAGAGTTTGTGAGCTCTAGTGTATGCCACATATGCCTATGACTGAACACTGGCTGAGGTAAGAACAATCCCACCTTCTCAAATGTCTATCCCTGTGACTTGTTAATAGTCATGGCATATGACAAACAGACAGGAAACTGGGTTCTCTCCAATGTGAATGGCAAGTTAGTCACTTGGAGCCAGATTTATTCTGGGGATATGGACAAGTCTGCCAATTGGTGAGCTGCTAATCAAGGAAAACTCAACTGAATGTTGATGCATGGCCACCACTTCCATTCTTGTTTCATTGCAGAGTCCATTCTGGATAGAAATGTTATGAAGAAGTATTAATATTGAGCCTGGTTTTAACCTCACTTTATGAGGAGGCATTCCTAATGGTGTCAAAGAGTTTAGAAATTCAAGTGGGTAGCACTCAGCCTCAGTAGGATCATCTGTCAAAACTTTATCTGTACTATAAGTACAGCAGTCACCTGGAAGTTGTCTCAAAACTTCATTGATCTGGAGACAGTCTGAGTTCCTTGGCAAAAGAATTACTCTGCTCCTTGTCTCTTCTTCAGATATATTGTTGAAGATATCATCCACCAGAGAGTTGTCGGTGCATGTAATTTGAGGCACTTCCATGTTATCAACAGAAAGATTAGGATCTTGTGAAACTGATGTTCCATTGCCAAGATGCAAGAGCCATGCTGCAAATTTCCTTTGATCTGCTGTTGTCCTGTTTTGACTTAATCTGTATTGGATGAAAATCAGCCATAGTGGAGAATTTTTTATACAGATTTCAATGATTGATTCACGAGTTCCTCTTGGCAAAATGGATTGGACTTACCTAAAGTCTCTCCCCAAGAGTACAACTTTACCACCAAAAACAACAGCAATGCCAGTGATATCTCACTAGGCTTTATCAATAGTATCAAGAGCAAATGGAGGGATCATGGGAGCCTCATCCAAGATGATAAGATCCAGGTTTTCGCAAATAATTTGCATGGTCTGAAGTGGCTTGTACATTACAAACGCCGGCCTCCATGAGTGGGACAGGCAATTGGAACAAACTATGGATAGTCTTTCCCCCTGACAGTAGTGTAGAAGCAATACCTGTCCAAGCACTACTGCACACATTGTAGTTGTTCCTTTACAGCTAAGAAATTATGGTATTAAACATAGGTTTTACCACAACCTCCTGGTGCATCTACATAGAAACCCATCCTGGGTATGATGGTAAACTACATCCGGCAGCAAGGCCTTTGATCAGGAGGTTTTTAGGAGCATGGAACCACCTCTTAATTGCTGGTTTTCCCAGGTTCACTCTGCCCCAGAATGGTAGCACCTGTCAGGGTCCTAGCTATGGGCAAATAGTTAACCCCCCCTATGAAAATAGGTTTTTAATACCATCAGTACATTTTTGGAAAAATATTACCAACACTACATTTTTAGAGTAATATCAATAAAAATATTGTATGCATTAAATAACTCATTGAGGATATGTTGTAAAACAAAATAAACCAATTTACATAGAATCAGAAGTGGTTGGGCACCTCACCTCTCCGCTTATCTACAGATTCAAGCACAGCATTAGCAATCATTCTGTTCATCAATGCCTGGGTGAGCGAAGTCTTCTTGATAGTCAAGCTGTAGTATTTCAATAGTTTCAGGCAATCTAATTGCTAAACATTTATTGCCATTCTCTATCAGAATTGCATCAAGTGAATGCAGTGCCAATGTTTTCCACATGGTCTGCATTAAAAACTTGGTGCAAGAAATCTTCAATCATGGATTCCTTGTGAGTGGTCCACAGATGAAGGGCATTTGCAAGGTTCATATACTTGCACAGAGCAGCAAACATGACATGCAAATGCATTTTCCAGTGAGTGATTATTTGAGAGAAGATCATATCTCGGGTATGCTGCCTTAAATGTTGGCAAGATTTCTCCTTCTACAGTGTGCAAATCCTGGAAGCTTTGCCTGTGCCTGAAACACAGCAACAGCAACATTCACAAGTGAAATTTTTCCATGTCTCTAGGGCTCACTGTATACATTCTACTGATGATATTAGTATTCCTTTGTCTTGGTGTCCATGTTCTAGAGCGCTTATTAAACACATAATGCAGCAGAATGTCAGGGTACAAGTGGTTCCTTACATCATCATCATGCTCAATCATTTTAAACCATGCAGTGGACAATAAACTACATCTGTGTCTTGGGTAAGACGATAAACTATGTCCAACAGCAAGGTCTCTAATCAGGAGGTTTTGAAGAGCATTAATTAATTCATTACTGGCTTTCCCAGGTCCACACTGACCAGGAGTGGTAGCACCTGTTAGGATCCCAGCTATGGGTAAATATTTAATTGGAGTAGTTTTGTTGTGGGTAAGACATTAAACAACATCTGACAGCAAGGCCTCTGATTAGTAGGTTTGAGGAGTGTGGAACCACCTCTTAATTGCTGGTGTTCCCAGGTTCACCCTGACCCAGGGGTGATATCACCTGTTAGGGTCCCAGCTATGGGCAAATAGTTGACCCCCACCCAATCTGGGGTCAAAATGCTGTGGAGGTGTAAAAATAGATATTAATACCAGCAATACATTTTTGGAGGAAAAATTATTACCAGAAATACATTTTCAAGGAAAATTATTACAAACAAAATATTACCAGCAATACTTTTTTTGGAAAAAATATCAGCTATAAATTTTTGAAAGAAAAAAAATATTACCAGTTATACATTTTTTGAAAAAATATTACCAGCAATACATTTTTTGAAAAAATATTATCTGCAATAGATTTTTTAAGAAAAAAATATTACCGGCAATACATTTTTGAAAAAAAAAAATTACCAGCAATAAAAATTTTGTCAGCATTAAATAACCCATTATGGTTGATATGCCCTAAACCAAAAACCTAAACCATACAGTGAGGGTCGTGTCACAGTATCTCTGTGCTTGAACACCTTGCTGAGCATTGCCACTGTGAAATTAAACTCTTTCCTGGTTTTCAAGATGTACAGCAAGTCTGTAGACATTGTAAGATGTCATGTATCTTGAACTTGGACAGTCTCCACATAGCTTCTGGAGGAGAAATTGCTCACTATCTGCTGCTGGATTCTCTCTTACTTCAAGAGAAGCACAGTTATGTCCCTTGTACACATACTGGAAAATATATTTAATGCTTTTCATTGATAAACAAATTTTCAAAGCCTGTTGAGACACAATGAAACACAGAAATAAAATGAAAGAATTGCAGTACCAAAAAGTTGAGTGGGTTTTCCCAGTAAGGGGAAGACAACTGTTAAAACACATGACCTTTTAATGATAATGCCATTTAGAGGCCACCATAAATAATTTTCTGAGGCCAATTTAATTTTCTGAAAAACAAAAAATGCAAAAATAATTTCATTCATTTCCAAATAAGTCCTGAAGTTATTAATTTCAAATGTGAATGAAATAAAGTCTAAATTAATTAAATTAAACATTAGATTTAAAATTGAATTCAAGTTTATCTTCCAAATGTTTTTGTTTCAAAACAACCCTAACAAAAAAAATTAATAAAAATGGAAAAAGTAAAATATAAAGTAAAAAGAACTTTTTTATGAAAAAAAAAAAATAACTTATAAAAAAAATTATATAAAAAATATATAAAAACTTATAACTTATAAAAAATTATATAAAAAATAATTTGAAAGGAAATTGCAAAATGACATGCAAATTAAAAAAAATAAGAATCTCAAATAGAAATTTGATAAGTAAAAATTATTTTTTCTAGAATTAGGTTCTAATTAGTTACGTGAAACTAAAAATAGTAAATGAGTTGTAACATATGTAAAAAAAAAAAAAAAGAAAGTTTACTACAATTTTCTGAAAAACAAAGTATGCAAAAATAATATCCTTCATTTCCAAATATGTCCTGAAAGTTTTATTAAAATCTGACAATTATTTTATTTTTGCAAAAATTTCCAAATCAATGTGTTTTCACCTGAAAAATAGGTGCAAAAACACAAACGTAAATATGACTTGGGTCACCAACTTAGTTTTTACCAAAATTTCGGTGCTGCTAGAAAGAATTAAAAATTCAATAAAATAATCAAAAAATACTTTGGTCATTCCTCTTAATAATAACAAACATTTTGATGATAAAAAATTATTTTTATTAATTTTGGGGCCTTTTTCATCATGCTATGCTGTTTTTTTTGTGAAAAAGTGAAGGTGCATGCACAAATACGAGATATATACAAACACACAAAACACTAAGAAAAATATTGATAAAAATGGACTGTTATAGGCATTCTCTATTGCCACTCCTCTAACTGCTTTGGAGTTGGTGAGGGTGTTTCTTTGAAAATCGCTGCCAGTGAGATGCCGAATACAGATCAGTACTGAAAGAGTATAATAGACAGACAAACTAAGTAACTAACTAAGGAAGGAACATGCACAATTATAATAAAATATATATTTATTTTATTGGCACTTCAACAAAACTTGTGTTAAAACATTAAAAACATTTTGTACAGCAGAAACTAATCTGCATGATAAATATTTGAACAATACACAAGGCTTGAAAAACAATAATACTTAGTAAGACATACATATTAGATGGCACAGTATGAAATTACTACATTTTTCTGTACAGTGCAGGGAGTCTCACAATTTTCATCAGGAGTCGTGTAGTGCTTGAGATGCTCACGTTCATTTAAATGGTCATCATAATTCAGGTCATTGTGATATGTATTAGCCAGTTTTTCATGCTATGTCTTTAGTGCATCAGAAGCAATGATTTTCAATTCACTGAAGAAAGAAAACAGATTTCCAATCTGTGAATAAGCCTCTGCACCTTTTGTCAGTTCAAAGATTAGTGTCCAGAATATGAGGGGAAAGATTTCACTTCAAGCTTTTCGATTTCACCGAGAAATACTTTTTCTGCAGACCCATTATATCTATTAAAACAAATTTCATTTTTATTCCCATTTTTTCCCATCACATTTATGTTTTTACAAGTGTTTGCATGATTAAGAGGATACCTTTGTGGTTACTTCAGTTGAACAATATAATTTTCCATGGAAGCTGATCAAATGCTCAAGGGTAGTTTGTCTTCCTGACAAAATAATTAAACATGAGTAATTTGAAGTGCACTTTGGTTGGTGCTTCTTTTGAGAAGTTTTTCTTCAGTCAGAAATATTAATTGGACTATACCCTGTTGATGCTGTTTAGTTTATACATCTTGTTGGATTATTTCTTTAAAGTATTGGCAAACTTCAGCCATGATGATAAATACAATGTGGTAAAAAATTCTACTATGTGTTGGATTTCCCAATGGATTGCATATAAAGTTTAATGTTTTATCAAGGCCAACCCTAACAGGTACTACCACTCTGGGTCAGTGTGGAACCGGGAGTAATGACAAGCAAGGAGTAACTCCATGCTGCTAACTCCTGCAAGCAGGGCCTCGTCACCAGATTTAGTTTAGTCTTACCTAGGACAGGATTGGTGTATGTATGGATCCAGTTTAAAATCTTACCCAGGATAGTATTGACCAGAATTTTGTAGATGAATTCCAGATAGAATCCTTAACTTGAAAGTACTGACGAACAGAAAAAACTCTGTCACTGACAATACCAATAGAGTTTTTACACTACGAACAGTAAATCTTGCATTATTTCAAGTGAGCTTTTGCATTCTGTGAATATGTAGTATTTTTCAATTTAACATTGTGTGCTGAGTAAATGGTTTTCTTACATGCATGTTAGCATTTGTTTTAAACTTTGTACCTATTCTTAACTGCTTTTTGAAGATTTTGAATTAAAAATTCAATTTTTATTCACCTGTAAGGTTGCAATTTAATCATACTTAAGACCAAGTTGGCCAGTATTGGGATGGTCAAAGTGACCAAGAAAATGTATGCAGTTTAACGTCTTACTCAGGACTATAGTGGTAAAAGTTACCAGTAAATTGATGCAGTTTAAAGTCTTATCCAGGACTAGATTAAAATATGGATGGATGCAGTTTAAAGTTTTACCCATGATAGGACATGTATAAATGGATGTAGTCTAAAGTCTTACCCAAGACATGAGTGGTCAGTACTGACTAATAAGTGGCTGCAGTTTCTACTCTTACTCAAGACTAGGGTGATCATAAGTGAGCATTAAATGGATGAATGGATGAATGCAGTTTAAAGTCTTACCCAAGATTATAATTAACATTGTGTGTCAAGGAAGGTTCCAATGGAAACATGTACGTTATGATTCTCATAAGATGCATCTCCTCTAACTATATATATGGAACGTACGTTGCCATCATTCCCACAGAAAAGTTGTCACTCTGCCAAGTTTCCAGAATCGTCTGGCTTTTGCAGGAATTTTAATTAATACTATATTGTCTACTTGTATTTTATTATTAAAATCTATATGTAGATCCTTGCAACTTTCTCTTAGACTCAAGAGATATTCCTCATTCCACAAGTGAATAATTTCTCCCTTTCAGTAAAAGCATCTAATAACTGATTCCTGGAAGTAAGTTCCATTTCAGATCCACTAGAATCAGTTTCCACTGAAATTTCTCCATTAACATTAGGATGTAAAAAGGCATTGGGTGTTAATGGTTATAATTCAGTATCAGGCATACTCCAATATGTTAGAGGTCTGGAGCTACTTGTTCATCAGATTTTAAGACTGGTCTATGAGGAATCCAAATGTATTTTGAAAAGTCTGGTGGGGAGAGTTCAATTCTTTCTATGATCCCTTTGGTCTCTTGTTGCTGAAATATATTGTTAAAGCAGTAGCCAAATTTTTCTTTCTAAAGAATGCATAGTTTTATCAAGCACTTTCAAAGCTACTTGATAATTAGATGGCACTGATTTTGTTGCGGGGCGTCAAGCGGGTGCTGTTAGCCCCACAAGCAGAAAAATGACATAGGTTAATACGATCAAGGCAAGGATAACAAAGGTGAGGATTTTAAAATCTAAGCCAAATTTTATTTATCAATCTGGCAAAAGTATGTACAAGAACTGTTTGGAGTAGTCCAATCGTGAAGTCGGGGAGTGCCAGTTGAAGGATCGTTTTGGTTCAGGGCGGCAGATGGAACAGCTGTATTCGGAGTCCAGTTGATCCTCAGATGTTTGCCCTTAAGAGGACCGTGTTGGTGTTCACGAAGAGACGATCGGCGTAGACAGTGCCGAGGTAGCCTGTTCATCCTTAGGATGACTGTCGCATAAGATGCAGCTTGGTAGGACTATCGCATAAGAATGTGGTTTGGTAGTCCTTAGAAGGACTATCGCATAAGATTTGGCTCGGGCTGCTGCTGAGTTTGGCTTGGTCTGCTGCTGCTGTGTTCGGCAACTGGGGACACCTGGTTTCACTGGTGGCTGCTGCTGGTGCTGCTAGGTTTGGCTGCTTCGTGTGGTCAGCGACACGGGTCGGCCAGGTGAAGGTGAGACGGGGGAGCACGTCACTCTACCCCGGGACCAAGTAATATTTAACCACCCACCACAAGGGTTACATGTGGCACAAGGCCAAAAAATTCCCTATTGGAACCCATAAGAACGGATTCAGGGATAGTCTACCACCCCAAACAAGACTCTGCCCTTCGGCATAGCCTCGTCCAGGTTCCTCTCTGCCCGAAGGCAGAGAGTTCGACCAAATAACTAGATGGTGGAAGAAATCGGCTGGGTTTATGTCAGCTACGGTTAGCATCGTTGCCTGGTTAACAATGTCTTTTGGTTGATGACTAAAAATTACCTTCCACTTTTGAATGTACACATGGGTTTCATTTGGATACTGTGTATATAAATTAGTTTCTGGTCGTTATTTTTAGTTAGGAGGACTTGTGTATGTTTGTTTCGTTTTGTTTTTTGTGTTTCGATTTCTGAAAACGCTGAATCACCGGAAATTAACGGCATTCGTTCTGTTTTTGTGGTGACGCTTTCAGACGTTTGAGTAGCCAGCAGTAACTTCCGACCGGGTGCGATAATTTGATTATGTTGTGGTGGGCCATGCGGTGTGTGAATGGAAGAAGAGAAGATGAGTTATCTCTAGGTTATGGCTTCCGCTGGCCGGTCCAGCTACATTAAAATGTTGGACTTTAATGGAGTCCAATGAAAGCAAAAGAAAACAAACGAGATCGATATATATGTACAAAACAAATATATATTAATACGTGAATTACAAATAGATTAAAACACTAGTTACAATACATTGAAGACATGAATAAAATGTTACAGTGTCTGTATGGAAAGTTGTGTGTGTGTGTGTGTGTTGTTTTTAGTTGAATGTCCGTACGGGGTGAATTTTGTTTTAGCGTGTTCCCAGAATATGGGAAACGCTGGTTGTGTATAAGAGTTCACATATTGGAAATTTTTAGAGAAAGTTTTTTGTACCTCGCCCCACGTGCGAGGTTTCGGCCCGCGGTCGAAATCGACATAGTTGCTCACACGTGCGCGTAAGCAGAGAGACCGAGAGGCGAAAGGTCAGCCAGTATTTATACTCCCGGGAGAGAGAGACCCCTGGTGAAGGGTTAAGGAAATGAAGGGGAGCTAACTGCGACAATGTCTTCATGCCTGGGTTATTCCATAAAATATGTATCGTCTTTGAACTCTTTTTTTTTTTAAATTTATCTATTTTGTTTTTGTCATAATTACTGATGCATTCATCTTCATCAAAGAATGATGCACTTGAATGGTTTAAGGTAGGTGAACTTTGGTTCCAATACAAATTTTACTTTCTGTTTGGGACATGAAAATGTTCAGAAATTATAGTATGGTAATTGTCTAGAACGTTGGAAGCCTCAGGTCCTACTGGAGTAATTTGATCTCTATATAGAAAATTTAAACTGTTCCCAAAAGGGGCAATTCCATTCGGCATTTCCCATACCAAGCCATTCATTCGTTTAACAATTTTGGTATCTTCCATATGTTAGAAAATATCCACTCCCAGAATTCCTTGAATGTCTATTTGATTACTATAATTATTATGAGAAAAGGCTACTTTGTAATTTAGTCAAATTGGTTATCACTTGGTCATTGAATATTAAATTTGTCATCCAACAAATGAGAATAGGAAGTGGTAAATCCCTTTGCCCACATTTACTTTCAAAATGACTTGATGTAATTTCTTATTGGAAACAACAGGAAATCTACAGGACATTTTTACCTTTTTAATATTCCTTTAGAGAAATATGACTGCTGGTTGTCTGTGTCCAATAAGTAGTTTATAGAGACTTTCTAAGTGCCCAATATAATGTGACTTCCATGAAAGGTAGCATTAAATTGTTTTCTTTATTCGTATTGGCACCTACACCAGTAAAAAGAAATATCCCCTTATAATTATTGCATAGTGGTGTTATGTCCCTTAGATGAACATTGTTTACAGGAAAGGAGTAATTTATTCTGAAGTTCAGGGCAATCTTCAACCTACTGCAGCATCTAATACATAATTTCAAATATCTACATCTTGCTGCTCTAGTATCGTAGGTATCATTTCATACACCTCCTCATGGGGGTGACCATGTGAAGCACATAATTTACATGGTGTCTCATTAGAGCTGATGGCAAAATTCCGTAACACTGCACCATTAATTTCCTTTTCATCGGAATTATTACTTTTAGTATCTTTTTCATATACACAGCTATTCGTTGTCAGTGTGCAGATGGCTTTATTATAATTCTCAAATATATCCCTTAAGGAAGGGTAACCTTGCAAATGATTTCCTGCTTAAATTATGATGTAGCTTACAAGCTTGAATCTAGGGAAATCTTCCTCAAAAATCCATACCATACAAGGTTCTTAACACTGACAATTCAGCCTTCACTTTGGCAAGATATTGTTTAACAGTCACAAAATTGGAGTCGTATTTAGGAGAACTGGTTATTATTTGTTTGAAGATTTCATGAAATATAAAAGGCACATCCAAAAATTCTTTCATTAACAGATTTACTGGTATTTCATAATTATTGTCTTCTAAGGTAGATGCACTATCAGCTGAAGAGTGTAGCCAGTAAGATAACTCTTTAAGGGGGCTAGCTTTGTTTTGTTAGAATCAATGGAATTAGTACAGTTGTTAAACTGGACTATAAAATTCAAAATCTGAAAGATTAATACCACTAAAAGTAGCACCGTAATTTTGGAGTTGAGATCATTGTATGGCTGTTGGATAAGGAACTGTCTTCACTGGTGTGGGAAATAATCATTTCTTGAACAGATTTCTCAATATCAGCAAGCCAATTACAGACACTGACTCAGAAACCAAATTCGTTCCTTAGTTCAGCCACAAAACCACTTTCCTCTAAAATCTCCTTTATTTTATCATCCAAAGCTCGAATTTTTACTTGAAGATTTTTTATGACTGCTTCTTCCTCTTTAAAAGATTTTTTTTCTTTAAGTTCGTAACTTGCTCCAACAATTCCAAGTATAGCTAAAATAACTAATGTGATTTCAGGCATTACTGTAAATCAGTTGGCAAATGTTTTCTGTGAACTGCAAAATCGTATTACCCTTTGTATTGCTAATGATGGAGGACATGTAGAAACTTAAATAAAATTTCAATAAAACCTTAAAAAATATAGATTTACTTATTTCTAATCCTTTTTACAAATTATTTCTATCGCAAATACAAATAGTTATAATTTTTTTAAAGTGCACACGAACTTTATGGACACCTTGTATAAAAAGGACAGCAAACTAGGAGATATTTTCTCACTTGATGCCTTTATGCTCAAATCTGTCTTGATTTTTTTTTTAAATTCTCTATCAACATGCCAACAAAATTGTTTATATGTTCAGCAAATTGCTCACACACACACAAATACAAGGTAACCAAAAAGTTCTGTTCGTTTTTAAAGGAAAAAAAGAAAATGCTTCACAGTATGTGTAACTTATATTTAGTCTTCGAAGTAATCGCCATCGGCATTCAGCACCTTCTGCCAACGTGTCTCCAACTGTTCAATGCCCTTGCGGTAGAACTCTGGTGGGGGGGTTGACGCAAAGAAGTCCGCGAGGGCTTTGCGCAAGTCGGCTTCGTTGGTGAAGGATTTCCCACGAAGATGATTATCCAGGGAGTGGAAGAGGTGGTAATCGGATGGCGCAAGGTCAGGTGAATAAGGTGGATGGCACAAAATCTCCCACCCAAGTTGCTGTATGGTATCCCTGACCACTCGCGTGACATGCGGCCTGGCGTTGTCATGGAGGAAAAGCACACCTTTGCGATTCACCATTGCTGACTCCTTCTAGCGCAATGCCTGTTGCACACGTTTCAAAATTGCGAGTATAGGTCTCCAGTGACCGTTTGGCCCGTTGGTAGCAGTTCATAATGAACTGACACAAAGCATAATCTTGTTCAGTTCATAAGACACAAAGCATAATCTTGCGTGGGTGCATAGGCTTTCTTGCGGTGTGAGGGACAGCATCCTAAGGAGACAACCAATGTCTGGAACGCTTGGGAGTTTCGTACAGAACCCACTTTTCATCACTGGTAAGCACTCGATTGAATAAGGATGCGGTACGGTGGCGAGAAAGCAGCGATACGCAGGCTGCCACTCGTTGTCCCTTGTGGACCTCGAACAGCGTTTGCGGAACCCACTTGCTCAGTTTGTACGTCTTACCTAGGCGGTGCAGGTGAAGTCTAACTGTTTCATCGGAAAACGTTGAACTGTCTTGCAAGTTCACCACTCGTTAGACTACTGTCCTCTTCAATGGCCGCCTTCAGGACTCCGTCATTCAAGACCTGTGGTCGTCCACTGCGAGGCTTATCATGGAGAGACAAATCTCCCGACTTGAATTTTCGAAACCAACGCCTTGCAGTACGTTCATCCACAGCACTATCCCCAAACGCTTGACATATGCGGCGACTTGATGCAGCTGCTGTAAGCCTACTTTGAAGTCGTAAAGCAAACAGCCCCGAACGAGATATCTAGACACTTCCATCCTTCTCACAGCTGCCCGGCTTAACTGATGGCCAGGCACGGTACGCGTGTTTTTTATAACGTCTGATGTTCCTACTTCCGGCTGTCCGAATTTGAAAACAATTGCTACACGCATTTCGTATATATTTCAACTTCATTCAATGACTAATCAAAAAACGGACAGAACTTTTTTGGTTACCTTGTATATATCAAATGCTTATTTGTTTAGTGAAATTGTGTATATGTTTGGCAAAATTGTTTACTTGTAAATATGTTTTTAGCAAAATGCGGGAAATTTAGCGACCCTCCAAACTGAGTTGTGGCTGATGAACAAAGAGACAATTGAACAGTTCAAAAAGCATACTTTATATAAGAAATACATTATAGAATGAGAATAGAGGATTGCTAAATATGTATTCTTCTTCTGATAGCTGTTTGTTCCTGTATCATTCAGGTTTGCTCATGGGCAGCATCACCTGTTCTTGGAGTAAGCTGAAAGCACAACTGTCCCATTCATGGTCATCTTGGCCTCTCTTCTTTGGTGCCTAAATTCGGGTCATACCCATTATTATCAAATAAATGGACTCCTCTTTCTATCAATAGGTGTTATCTAGCAAAGGGAGATAACCTCTATCTTTTATACCATATTATATATCATGTATCAGACAGTAAATGTTAGTTGATCTATGTATGAGATGTCTGAAGTGGAATCTACACTTATTGAATGTTTCTTCAGGAATAGTACAAAGAACCTGTTGTCTCATTAATTTGATAAATTCCTTGCAAATATTTGCAGATAAGGATGACGGATTCCCTTTTCCAGGATTTCCATACATTTTGAGATGTTCTTCCAAGAAAGAGTCAAATTCACTCAGCAGCTCTAGTATACCTAAATAGTTGCCGTTTTTTGCTGACCGAATAATCTAATTTTCTCCATGAAATGGCAGATCTCTGGAGATAAGAAAGCAAATTACAAAAACTACACATGCCAACACTTTATGCTAATATTCTTGCTCTGAGTGATGTTGCTTGAGTAATAAATAATCTACACTTCAAGTTTCTCTATGCCTTATCACATATGCTGTCATGCACTTTTGATGTTCTTCACCATTTTCATGTTCTTCAATAACATTGCTGTACTTCCAGTCATTGAACCCCGATGTAGCAAAGCGAGATTCTATAGGTGACACACAAAGCAGTACAAATGACCTTGGGATGGTGAATAGATTAGCCAATCACATTTTACACACTCACCATTCCACAGTTCGTGTTTGAACACATTGTTTGGTAAATACCTTGCTTTCATATTCTCTAGTGCAGCTGTTTCATACACTCTTCATGAGTTTGAAAGGGTGCTATCATGATTCTGACATGAGAGCCCACTACAAATTCAGTAATCTATTGTGTTGGATCCAGGATTATGGAACATTAATGATACTATCTCTTAGATTGCAAACTCCTTTACTGTTGCAGATTTGGTTATTTCCATTTGTGCCACCAGCAGCAACAACAGGCAATGGTGGTATGTCTGTTGAAACTGGATGATTGGTAGCAGGAATGTATGTAGACATGGATACTATATCTGAAGGAACAGTACTAGTGGCTAACATTGCATGAGTGGATGCTAAAGTAGATGCTATATCAGAAGGAATGGTATTAGGGGCTGTTGTTGCACCTGTGTTGAACCACAATGTTAATTTTGGAAGCTTTCCTCTTTTCTCCTTCTCCTCTTCACCTCACTACTTCTGTGCTCCACTCAAAATTTCTGCTGAAAGGGAAATCTATATATCTTAAATATTTAGTATTTAGTCTCACACCAGGATGTAGGGCTATATTATATAAGTGTGCTTGCAACAAGACCTAAATATTTAAACATTCTTTTTCCGTAATGAACATGTTATTCCTTTAATTGTACAAACAGTATTTATTCTTAATACAAACTCTGTACAAACTGCCCGACAAAACCTAGATCTAGTTTAGTGGCATAGCTAGGTTGTCTGGCATTGATCTAGCCTCATCTAATCTACAAGACTACATTCAACATGTTTCTCAACTTGCACAATTAAAAAGCTTATCCATTCATATATTCACAAATCTATCAATACTTAGTAATTAGTACTGCATCATAAATTCATAATCTTAAATAACCACTACATGCTTACCGCACGTGTGTTCAATGTTGTGATTGAATCTCAAGTTCAATCACTAATGATCTATGCATAGCCCTATACCTGCGTTCATACGCAATGTATACATACATCCAATAATCATGTCATTGTTATTAGTAGGTCTAATGTTACTTCTGCTTTTTTCATATTTGCATTAATATTTAAATCAAAATTTGTAGCTAGTTGTGATAACTCTGATATTTTTAATAAGTTCAATTCTTCATCCAAATTTATAATAATCCTTTCAGTATCACTAAATTGGAAGACTCACTTAATAAATGCCATGATACAGCTTCAGGGCCAGACCAAATACACTATCAGTTCTTAAAACACTATCCTAAAACTTCTCTAAAAGTAGTCTTGGACATTCTTAACAATATATAATATACAGCCAATCTCCCTAAGTCATAGCTGGAAGCCATAGTAATACCAATACCAAAGCAAGGAAAGGATATCACAAATCCAACTACTGTCCAATATCTCTAACTATCAGTCTATGCAAAACATTAGAAAGGATTATTAACAAAAGATTAAATTGTTATCTCAAAACTAACAAACTACTCACAAAATACCAAAGTGGTTTTACAAAGCAAAGAATAGATAATCTGTCTTGAAACCTACATAAATCTTCATAAAAATGAACATGTAGTTGGCATTTTCTTTGAAATGGAGAAGGTTTATGACACAACTCTGAGACATGGCATCACAAGAGATGTTTTCCATTTTGGTCTCAAAGTTAGACTCCTAAATTAAATTATTAAAAATTATCTCAGGAAGAACATTTAAAGTTCTATCCTCTCTGTTGCTAAAACCCAGGAGGGTGAGCCATAGAGAGGTATACTGTCAGCTACTTTGTTTAACATTGAAATAAACAGCATAATAAATTGTTTAAACCCAGAAGTGGATGGTTCCCTATATGCAGACGACTTCCTAGTATGTCATCGATCTAAAAACATACACACAATTGAACACAAATTACAAAATAAGTCAATGAGCTACAGAAAGTGACTGTAAATTATCAGCAACCAAGACACAATGTATTCATTTTTGCAACAAAAGGAAAATGTACAATGACCCTCTTCTTAAAATTGGGCAATCAGAAATTATGAATGCCAAACATTTTAAATACCTGGGGATCATTTTTGACAAATAGTTAAATTTGATACCTCCATATCAAATAACTGAAACAAAGATACAGTAAATATCCAAATTTCCTATGAGTGATTGCAAACACAGATTGAGGTGTGGATAAATAAACCCTTCTGCTTCATTTACCAGAGCAACATATATAAAAATACTGGATCCCAAAAGATTGAGACTCTCCCTGAGGGCTTTCAAAACATCTAAAGAAAGCCTATGTGTAGAATCCTGTGAAGCTCCTTTAAAATTCAGAAGACATAAGTTAGCTTTTCAATACTATACTAAACTTAAATCATGCTCCAACAACACAGCATACACATGCACTTTTAACAGTAATTATAAAACTTTATTCTATATGAAAAAGAAAGCGATAAAAACATTTGGCTTGTGAATAGAAGAGAATATAGAAGTTTCCAAAGTACTTATTACAAATATCTGCAAATCCACCATACCTAAAATCCCACCTTGGACAACAAGCCAGTCCAAAGTGCTCCTCAATCTAAATAAGAGCTCAAAACAAATCCAGTCACTTTTCAAGAGGAACTACAAAACATTAGACAACAATATCCAGAATTCGTGCACATTTATACTGATGCTTCCAAAGACAGCGATAAAGTAGGACATGCAGTTATTTTTAATAATGCAACAATAAAAAATGTCTCCCAAATGAAGCTTCCATATTTAGTGCAGAAGCCAGAGTGATAGATGTGATCACCAAAGAAAAATCTATAAAATTTATCATCTTTTCTGATTCTATATCAGTATTAATATCTAAAAAGCTGGAAAACCCTTTGATAGCTAAAATATTGGAAAACATTTTTGCTGTCTCTACTTTCAAATTCTTTTCATCTGGATTCCTAGCCATGTAGGAATCAATGGCAGGAAGAATTGAGCAGAAAAATGCAAAATAAACAATTTCCTCAGGAAAAACCCTGCCATTATAGAAAATCCTGAAAGGAAGATATTACTATAATATGACTATGAGTAGGTCACACTAAAATTACACATGCATTCTTATTGAAATAAGAAGAACCACTATAGTGTCCTACATGACAAACCCAATATATGGAAAAACATTTTCTAATGGAACGCATTGACCTTGATTCCAAAAGACACAATTTCTTCAAGGCAAACAGCCTAAAAGAACTATTTGAAAGTATTAAAAGATAGAATTATAACATTCCTGAAATCAGTTGGATTATATCTGAAAATATATATAAAAAACCAAAGATTGTCCATTTTTCTCTCATATAAACCAAAATAAATAAGTTTTGGCATAAAATGACTCTTTAGAGTTGATATGCTATTAAAAATACACTTAAACTTATTAAACTTATGCAGTACTAGATTGGCAGCAAGGTCTCACAAAATTACAGTTGAAATGGCTGGATGTAACCATAGGTTCTATGCTAAAAGTTTCTTCTATTGCACTCTCTTCCAGATTCTTATTTTCCCAATCAACTTTGATCTTCAAAAATTTAAATGCATTTGTTATCTTCTATATTCTTAATTCTTGTTCTTTTATTGTTCTCTCTTCTTGTTTTTTTTTCCATATCTAATACTCAATGAACCCTTGTCTTAGTGGCTTTATTGCTTTGCATGGTTTGAAATGGTTAAAAAAAATGTATGCCTTGTATAATTGCCTATTTCTGTTTTAAATCCCTTAAGTGAGCAAACCTTCACTATAATAAAACCTACCTTTCCCAAGAAACCTATTATGCAATCTTTTCTATTTAAGAATATTAAAAATAGATTTAGTATATTGGTAAATAATTTCTTTTCAGGTTATGGTGATATGGCCATTTCCAATGCTGTGGGTAGTAATGTATTTGACATTTTACTTTGCATGGGTTTTCCATGGCTTCTGTCAACATTATTCTACCAAAGTGATGTTCCTGTTTATAGTGAAGGTGAGTGAAATAATAAAAAAAAATTAAGCCATTTTAAAGGTTAAAAATTTATTAAAAATAATAATTATCCTGTTAAAAATA
Organism: Acanthosepion esculentum; assembly: GCA_964036315.1. Lineage (NCBI taxonomy): Eukaryota > Metazoa > Mollusca > Cephalopoda > Sepiida > Sepiidae > Acanthosepion > Acanthosepion esculentum. Next base: position 74,789,433 of record OZ038480.1, read on the forward strand.
GCTTAAATATTTCCAACTATAAAACCTCAATGCCCACAAGATCTTTGATAAAATTTTAAAATATTTTAAACAATTTTTTAATGTCTGTCTATATTTCTGAGATGAGGTATTTTAACTGTTTACACTATTTACATTTTCCAGACTGTTGTCCTCATCTTTGTTGTCATATTCATGATGTTTCCAAGGCCCATTGGATAAAAGCATTGGTTGAAGTAATCCAGTGACATTGGCCCACAGAGTTGTGAGTTCAATATCTGGCCACAGAGATGAATAAAAACTTGGAGTGTTGAGTTACAATGAGAAATAACTGAAACTAAAACTGAAATATCCAGAAGAGGCATGGCACATGGAACTAGAAAAATCTAACTTGGTGGATGAAATAGTGTTCAGCTTGAAATTCCAATTGTCTGAAAAAGGCCAGAGTGTCCAATGACCAAAATGTTGTGAATATGACAACAAAGATGAGAACAGTCTGAACAATGTAAATAGTGTAAATAATCTTTTAATGTTTATAATTGTGTAATATTTCCTATGTTTACTGTACAGTTGTTAGCTACAGTGATAATATATTTTTGATAGTATATTTTTATAAAAGGCATTAAGATTTGACTTAGTCTTCAAAATGTATATCTAAAGTTTTCATAAGAATAAAATTTGTTTGGTCATAGAAATTTTACTGATGAATGCTTAAAAAGTTACAGTTGAATTTTTCATATCTTTTCATTTTTTTGCATTCTGAAAAGTAACTTTTTATTCCCTGATAAAAAAAATTTACATAATTACTTTTTCAGTTATAAATTTTGTTCAGTTTTTTTTTTTATTCTTTGTATATAAAAATTGAATGGATTTGTTTTATATTTTCACATGAAAAAGGGAAAAAATTAGCTTATAAAATATTACAAGGATAAATCTGTTCCTAAGATTAACTGGGACATGAAAATAATTTCTATTTCAGAATTAATAAAATGTAATATCCTAATTATTTAACATTGCTTCCAAATATTGTATATAATTTTTTTCAGTCATTTTTTTTTTTTTTTTAAATTTTTGGTTCAATGAATTTGAAATTCTAGCACTTATTTTATTCTATATCGATTTATTATACGTAAGGTTGAAATAAATTTAACTGGTTCATTATATAAATATTTATAATTAGATTTTAATTTAAATAAAAATAGGAAAAGCTTGGAAACCAATGAACATTAACTGTTTATGTGTCATTTTCAGCAAAGTTTTGATTGAGATCTGTATTTTTACTATTTTACTACTATTAAGAATATATTATCTGTTAAATTAAAAACTCTGTCTCTAAATATAAAGAGAATTGTTAAATTTATGATAAACTTCAGAGACTATTGTTTTTTTTACTCAAACACTGTTACAATATTCTGTAATAAAAAGTACAATAAATAATTTAAAATGTGCTTAAATACATTAACATAAGTAATTTTTAAGTTTTTTGTCAGGAAAAACGAATTAAGGTTTCCTTTATTTATAGTCAATATTTACCATAAGCTGCTCAAAATTACATTCAAATATATTCAGGTAATAAAAATATTTTGATATTAGTGTCTGTCTCTATTGACAACCATAACAATTGGCAAATCAATTTAGATATTCGAGAAAAATGAAGTTGTGGAAAGCTGTGTCTTGAAAGACATGTCAGTCACTATTTTTATTCTGGCATTATGTGATAGATACGAAAGGAAGCACAGTGGAATAATGGATAGTGGCTTAGATTGAGGAATAGGAGAGCCGAGTTAAAATTTCATTTGAGTGCATTACATTCACTTATGTACCACTACTCTTGGGAAGGATATAAATCTATCTCCCCCCCCCACTCCATGTAAATAGCAGGATTAGCCTTGGTTAGTAACCAGTCTAGAAGGAAAACTATTCAAACCAGCCTGGAGAGGAATGGGCTCTGTCAGTATATCTTGCTTATGAAACACCTCTGCTGTGGCTTCAGTAGATGTGGTACCTCTATGACCCTAAGGAGGTTATAGGATTTGTTATTGTGATTCTAGCCCTATTTTAGTTTATTTTGTAGTAGTTCTGTAAGGCAGTTGTAAGTTGCTGTAACAAAAAGTAATTCAAAGAAAACATGGTTTTGCCGCAAAGTAAATCAACCTTTTTTTTAAATTTTTTCATAAAAAATTGATTTGTGATTCTTTCTATTTGGAAGGCACTAATCGATATGGCTTAATAGAAAAAGTAATTTTTAAAAGTTCCTTAATGATTTCAGATTATATCCTCTGTGATGGGTTGATGAACCTCATGAGTACTTTCTCTCTTCCTAAAAGAAAAACCTGAGTAAAAAGCCTTGACCCTACTAATATATGACATAGTGTATAAAGAGTTGGACAAATTTTCTTCATTATTCAAAGCTGTAAAATCCTTAAATAAAAATGAATTCAATTTTAGTTGCTGCATTTTTTTTTTTTTTTTTTTTAATTTTTTTTTTGACAGTATTTCCATCAGGACATCTTAAATAAGAACAAATGAGCTATTTAGGGGCTTGATAATCTGTTTGTTGAAACTGATAGCTTTTAAGAGAATTTCTCATCTGTTATATCTCATGAATGTTTATTTGATGCTTGATAGTTATTGGAAGCTAAAATATATTTTTTATAATAAGCAATTATCTCTTTAAGCTGATCATATATTTTATACTGAAACTTGTTTGATAAAAATAAATTATATTTGAACATTTTACTGAATTTCATTTATTCAAACATTTTGTCAAAATTTAAATTGGTAAATCTCCCATCACAATAAAGAAAACTAACTCAGCTGTGTATGCAAGTAGAGATTATTTCTATAACTTTAAAATATTTATAGTAAGCAAAATAAAAAGATTTAACCCTGCTTGTCTTTACAATAAAATGAGATTCAGGATAAAGCATTTAATGTGTTACTAAAGACCTTGTTTGTGAATGCTGTAGTTTTATACTTGAAACAAACTTTTTTATTACTATATTTTATTTTTTGCAGGTTTGACATACAGTGTAGTTACACTCTTGTCTACTGTTCTTTTCTTGATTCTGGCCACTCACTTTAATGGCTGGAAGCTGTCCATCCGCTACGGTATATGCCTTATGATTGTTTATGTTTTCTTTACTGTCCTCTCTGTCTCCTATGAGTTAAACTTTTTTGGCTACATGCACCCACCAACATGCAATGTTGAGTACTGATACATTGCTTCATTTTATTTCCTTTACTGGTGCTCCTGATATTAGGGCAGTTCTTCAAAAATCTGCCTCAAATCCTGAAGAATTGGCAGAAAAATACCTCTGACAGTCACTTTTGTTTGGTGTGAGAAGCAAGGTTTGTATGAGGATGCTATAAATGTTCACTGAATATGGCCAGCTTTGTGTGGAGAAATAAAGATAAGTAGACACACATGAAAATTCTTGTGAACAAAGATTGTCCTCCCCTTGCTCTTTAGACCTCTCAACTGTAACTTTGAGGTAATATGAAATCATTTTTTTTTCCATCATAGTTCTTTTTCTTAATGTAACTAAGATTTTGAATGAATTTTTTGTTTTTGAGAACGTTGAGAAAATGTTGCTTCTAAATCCTTGTTTTTTCAAAACAATGACCCAAGGAAATTAGGAGCTAATAATTTGCACATTTCCATAATTTTACTTTAAAAAAAAGCATTCCTTTTGATTAGTTTTTCATTGTGGGCAGTTTTTTCTCACATTTTGTGAGCTACTATATTTTTGGTACCCAACTAATTTGCCATCAGATGGATCCATGATTTTAGATCAAAGCTACTGTGAAAAATTTCCTGTCAATTTTTCTCTAAAGAAAGAAAATCATACTTAAAATTTTTCTTAAACTTGAAACTTTTAAAATTGATATTTTTATTAATTTAAAGTTCTTTTAACTAAAAGCAATGTTTAATGAAAAAAATCATTTTAAACAAATGCTGACTGTTACTTTCTGAAATAAATTTGTGGGGAAAAAACAAACAATATTTGGAATCTCATAATGCTGGAAGATCTTATGGCAAAAATGTAAAACCCATACAAATGCCATCATCAGTTTGGTCTGTTTGCTATTTTTATTATTAATAACTATTCACATGTGCGCCACAATATTTATATGCAAAATATAACTCTTTTCTTTTTTCTTATACTATGAATTCAACAAAATTGTAAAAAGTCACTGAATTATTGTCTTATATTCATTTGAAGCTTTTTTTTTTTAATATCTGGAAATGGTCAATTTTTCTTTCCCTCCATTTTTGTTGCATAGACATTTTGGTCAGAAGTAGACAATAACAAGAAATTTCTCTCTGTCTCTCTCTCTCTCAGCAATGAATTGGGCTTAAATTCAATTACACTTCAACAGCCATTCAACTTGTCTAACTTTAAATGAAATGGGATATCATGGGTATATGAGTTTTTTTCATTACCAATGCTTTCATTTTATTTATTTACTTTTTTTTGTGCAACTGATCTTTTGAATCATTTAACATGAAATTGTTTAGAATAAATCCAACCAATCACATGTGAATCCCAACTAATATATTTTGTGCTGTCAGGTCAATTGTGTATCTGTTCTTGCAATGTAATTTTGAATCTTGACCTCATTTTCAAATTAAACATAAATTTAAATTCCCCCTAAAATATTGTCTCAGTTAATGAACTAATAAGCTACCTTACAGAAATTGTTATAACAAATAAAACTCTAACAAAATATGTCACTTTTAGCTGCTTTTATTGTACATTAATAAAATTTTTTTACATATAATCAAATTCTTCAAGGTTCTATAAAGGTATGTTTTGCTGTACAGACAGTCAGGTTTTGCTTTTTGTTATTTTTAAACACGTTTCAATATTATTTCTGTTTTGACCTCAAATAGATTTTTAGCTACTAGGAGAGTTAACAGATAAAATATATTAAGATAGGGAATCACATATCAAGTACTACTTATGGAAGTTAGGCACAATATCATAAATTATGAGTTTTTTTGTTGATTTTTTTAAAGTTTCTACAGTGAAATAAAATGAGATAAAAAAAAAAATATAGAATGTGCAACTATAAAAATAGTAAATGCACTTATTGTTTGTTACTTCTGTCACTACTGAATTAGAACCTAAAAAGTTGTGTAAATTTACTCCTTACCCTAAGTTCTCAAATCTTTCAAAATTCTTTTGACAAAATTAAAATTTCAGTGAATTCAAAATTAAAGCTTCAGTGAATTTAGTAGCCTAAAGTATTATTAAAAATAAAATTAACTATAAACATTGGGATATTCTTGTTAAATATTTAATTGCAACTCATTGTCCTTCATTTTTGTTTACTGATGAGTTTAAATAACACCACATGAAAAGGAACAGAAATTATTAATTTAGAGAAGAAAAGTTGGTGTTACACCTATATGCTTTTTATTATGTATAGATTTGATACAAGGCTGTGTGTGAATGTATAACATTGCTGTGATATTCCTATTTATTGAAATTGTTTGAAAAAAAATAAAACCTTTTTATTAATGGAAAACATTTTTGATTATTTCAAAAGTTCATTGAACTGTTTTTTTTTTCTCCCTCACTAACTTTTAAAAAAAATATATATACTTATGCCATATCTGTGAGCATTTGCTACATTGAACTTCAGGGCTAATGAGAAATTAACTGATTCATGATAAGTTTGGAGTTTTTTTGTTTTTACCATGTAAGAATTCTTTTTACACAAATGGTATATGATTTTAAAAATACAATCTTAAATTGATATATAAATTGTTTAATAAGTTTTCTGATGATTACCCTGGAAGAGAAACACACACAAAAAGATACTGACACATTTTTAAACAGGTTATTAATATTCATAAGTTTATTTAGATGAATATTCTAAGATTTTTTTTTTATATCTAATATGTCTTGTGGAAAAAAAATTAACTATTTTCTTGCTTTGTATAGCAATTAATATAACTGGTACCTGCTATATTACATATATTTAGTATTCATATTATTACTCGTTAATTTTAATCATATTATTCAATAATCGATTATCAAGATGATTTGCATTCTGTTCCTAATATTGTGTCAACTAAGGAATTTCTACTATCTCTTGCATATTAAGCATGCTGTATAGAAGATGAAAACTACCAATTGAGGTTGTCAGTGTCTCTCTGAATATACCAAAAGATATCAATCACACAAATATTTGAACTGAGTTATGCAGATATTCATGACTTTGAAATTCTGTAGTAATTTTGACAGATATCTCCAAATCATAATAATGAATAGTGATTGAATGGCAAAACTCCTGTTATGCATCTTGTATCCTAGAATCCTGAAGAAATCTATTCTAGAGACAATGTAAGATAGTACATTTTTTTCTATTTTGTCATTAATTACTCACTGTCATAATTTTATATACAAATACTATAATAACAGAAAACAAATGATGAAATGTTGAGAATAAAAAATAAATACATCAATAAATGTTCAAACACATTTTTCAACCCTCATAGTGTTTTCTTTGTTTTCTTTGAGTTTTCATTATCTATAAGAATGTAGATATCTTCCTATCTATCTTTCAGGGCATAAGTGATCATAGCTCTCCACAATTTCTTAACTTTAAATAATTTCATCCCATTAACATTTTGAAACAGTAGAGCCTGAATCAGAGTGCAGTTGGTTGTTTAACATTTTTGGTTAATTTAAAGCAATGTATTTCTATAGATTAATTTTTAATTGAATATTTGAATATACTTAAATCTATAAAAGGGTTTTGAATTGTATAAATTCAACTTTTATAAAGTTAGGTTAAATCTATTGTTAATCTTGATGTGTAATTAAAACAAACATAAGCCTTTTTTTCTGATTTTATAAATGAAAATAATTTTTTAAAATTCTGAAACCAGTTGCAAATGACCTCTGAAAATGTTTTTCTTTGTCTAACAATTTAACAAAAGAAATCAATGCATTAAAAAAAATTCTATTTATTTGTATCATTAGTTCACGTCATTCAGGTATTTTCTTATATAATTGTCAGTTTCTTATTTGTCTCTGATTGTGTGAGGTGCTATCAAGTGTGGTTATCAGATTGTAAATGTTTATTTTTACTTACTATTCCAAATTTGTTTATTTGCATTTCATTTCTACATCAAAACTATCAATTTAGAATAATTATTGGATGATGAAATGTTTCACTCATCCTTAAAACGACAGATTTAATATTGATTAGTCCTTAAGTGAAATCATAAATATTCTTTTATTTATCACCACATACATTTGTACATTTTTAGTATTTCAAAAACTGAACTTACTTTTAGTCCTTAAATACTTTGATTTTATCTTTTTGTTCTTATTACTCAGGTTAATTCATTTTTTTACTTTCTTAATATGCACAATTGCCATATAAATCACCAAATCTTTGTTCACTTGTGCTTTACATTTTTTTCTTTACTTTCTTTAAACTGGGATCGCCTGGAGCAGCCGTAAGCCCATTTGCAATCGGTGAGGGATTTTATTTTCTCAAACAAGTATGCAACTTATAAATGCATGGAAAGACAATCTTTGCTAAGACTTATTGTACAAACTTATGTACCAATTTGTCTGCAGAAATTATCACCATGTTAAATTATCAAGTGAAAAAAATGTTAAGATTCTAACTCAAAAATATAAATAAACAATAATCCCAAAGCTTTTCAAAATCAAATGAAGGTAAACAGGAAACATATGCACATAAAGGATTTAAGAAACTCACCCAATTTTCAGCTTTAATGATTTAGTTGTAAAAAATAAATGTAATTCACTTTGGATGAATTTACCCTGATTTTTTTTTATTTTCTTTTTTTAAGTTTGTGGAAATGAATGATTTTTTTTTTATGAATACCTCAACAGTTTGTAAACTACAACTTAAGACATTCCTAAGTGTTAACATTAATTCTTTTTCTCCAAACCATTCTCAAATAATACTGAAAAAAAAATTGAGAAAGTTCCTTCAGGAATTTTTTTTTTCCAATGTATGGGTTTTGGTTGTTTTGTTTTCATTTTGTTTTCTGACTGATCAAGTGTAATATTTGATTGAAGTTTTCTTTATCCGGCTTATCTTTTGTAACTGCCATATTAAAACATTTTTCTTTTGCAAACATGAAAAAATGATATGCATCATCAAATTATAAAAGTAAAATAAATTTGAACTAATGAAATCCCATTACAAAACTTGAAAAAAATTTCATTGTTATGCTTGGTCATCCAAAGTAGACAACAGCTAAACTTGGAACATTCAGCCACAGCTGCTTGGATTGTGTTTGCAGACTGCACACTTAGCAACTCAATTAGCTGAGTAAGTTGGACAACTTGCTTTTGCTCTATGCAATCAAAATGTTCTTGTAAAACTGCTGGGGGTTGGGAAGTTCTGTACCAATGTGACCAAGTAACTTTACAATTTTTTTTTTTCTTCACCTTGGAAAGAAATTAAAATATAAAATCAAAGTTGCTTGCTATATCTTGTTTTCATTTTTCTCATGAAAAAAAAATATGATTCTTTAGTAAATATTACTAAAGTTTTTTTTTGTTTTTTTTTATGCATCACAGTTGTGTATACATCAACAGTACAAAAGAAATTGTTTTCTTCTGTACTTTGTTCTACTCTACAATACAAATCACAAGAAATTATAATAACCAGGAAATTATAGTTGTTTGTTTTTTTGTTGTTTTTTTTTTCCAAACAATTTCAATACAAATCGCAAGAAATTATAATCATAGGAGACCTGAATGCCAAAATGATGGTGAAATAGCTGGCAAATTCAGGCTAGGAATCCATAATGAATTCAGAGAAAAATGGGTTCAATGGTGAATACATGATTTCAAATACACCCAAGAGAAATATTGACATGGAGAAGCTTAGGAGGTGAGACAAACCCCCAAATTGACTACATAACTATCAACAACAGATTCAGAGATGCAGTTTTACACTGCAGAACCTATCCATGTGCCAATTGTGGAAGCAATCACCTCCCAATGGTATGTAAACTTTAGATATCTTTAATTTTCATAGTTTCACTCTAAGGTAGCACCCAAATTGCAATATAACACTCTTAAATGATCTGAACTTGAAGGAGAAATATATAAACAATGTGAAAAGCAGATATGAGGGACAAAATGGAAATTCAAAATGGGACACATTAAGAGAAGCTTTAGTAACATCAGTAATTGAGATCATCCCAAAGGAAAATAAACAATGAAAAAAATGAATTAATGACAAATGAAATTCTCAACCTGATAAAAAGGGGACAAAAAACAATGCCAAAACCTGGAACGGAATATAGGACACTAGACAAAGAAATAAGAGACAAATGCAGGCAGGCTCAAGAGGAATAACTCGAGGAAAAATGTTCAGAAATAAAAAGGATGAGTATTACAGACAAAGCAGATATGCATAAGAAATAAGAACTAATAGGACAAAAGACTTGCTCAACAGGATGCATAAAATCCAAGGATGGCATGCTGATATTAGAGAAAGAAAAAATACTTCAGAGGTGGAATAAGTATATTGGATATCTCTTCCACAATGAGAACAACCAACAATACACAGAAATGACAGACCAGAAATATTAAAATCTGAAGCAAAATTTACACTGGCCAAATTGAATAGAAACAAAGCAGCAGGACCAGATGGAATTGTAATAGAGATGCTGGCAGCCTTAGAGGATTTTGGCATAGATTACAGAAATAGTAAACAGTGGTGATATACTGGAAGACCTAAGTAGATCTGCTTTCATAGCACTGCTTAAGAAGCCTGGTGCAAACGAATGGGAACTCCACCGAACAATCAGCCTAATGAGCCAAATAACAAAATTTATCTAAATTCTGATGAATAGAGTGCACAGCAGAGTAAAATTGGAAATAAGACAAGAACAGTGTGGGTTTGTCAAAGACACTGGAACAAGGAATGTGATATTTATGCTCAGTGTTATCAAAAAGAATAACACAAATTCAGAAGAACATCCATGTGTTTTATAGATTGCACAAAAGCATTTGATAAAATATGCCACAAAGACTTGTTGGAACTGTTTGGCATCCACGATATATTTGGGAAGGATATTAGAATAATCCAGAACCGAAACTGGCAGCAAACTGAGGAAGGAGGCCATGGAAAATTTGATACTCACAAGACAGGAAAACAATGCATAACATACTTAGTGAGCTTGAGTAAATAGATGTAAAACAGGGTTTAGGAGAAATTACAAAATTTATTAAGAGCTACAAAAGACAGGAAATTTTGGAGAGCCATGATTGCCGATGTATTGAGACACAGCACATAAAGAAGAATAGGAGTCAAAAAAATGAAAACTTTTTTACACATCCTTCAAATTCATGTTTTTCTATTCTGTTAATTCAGTGCAATGAAAAAAGCCACCAAATACAAAAACAACCATTTTAGATATGCTTACAACTGGTGAATCTTTGTTCTGAGCTCAAACCTATACTGATTTTATGACATTTTTTTTTTATTTCCTTTCAGAAGTCAATGCTGGTACCAAAAGTTAAAGCTCAAAGATAAAAAACTGATATACCAAATTCTTTAATCACATTTATTTCTAGTTTAATAAGTTATAATTAAGTTTTGCCAAAAATAGGAATTAAGATAATTTTCTTTAGTTGCATTGAAGAAATTACCATCAGTATATTTTTTTTCTTTATTTATATTTTCTTCCAGGTTTTTCCTTTTGTTTCTTGTTTCAGATATGGTTTACCAGTCCCTTTCTTCCATGTCCTTAATGATTTCACTATTTTAACTTTTTTGTGATCTGATTGATCAGTGGCTGTGAGTTTTTACTTTAATGGTACCAAGTTGGCATTTTTCTGGTTGCTACATCCTCAATGGTAACAAGGAGCCTGAACACTTTGGTAGTGCTTAGAGAGTCTGTTCTGGTCAGCAGCGAAATAATATCAGATTATTTGCAGTGCCATGTCACACATGGATAGGTGTCCCTGCATGTCCTTCTGGTGGCCAACTCTGAAGCCACATTATGCTTTAATCCTAGTTACCTTTCAGACGGTTTATATTGTCATAGATGATGGACAGTGATAAATATATTGGCCTTTTTCTCTTTAAAAATTAAAATAATCTTCTCATGACAGTTACAATTAAAAGAAATACAAGTAAATCAATAAACAAAAAAAAATCACCTAACCTCCCTCAACGTTTCTTTCTCCAATGTTCATTGTATTCGTACCAATTTCTTTAGTGTAGAATCTTTTCTCTTGAAATGTTCTCCAGTTATATTAGTGTTTTGTGGAACTAATTTAAATTCTTTTATTGCTACCAATGAATTCTGTTTCAGGCTGTCTTCCTCCGTGTTAAAAAAATTCTAGGATATATATATATGGCCTTGGTGTTTGCCATTACATTTTCCTGGATGCAATTTCTTGAATACTTAGATGATTTTTTCACGTGCTTTCAACTTCCTTTATTTCACTTTGTTAGCTATCTCTTTTTTCTCTATCACTCCTCTTCTCAGGATTATAACATATTAGACAAAATATCTGGCAGTATAGAAATGGCTCTCACTCTACATTCACCTGTGAACATCTTTGTATTTGGTGATTTTAATGCTCATCATGTCAGGTGTCTTAATCAGTCAAATGTTATGGATGTTACTGATATTCAGACTTTGAATTTTTCCATTGCTCAGTCTCACAGTAAAATTTCCGTACTTGTTTCCCTAATAACTCTGTTTACTTGTTCCTTGCCTCCTCTCCTGGCCCTTGTCAAGCACCACAACCCTATCCTCTTGGAAATTCAGATTATGCTGTAACACCTGTTGATATTTCTTTTTGATGGCATCCCTGCAATAGTTCTTAAGAATTGTGCTCTTGAATCTTGGCTCTTGTTATCACTAAACTCTACAATAAATGATTTTCTGCTTCTTGCTTGTTGAAAATCCTATTCTGTACTTCCAGATCCTTCTAGCTACTGGTCTATTAGTCTTCTACCTATTTTTGGCTGAGTACTAGAATCTCTAATCAACACAGAGTTAGTTAAGCATCTACCCTCACAAGGTCTTCTTTCAGACAACCAATATGGCTTTCACTTCTCTAGGTCAACTGTTGATGTGTTAATGGTTATTACTGAAAGAGTCTATCAATATTTAGTAAGAATTGTGAAGCTTCGGCTGTTGCTTTGGATATCTTGAAGGCATTTGGCATAATGGTTTTGTTCAAATGTTAAAAGGTTATGGTATTTCTGAATTAGTTTTTAATCTGATTCAATCTTTCTTATCAAACATGAAATGAAAGTTGTTTTGAATGGCCACTCTTCTAGATCATTTTGCATTAATGCAGATGCCCCCTAGGGTTCTATTCTTGGATTCATGTTGCTCCTAATTTTCCTCTGAGTTTCCTGAGTCATTAGCCTTCAATCGATATCTATGCTGATGATACAACTATTTACTTCACTCTTAATGTTTGATACGGTCAAATTGGCAGCTGATCTGTAATGTTGTTAATTTTAACTCCTCCAAAATTAATCTGTTCTCTTTTAATCCTCTTAGAAAACTTTTTTTCCTTTCTATCAGCATGGCTGATGCTAACCTATAGTAGAGTGACTCATTGTGCCTTCTTGGGCTGACATGAAGTAGAAAGAAGTTGTTCTGGACAATTTTTTTCACCAGAATCTATCTTACACCTTTATAAGTCTATCATACATCTATGTTTTCTTCTCTTATACTTACAATTTAATACCTAGTTAACTTAGTATAAGGAAGGAATTTCAGTTAAATAGCAGTTTTCATTTTAAGAAAAGAGTACCAAACATAATTATGTGACTTGATAGTAAACATCTTAATAGATATTTTTCCTTTGCTGAGATGACAAAATAAGGTTTCAAAATCTGTTAAGCTTTTAATTAAAGTTGTGTATCAGTTTTTGTTCCTTTTGTTTCACCATATATTTAAAAAGCATATCATGAATAAGACTCTAATTCCTGAGTAATGGACTGCACAATCAAAATTCAAATGATTGCATCATATTCTTTAGTGTTGTTATTCTTCAAAAAAGTGTTATATTCTATTTATTTCACATTATCCAGTCGACCACTATATAGCATCAAATATGAGGACATCTTAATGTGTTAATGTATCCCGAGTGCCATTCCTTTTTTAATCATTTATGATCAGTGGTTTATTTGTTGAGCAGAATACCGATGGCTTGAAGGAAGATTGAATTGAGTGCCTCAAGACTTGGAACCTTTATTTGTAAGATTTATAATTGTCAAGTGATATGTTAATTTGTAATTATTGTAGAATTATTTTCTGTTTTTCGTACAGCCTTTAAAAAGTACATCCTTAGTTATACTCTCGATTTTTTTTTATGCATAATAAAAATCATGAAGTAATAATGCATGTAACAATGTATTGTGCCAAAGAGAATCTTTTCTATTCCAATTCAGACTAGGATTATCGGAATCACTTTGAGTTTTTGAAAAATTGTTTCTTTGATTTTACTCCACATTAATTTTACATCACACTTCAAAAGTATAAATACTTATTTACTTTTCTTAAGTAAAGCTTTGTCCACAATGTACATTTTGGGAACAAAAGTTGGAAGGGCAGAAGAAATTATAAGAAGTTGCATTTTAGGCATAACTGGTTGGTATATTAATTGTATACCAATTTTCTACCAAAAAGTTCCTCAGTTAAGGCATTAATTATTTTACTCTAAAACATTCTGGAATAATAGTCTGGAGAAAGATTAAGAAAATCATTTCCATGAAGAAATAGGTTAATTTGATTGCTTTTTTTTTTTTTTTTTTTATAGATGCAAACATAAATCAAGAGTTTTGGAATCAATTGTAAAATCCATTCAGTGTTAAACTTGGAATAATGTATTCATTAGGAGTGGATCAATCCCAAATAGACCAGGGACGATTCTGAATACCTCAATCCCACTCTAGGACTGGGTCATTATTATCCCTGGCTTAATATTCACCCTTTCTTGCCAAGACTTGTATTTTCTAATGAAATTTTACTCTGCCTCAATTCATTCATCATTAACAAAAAAGAAATGCTTTTTAACAAGTTCGTTCATGTTTTTTCTAATGTCATCAGACAAATGCTTGTTAGTGAAATTCCTTTATGAATTTGCAAACATAACTCAGCAACATGAATAATGTAGCAATAAAAAATAATAAAACCAATTTTACATTTTTTAATTTTACACTAACATCAAATATATGTATTGACTTTATCATACTTTTGACAAAATTCAAGAATAAATCCATTCCATTCAGTTACTTTCTTAGATAAGCATTCTGCATTTTATTTTCAGATTTGAAGACTGCAAAATAAATTAAGTTATACACCTAAACATCAATTCTTTTGTTCACAACTTCATCATGTTATTGTAAGTAAAAATGAAACAAAACTTTTTAAAAATGTTCCAATCAACCTAAATCTTAGTACTTTATCATCGTCAACAATATCAGTTTTTATTTGTTTTTCATTAAAAATAAAATTTGGTTATATATTTCACCATTTGTTATACACTTCATTTAATTAAAATGGAATAGGTGTTTTCCTAAGAAAAAACAAAACAAAAAACTCAAAGATTATTTTTATATGACTTGATATGAGTGGGTGTTGAAAAGTTCTTGATCAAAACGAATCTGATATTTTGTCAGATTTCGGAAGTGGGTTGGGCCTGAATTTTTTTGCACCTGCCCCCCCCCCATCATAAATGCAGAAGTATTTATATTTGAAATGTGTTAATTTATTTTTAAATTATATTTTATCTTCTATAGAAAATCATTTTCTATCAACTTTTTATTTCCAAAGTTGTCATTCTGTCAGAAAAGTTTCTGCAAACTTTATATTATGGCTTTCTTTCCCCTGAGCAACTGTTTACTTAAGCCTTTGTACACAGAACTCAATACAACTTGAAACATTCAAATCTGGTTGTTGGTATCTTAACTAAGAAAAATAACTGAACATTTTAAAAGCACTTTCTCATTTTGCTGTGACATTAATTTCAAAGCAGAACAAAACATTTAATGGAATATAAAAATGCTATTGTGATCTCTGTCTTTAGAGTTTAAATATCAAAGAGAACTTTGTCATGCACAACACTCGGTGATTATATAGTATAGTAATATGACAATGGTGATCTCTTAATATTTAACTACAAGCATTCTCATTTTACATATCAATAACTAGATACTAATTGCTGAATAAAATATGACTTTCAAGATACAAATTGTGGTAAAAAATTATTTGAATACCAGTAGTAGCATTATGAATAAAGTATTGTAGTAGTGGAAATAATAAGATATTTGTAACACAACTTTGTTTTTTAACATTACTCAAAATTAAAAATTGACAGCATTCAATAAAATCCATTTTAGTACAAAAAAAAATTACCTATAAAATAAGTGCAGTTTTTTTTCTTGTTTTATAAAACATTCATACTAATTCTGGAGTTATACAAGTTTATTTTTTGTGTAGAGAAGAACTGAAAAATACTGCCACCATTTGTGAAGCTGTGTAAAAGTGAACATAGAAAGGTCAACTAGCAATGGTGATGAATCCAAAAGAGTACAAAGCTTCATATTTATTTAGCATTACTGTGTCAACTGTTAGAAGTGGCTGCCATTCAACATAGCCTCAACACCCACTTCTCTCTTGGACAGAAGGTAAAAAGTGAGAGAAGGTTTAAGACATTTCAGGTTCTCTTCGTCAACACAACACACCTCCAAGCAAATTAGTGGAAAACTACAGAAGAAATATGATTTGCATTTTGGTTATTTTAACAGCCTTTTGTGCCACTATTACAGGTCAGTTTATACATTTTCTTTGAAATAATAACACTGAAATAAAGTTATTAACTTAAAAGATTTTATGAGGTATTTTGAGTTAACATTTGTCTTGAAATTAGAGTTTTATATAGCCTTATTAGTTGAAAATGTAACGAGGAAAAAATAATTTTATTACTTCTACTTTTCAAATGGTCAACTTGAAGCTACTGATACTTATTTTAATATTACTTACCAGCTGAAAATTGTTTGGTAGAGATTATTAAAATAAATGTATTTTCTTTTTTCAATCCAAAAGCATTTTAACAATTATTAAAATTTATGAAAATAGCAGAGAAATCTAAATATGTAATGACTTAAGTATAGGAAAATATTTCTATAAGATTAACAAAGAAAATTGCCTGAAATTGACTTCTTTGAAATAAATGTTAACAATACACAAAGGACAATGAAAAAGTTATGAGGAAATAAAACTTAACCAATTCAGTAAAAATGTTCAAAGCTCTTTAGCATTGAAACGCTGTCATAAAATCAAAAACTTTGAACTTGAAATGATTGTTATATGCCTTGATATTCAAAACAACTATGCTCGTTTTTAGTTATATCCGTGTTTCAGTCATTGTTCCCCTCTGACTGTTATATCCAGTGTATAGTTGCAAAAGAAAAAACAAATAAGGATTAAATTTTCAACAGGCGTGAATTGACCAATTTATAGAATATACATAATATTCAATACCAGCATACTTAGTTGTGTGAAAAGGACTTATACTGGGGAATCCACACCAGGTAAGTTCATGAGATATATGCAGTTGTTAGCACGAGTGGGGAGTCATTGGTGGGGGTGATACAGTTGTTGGTAAGACCCAGAGTTGGTTGACTGCAGTCATAGTGGTGATGACAAGAGAGGCATGGAGCGTTATAGTGAATCTGACTTTGCTGATACAGAGGGTGCAAACGTTAAGAAGTTGGGTGAAGTCACTAATCTAAATTTGCCAATATGGAGGGTGTGAGCATGAGTCGTGTGAAGTCATGAATCTCACTTTGCCTACGGTACGAGCAGAATGTCTCTGGGTGTGTATCAAGTGGATATGTGTGTTAAGTTGGTTGACCAAAATCACAGTGGAGATTTCGAGAGCCCACTGGTATTGACAGCTGGTCTATTAGCCACATTGTGTGAGAAGAGTTGGATGAAGTTAAGAATCTGGTTGCTGTTACAGTCGATTGACTGAGGTTACAGTGGTGATAAGAGAGGCCTTGAGTGTGATAATGAAGTTTAATCAAGCAGAGATATGTGTTGGGTTGGCTGATCAAAATCACAGTGGTGACCTTGAGAGCCCACTGTTGACAACTGGCCTGCCTGCCAAGTTCTGTGTCAGTTATTTAGGAAATGCTTTCTTTTAAGCAAATGTGGTAGCTCCCAGATTCATCTTTTTTTCTTTGGCAACATTTGTGATTGGCTGTTGTATTTTTGTAGGCCAGATGTGATGCTCAGAGCCCCTGCACAAAAGACAACTTTTTTATTTTGAATTTTGCTTTCTTATCGAACATATCCAGCTGACATGTAGAGTGAATCAGAAAGAGATTTAACTTCCAGCAGAGTATAATGTCCTTTTTCAGATGTCTGTTACTTGATAACCTCAGAATGTAAACCAAACACTTTACTGAATACACAGGGATAAATTGTTCTCATCCCACTCTCTATACTGAGGGGATATTACATATCAATTCTCTCTCATCTATTCACCTTTGAATCATTTATCTGTTCCTTCTACCGAACCAAAATAGAGGACTTTCCTGTGCTACCCAATACAGGGCTTGAATTTACAACTGCAAGTAAACCAGATATGTTTCAGTTTAATCCATTAGGCTGTATGTCTCTTGGACAAGTGACACAAAGGTAAATAGGGAGAATTAATTGATATATTTCCCCTAAATATGGAAAGAAGAATGAGAATGCTTTTCTGTGGACTGATTAAAGGGTTTAGTTTAAAAAAGAAAAAAATGCTTACTAAGTACGAACATCTAAAGAAGGTACATCAGTGAAAATGTGATATAAACAACCAAGATGAGCATGCAGGTCCAAAAAGAAAGACATATGATGTTGATAATTTGAAATTGTTTAGTTTGAAATGCAACTGTTGATCAATAGCTAAACTATAATTTTTTTTAAAAATTTAACCAAACTTTGAAATAAACAGATTACATATTATTTCTTTAAGAATTAAGTTTATCTTCTTCATCTTCATTCAAATGATATAAAAATCATGTCAGCGTTAGTAAAAATTTACCATAGATTTAACTTTTTTAAAGATTTAATACTGATAGAACTTTTTGTGTCATCTTCTTCTTTAAAGTCTTAATTGAAAATGTAAAACAACTGTACTTCCTGTTATTCTTTATGCAATAAGATGAAAATATCTGGGGGGGGGGGGTTCATACAATATTGTAAAAATCCCTTTCTATAATGGTTTTCATTTTCTTAATGTTATTTTTTTTTTAACCTTAGAATTCCTTATTATCTCACAATATATTTCACATTCATTTATTTCAATAAAAAGTTTTAAAATTTTAATTAGTTTTGCAAAAATACTGGAAATGTTACAATATCTTCATGTCAAATGTTAATAATTCCATGTCTCTAAAACAATAGAAAAAAAAAAAATACACAGTAGCTGCAACATGCCTAATTAATTCATGTTTTTTATTTCCACAAAATGGAATATTATTCTTATTTTCATGTGGTTATTGTTAGAAAAATAAACTGAGAAAAGATATTTTTTAAGCATTGTGTCTCGTAACCTTTAACTTCATTATTCTTGTTGGATAGTTGAATAAATACTGCCCTCCTAGATTATCTGTTCAGCTAAAGTATATATGCTCTCAGCATTTGAGTTATGTCAGGTGTGGGGCTCAATAAGAGAAACAAGTCAAAGTAGTTGCAAGTGACACAGTATAGGAGACAAGAATTATAACATCAATCAGATACAAATACAGGAAATAAGCGGTGTCCAATTCATGGGAGAAATATTCTTTACAACCTTTGCCATATAATATTTGGCAATTATTAGAACTAAATGGTTATAAGAAATCTGATATTTTTCATGAATTCCTCTTAATAGCCACTCTTTGTTATTTAGCAAGATAGGTGGTTTCTGTTTATTGAAAACTTAGCTCAAGCTATTAGCCAAGAATATTTTACAAGTTACATAGACAATGTTAATTTCACTAGAACAATTTTTATCTTTAGCTAAACAATGGAAAATAATGATCATGCAAACTATTTTGTACAGCTTAATCACTTTAAAATTTTAATCAAAAATAAAAATCTAACTGTTGCATGATAATTTTCTATTTTGGTTGCTTCTTGTCAAACTTTACAGGTGGCCGTCAGATGTGTTACAATTGTCAATATACCATCACATCAACTAAACAAGGTATTGAATGTGCTTCTGAATATAACGACACAATAAACAGTGGGAAGTGCCCTTTCAAGTGCATCATACATAGTGAAACCAACAAAGGTGGGTATCAATTGAGCTTCAAGAAGTTTTTAAACATTTATTATTTGAAACTTAATACTTATTACTATCAAACAAATTTAAAACAGAAAATGAAATTAATGTTTTTCAAAATATACTTTAAGTAATGGATATGTAATCAATAAAGCAGCATGTGTAGTTGATGGGGTTTGCATTTCAACGTTTATTTTCATCAACTTGCCTATATATTTATAGTAAACATAGAAAAAAAACAAAATGTAAATGTACAAAGTGAAATGAATGAAAAAATAATGAGATGAAAGTATAAGAAATAGCTGTCAAGACTTTCAACTATTTTGGTTAATAACAAGGAAGTACTTCTATAAAGTTACCCTAGATGACATTGGGCAGCAAATAATTTCTTGAGGTACTTTAAAAAGACATTTTGTGTTTGAAAGTAATAATTATCCATATGGTTACATGGATGACATTATTGATTAATACTTTTATTTTTGCCTTAACTTCATTTATTTGTGTGTATATTTGTTTCCTTTTGATACAAGTAAAAGAAAAATACTTCGGAATATTTGCTGGAGAACCGAGCATAGTAATAAAAAAATAAAAAATAAAAGATTCTCATATTTATGTAAAGGGAACAATTTTACTTAAAATTTCTTTAATTCCTTAATTATGAAATAGACAATCTCACAGACAGAAGAATAATGTGAATAATGTTAAATACCTTGTGCTTGTGGAAAAAAAAAAAAAAAAAAAAAAAAAAAAAAAAATTAAATTCTGTATACATTAAAATTTGGTAAAATGAACAAGTTATACTGATTCAATTTACAGTGGAGACATTAGAATATATTCTATTAATAAATTTCAGACAAAAAACACTTTTTATTGAAAAATATTAATAAATACAATATCCTTACTGAGTGGATACCAACTTAAGTTTTAATTAACTTATAACTTATGAAGAAAGAAAATTTATACAGCATTTGAAACACATCAAATTATTAATTTACATTTTAACTTTTAGATATTAACAGTTATTAAAAAATTTATACTCTTCAAGTAACATACTTTCAAATAGAATTTACCATTTCTATTAAATATTCAGATTCTTGTGCTTACTACTTGGTCTGTGCTTTTAGCATGAACAGAAAACAATGTATCAAGTAGTGAGTTGATGTCATAAATAATTATAATAATAAAATAAAAATCTTCCCTAATCTACTCTATTTCTGGTAGCATGAAAATTGTCTAAAGAAACTTGAGCCAAAATGTTCTTTGCAAAACCATATCCACAATTTGTGAATTTTCTTTTTAACTTTTTCTTTTTAAATTGGCATTTGTTTTAAAGGATTATAAAATTTTACTATTTAAATTAGGAAGTCCCATGTTTTGATTTAAAAAAAAAAATTTCCTGAAACTAATCAAAGGCAGTTTTAAACTATTTTTCTATTATTTGCTTTTCAGAAACTGAAGAACTCCGTAGTTATTTTCGTGGTTGTGGTAATGGTTACACTAAAAATGGTTGTTCAGAAGTCGGGAATATAGAAACTTGTTATTACACGTGTACTGACCATTTCTGTAATGGCATTGACATTCGCCCTTCAAAAAACAATTCCTTAGATATTACCATTGACAAAAGCCTTTTATTTCTTATCTACTTTGTCTTTGTATCAAACATTTAATTCCCCATCCCTCAAATAATATTCATTCACAAATTAAAAACAACATTTCTTATGTAAGTAAAAGAATCAATTGCATTTATTTAGCAACAGAAGGAAATATCAAAGGAAAAAAAAGTCATTAATAAAAACATCATCCATTCTGATATATCTAAATATCTTGACAGTTATAGAAGCTTTTTTTTGTATTTAAAACTGATGCATGAAAAACGAATTTGATGTTTTGCATTATAAATCTAAAATAAATATCTTTTTCATTATGTAAAAAGTGATTTCTGTTATCATTCATTTCTATAATACTTTTTCATCTCTGCTAAATGTATTTTTTCAGGCAAACATTTAATAATGATTAAGTTGATATTTTAATACTATATGCAAAAAGGTAGAAAATCATAAATGCTTTAAAAGAAATATATTCATAAACATGATGATTGTTGGCATACAAAGCCAAACAAAAACTTTCATAGAGCAAGAAATAAGCAATAAAGAGCATTCATTTGTATCAATGCAATTTACCATTTCAGTGCAGAAATTGCCTTGTTCTCAATAGATTGCTTAACACCTGATTTAAATTATTATTTTTTTTTTACTTTCATTGAAAAATTCTGTTATAGAAAAAAATATGAAAAATACAAAGAGTACATAAAAATGATTTTCTGTTTATTTTTGGTTAAGAAATAAAACAGGAAGTCTGAAAAAGCATAATGCATGCAACTAAGCCTGAAACTACTGCTGTTTTAATGTCATCAGTTCTGGCATTTTTGTGGTTAACAGGTAAAGTAATTCTAATATTAACACATTCAAGCTGAATGTGTTAATATTAGAATTAAGTTTAAGTAAATACTACTCTTAAGTAACTTTATAATTACTTTACATTGGTATTGCAGATTTTACATGTTTAAGCAAATTAATTTCCTCAATTTTCAATTAGAGCTTTTCTGATTAGATATAAGAAAATAAGCATCCATTAAATGAAATGCTGGCCCTTTCAACATTTACACCTACCAGTGTAAAAATTTTAAATACATTGAAGGTGATCAAAATTATGAAATTATATAGTCATCCTTTGCAAATAACCATCTTGATAGAGAAGAACAGTTATTAGGCACTACAGTGATATCCAACTTGAGATTAGGGATTTTGCAAAATACATTAAAAGACTGATTTCTATAAATAAAAAAAAAACAAACTTGGAATTATCAAGGAAAGTAAATGAAAAATATTAAAAGAAAAAAAAAAAAAATGAAAAAAAGAAAAGCCTTTTTAAAACAAAAAGTAAACACATTTTATTGATGTCTATGATTTCATGGTTATACACATGTTGGCATGAAAGCAAAAGGTAAAACAAAAGAGAAAAGTCAATAGAAATAAACAGACAATATTAAAGAGAAAGATATTGCTGAGGATGAAGAGAATGCCTTTAAGACAGATGTGCAGAAGGGAAACAAGAAATGAACAAACAGAAATAAAGTGTACATAATGGCAACAAAGAAAGGAAACAGGCCATTTTCATAGCCTTTCCTGCTTGTCAGACATAGATTCATTTACAACAATGCAATTCTTTGACATATCACAACTGCTTTATGTTTTTGTTTTTGTGACAATACATTTGTTTTTTTTTAGTGGAAAGTACAGGGATGTCCTAAATAAGAAACCAAAATTGGGTATAAAATATAGAGATTCGTCATAAGCAAGTTACATTTGATGAGGCTGCATGAAACATGGAAATAGGCAACCAGAGTCTACTACCTTGAAAGGCAAGAAGATATATATATATATATATATATATATATATATATATATATATATATATATATATATATTTTACTTTACAAGGTCATGGAAGAAAATATTGAGATGTGCAAGAAACATAAGAATTGTGAAATGGAAATTGTCAGAGAAAATCCACTTACAACAAACCTCAAGAAGATACAAGCAAAATTATTAAAAGCAATACTTCATTTTTGTGAGATATCTACAAAGTTTTAAATGCTGTATTTGCAGTTGACTTTTTTTCCACCGGGATAACCAACATTTGCAGAATGTAGGCATCATTTTTGTTTTGAGTCAGATTCATATAAAAAATAATAAATAAACAATTATAGACATAAAAGAAGTTATACATTTGCTGAACTTAAAATCTTTTAGATAAATGAATTTCACAAGGTTTGTTATTCTTTAACCTCCCCACCCCCAAGAAAAATAAACAATGTGTTTGGGAAGAAGAAAAAAAAATGTTTACAGAATTTGTTCTCTGGAACCTCATAGGGGGATATTAAATCAAGCTTAAAACCTGTCAGATCCTAACAATTGTAGTAAGTCACAGAAAGAAAAAAAGAGATTTTCATTTTTGTTAAAAATAGTAAAAGGAAGCATTAACTAATTTGTGCAGATCCTAATGATTTAAATAAAAAGAGAATTAATAACAGAAAATGCATAGAACATCCTCTTATTGCAAGAATAGGTTTAGTAAGAAAAAAATGATATTCAATCAAGTTAAAGTTTCAGACAAGATATTTTGCAAATCATAATGGGTTGAGAGTTTGAACCAAATTACCAATGGTTATCTTATTTTTATATTACATTAAACAGAAAAAAGTAATTTACATATAAACAGTCTAGAATTGAAATCAGATTTTAGAACCAAACAACTATAAATTCTTGAAATCTAGTATAGTATTTAATGAAGTAACAAATTGTTAAAAAAAGGGATAAAGATCAACATTTTTTTTTCAGCAATGGAAGAAAATTACAACCAGATGAAGTGTTATCAGAAATCAAAGTTTTGACCTGAACTTCATCTTTTGATTATATAATTGACAATTTAAAAGCTGTAAATTTTGACTTTAAAACAAAATAAAACAGTAAATTTATTAGAAGAGGAAAATGATTAAAGTGAATAAAAATTCTACTTTATAGCATTTTAACAAAAATAAAAACATTTCTGAAAATAAAAAAACTAAATAAAAGTGACGTCAAAAAACAAACACACAGAAAAGAAGTTAACACTAAATTTGGTGTTAAATAAATGTAAATGAATACGACCAGAAAAAACTATTTTAAAGTGCAAATTTTTTAGTGATTGGCCAATGAAAGAAAAATTAAAAAAGCTCAAAGAACATTTACATGAAACTAATAATGATTCTAGTTTTGCCAACTAAAATAGGGAGTTTTTTTGTTGTTTTTGTTAAATATTACTAGATTTTTCTTTTTGGGGGGCAGTTGAGGAAGGGAAGGAAAGTTAATATTGACATTTCCTTTAGCACCACAAATATTTCTAATGTACATTTAAGAAGAAATGTAAAGATCCCACCACACCATTTCCAATTAGGTTTCCTTTTCTGGGCACTAGTGGTAGTGTCATTGCTCAAACTGAGCTAAGCTTATTTGAATGCAATCATATAAACAGAGCCAGAACATACAATATTAAATAGGACAATTAATATACAGAAAATACTTTCAAAAGAAATCTCCAAAATATTACAAAATATTGTTTCAATGTACTTTTCTATCAGAAGAGGAAAAAAGTCTTTAAAACATTAAAATATAAATAGAAAAAAAAAAAAAAATTGGAATTTACTCAGAAATCAGAACATTTTGTTTAGAGGTCTTTCAAGTTTTAGTAAACACAAAATTAGCAGAAATTTTCATTTTAGTTTTGTTTTAAATCAAGTAAATTTTGGAGATTACTAAAAAAAAAAAAAAAATTTTTTTTAAAAATTCAATAACATTAGTAAAAAATAAATTCTTCCCAAACACAATTGAAATAGTATAGTGTTATTTAAAGTAGCTTAAAAAATGTAGGTTGAATAATATGCTTCAAAGTACTGGGAAAATATTGATTTTGACAATAACGAGAGTTGGAGGTAACGTTAAGATGATTAAATGTTGTACATTGCACAAAGAAAAAGATGAGCGTATATAGTGATATCACTGCATAAAAATTTGGGATGTTTGGAGATGCGAGTTAAAAAAAAAAAAAAAAAAAAAAAATTTAAAAGTGAATGTCAAGGGAATAAAAATGTAAAAAATAGTGCAAGATTTGATTGTGTTTATGCATGTGCTGCTTGTGGATAAGTAAATATAAAAATTGCACAAAACATTTCGTAGGTTAATAGTGTTGAATGCCGGTGGGCAGGCAAGGTTGGCTTTGTGAAACACGGGAAGTAACTCCTAATTATAAAAGAAAGTTAAGGAAAATAGAATAAGAATTATCTTCCTTGGTTAATAGTAAAATATACATATTTCCAGAAAGAAAAGTGATTTTATATCAATGGCATCACAAAGCAAATTTGTTATATTTGGGATACAAAGAAAATGTGTGCTTACAGACGTCCCACGCGCAAACAATGATACGATCACTCATAAAAATGATTCATTAACACTTGAAAAATTAAATTGGAAGTGTGTAAAAAACAAAAAAAAAAACAAAGAAAAAAACAAAACAAAAAAAAACAAAAACAAAAAAAAACAAAAACAAAAAATAAACAAACAAACATCCTTAAATTGATCCTCCTTGTAAAAGATTTTTTGCAACACAAGAAACTCATCCAAGGAAGATTTAAACCATTTTAAATAAACTTCATTTTCAAAAAAAATAAAAATGGATA
This sequence comes from Acanthosepion esculentum, assembly GCA_964036315.1. NCBI lineage: Eukaryota > Metazoa > Mollusca > Cephalopoda > Sepiida > Sepiidae > Acanthosepion > Acanthosepion esculentum. The sequence continues at coordinate 74,814,993 of OZ038480.1, forward strand.
TTTTTGTTGGGCATCTTCCCCTTTTTAAAGATCCAAATTTCCATCGGCTGGGTGCCTGTTTTAGAGAGGTTCCTCCAAATAAAAGTAATGACTAAGAACTGGCTGAGAAAGTGCAATTTAAAATAAAAAAATAAATCATTTTCAGAAAATATTTTGTTTCTGAGGAAGATAGATTGTGTGTGGGTACATATACATACAAAAATGGTTTTATATCATTTAAAAACAAATTTAATCACAAGTGAAAGAGAACAATTAAAATAAATAGATGGATTTTATTTTAAAATAAAAGCATGAAAAAAAGTTGTGAATTTGTGAATTTACCAGTTCATCTTTTATTTATTTTTTATTATTATTCTTTTTGGAAGGAGATTAATACAGCTCAATCAACATTAAGATTACATCACAAGAGAATCAAAAAATAAAAAGTAGAAGCATCAACTTGGGAGCCTACTGTAGCACAATGGTTAGCACACTTATCTTGTAAACCAATTCACACGTAGCACCTTATTAATATGCCAAACTAAGCTAAGGTTAGTAGGACATCTTGCTCTGTAGCAATGAGAAAATCATTAGTACTGTAGTAGTGCCAGTGTAAGCTGTGGTTTATACATATAACATTAACTTGAATATTTGCATTTTGAGTTGAAACTAAAACATGATTTCAAAAATTGAAAGAATCATGTCACTGATCAATGTTATAGTTCAAATTTAAATGATAATCTTCAGATTAACATACAAATTCATAAGCCAAGTTTACTCTTCTCACCAGATCATTATCAGAATTTCAAAAAAATTCACTAACTTCATTCAAATTTTCTTTTAAGATCAGTTTGTTGTATTCCCCAAGTTGATTACAGAATTTATATGAATAAAGAAATTCAGAAAATAGAAAAAATAAAAGACAATTTCATTTTCTCACAATTCTCATGAGTCAAAATTAAAGACTTACAACCTGCAGAAGTCACCACCATCAGTCAATGGTTATTATACTCATTGTTAGAAAATGTCAGGTTTATAGCCACACAAATAAAATTATTCAAATGTTTGTGAAGTAAGAAATGGCAGTGAGGTGCAGAGGTAAAAGAAAATCTAGATTGCAGGATTAAATATTAAAGTGCCATTTTCCTTTTTTCATCAAGAGGATTTTAAAACATGTTCAAGTTTACTGAAAGTGCTCTAGAAAATAATCATATCTACCAGAAAAATGTATGTTTAGCAAAGGGGGAAACTGACAAGATTGCAGGGAGCAAGGGATACAATTGGAAATATTTTACAGCAGATACAAGTGGAAAAAATACTCACTAGGCTTGTATCAATCAGAAGAATTAAACATTAATATCATTATAAGATAATAATTGCCCTAAAATTAGACATTTATATTCAGTTTACGGTCAGCTCTAAATCTACAAGGTTAATAGTATTATCAACAGTGTAAAAGACATAATAAACAGAAAGTGTAATCATTGCTCAGAATAAGTAAATTTCTCACAACATTGTAGATAGATATATAGAAACATTTTTCAAATACATTGAAAATAAACTAAAAAACATTTTTTAGAAGAAATTCAAATTTTAAAATGATTTCAATAATGTTTTTATATTAAAACTAATAATTTAATATATTAATTTTACAAAATCTTAATAGTTAAAATCCTAAATACTGATACTTAGCAGGAAAAATGAATAAAAATGTAGTTTCCAATCAGGAACTTCAGGAGATGAAATAATGAAAGAATAGAAAGATTTCTGACAGATGTAAAAGAATATTTGACAAGGATTCTCCATAACAGCCCAACTGCTCTATCAAAATCAGCTCAGGTATAACAGAGAAAGTAAATTAAAATCTGAACATTCTCTTCTTACCAGTAGAATAAAACAAACAAAAACAAACAAAACAAGTGTATTGATTATTAGGGATTGCTTATTACAGCATTAACAGTTTCTTATTACAAACAAGGGAAAATTGTCTAAAAAAATGCAAAATACTAGTTTAAAAGATTGTTTTATTTAAAAATATATAAACTTATAATACAATGATAACCTGTCATCTTTAAAAATTGTCAGAGCAATGGAAAAAAACATGTAAGATTCACCCACAAGGGACAGATTAGATATTTTTAAATTTCATTTTAGTGAGAGGATGAAAATTTTTTCACTTTAACAGTTAATTTAATTGAAAAAATCTTAAATAATTTAAATTTGCAAAATATTTTGTGATTTGTAAAGTAAAAAGTGAATGAACTTTAGAGAGAAGTATAGTTTTCAAAAAGTCTTAAATCTTAAACCTGAAAATCTAGAAGTTCCTTTAGACTAAACTGGTTTAGTAAAAATGTAAAAATATTTTACAAATCCACTTTTTTGCTCATTATTAGAATAGTAGATCTGTACATTGTTAGTAAGTTATAGGAAGTATAATTATAGATAAATTGTTAGAACATCAAACTAAAAAGGTCCAATATTGGCATGTACAGCCTGATGAACATTATTATTTTAGAAAAATAAAAATTTCAAATTCAGGATAAATGAGAATTTTGGATAGAGCATCTGACCAGCATGAGATAACCACAAAACCAATTTGATGAGATTACAAAGATAACATGGTCTAAAGAGAGAAATATTGGCACTCAAGTCATGGCTTCTGATGAAAAGTCAATATGATTAGTAAGTTATTAATACTGACCAAATGACTCCTTATGTTAAGGCACCTGATCTGATGATAATTTCTTTCTTAATGCTCACATAGCATGAAGTTATGTCAAGGGTAAAGTGACGTTAGCATGAGCTTATAACATTGGTTTTTGGATGACAGCAAAATACAATTTTGTCATTATCCTTTTGACCTGAATTTGATATTTATGCAAAGAGAAAACAGGAATTTAAGGGATATATATATATATCCGGGAAATAAAACTAAGATTTTTAATTAGAGCTATAAATTAAAAATATATAAATAAAATATATGCAAAAAAAATATAAATTTTCTTTTATAATGCGAAACAAAAAATATTAAAACTCAAAACATTTGTCCATAAAGCCTTTAGTAGTATATGTCTATATTTCTGAGATGAGGTATTATGTACATTATTCGAACTATTGTCCTCATCTCTGTCACCATATTTATTATGTTTCGGCCATTGTACACTCCAGCCTTCTTCAGGTGGTTGGAATGTCGAACTGAACCCTTTATTTCGCTCACTGGGGTAGACTGTTCTAGTTCCACGTACCATGTTTAATGAATGCCAGTTATCAGTTATCTCCTGTTAATTTCCCTCTGAAAGTTCTCCATTGCCTTAACCAGGTCCTGTCACTGGATCTAACCAACACCTTTATCCATTGTGCTATGTGTCCTCAAGGAAACGTTGTAATAAATATGTCGACAAAGATGAGGACAATAGTCTGAATAATGTAAATAAAGCCTTAAGTAGGTATTAAAGAGAAACTTGAAAAATTCAGAAGAATTAAAGCATGTGTTCCCATGACTGTACAGCTACTTTTAGCATATTATAAATGTACTGTTTTTGATAATTCATATCTTCAGCAGCAGCAGCAGCAATTTTCTTGGGTTTAATGGAAGTGCACCATAGCTACTAAATCCTTAGAATATAAGGGAATAAGTATAAGTTGTTAAGTTATTTTGTAAAAAATAACAACTAGAATGATTTACTGAATCTAACCTAAAATAATAATTTAATGTAAACATATACACAAATTAATGGTAGTCCATTGAAAATTTTTAGCCAACATGCAGCAATATGTTATATATATATATATATATATATATATATTATATATATATATAAAATTACATACACACACAGAGTAGATGTTATTGGATAAATATAGGCCACTGCTTAAAATAACATTAACATCACTAGTTGTGCATGATCAGTAGAGAAACTAAAATACCTAAAGCAAACCCTAGTTATACACTGACAATAATAAGGAAATCTGAATTGGGAATTAAAGGGAATATTTTCGGGAATAGATTTGATCATTTGTTTTATGGTAAAAAGATATTCATTATTATATGAATATGATGGTGTTAGTTGATTTTCAACTTATCAGTGGATATTTTCCATTTGCATATCACAGATATTATAAATATACAGATAAATTAAATGCAGTAGTCATGTTTGAAAACCTTACCCCAATCTAGATGTTTGTCTGTATAAACTCAAACCAAACTTATTTATACAATCTTGGTTACTTCAAAAAACAGTTTTCCATCAGTTCAGCCTTTATATAGGAGGGGGGTGATGAAAAATTCTTTGCTTGACTCACTTAAAACCGGACAAAATGACCATACTTCAATTTTTGTGGGGGTGGAGAGGTCCTTGGGGTGCCAGGAACTTTTCAATACTTAAAAATTAAAGACATAAAATGTAAATCTTAGACATTTAATATTTATACTTTAAAGAAATTAGTTTGTAAATATAATCCATGGACATTTAAGAAACAATTTGATTTAATAAGCAAAAAAAACTGAAAACATTTCGTTGTTCAGAGAAAGTGAAACAAATTGTTTGCATTTAATAAGAAAAGTTTTATAGGTTAAAAGTAATCAATCTTCAAATCCAAGCTCCAACTGAACAGAAAAAATTATACAATTTTAATATAAACTAAAAGAATTTGTTCAACATAAAATAAAAAACAAACATTTTTCTAAAGGAAACAAAGCATTTATAAGAGATAATGTCATAAGTAAAACATGAGAATACTTGACTTGAGCTACAAATATTGACAAATTTATGTACTGATCAGATAAAAGAAAAGCCTTCAAAAGTTGGTAAGTTGAAGAACTTATACTCTATTCCTTTAAAATAAAATAGGAAGAAACTACTTATGACTAGGCTGTACTTATTATTAATGCTATAATTCTATACCATAAAAAACAATGAAAACTATTAGATATCTAGTCTATTAACAAAGAGATAGTGTTATAGGTAAAACACAACATGAGACTAAGTAAGCAGATGAAAGAAGAACAATAGACAGGAGTAAGTGTATGTCAGCACAATAATGGAGTAATGACTATCAGAGAGGACTAACAGTTGTCAAATAAAAAGTAGTCTTTATATTTAAGAATCTATATAAATAAAAATAACAATTTAGAAACAGTGTTGTAATGTGAAAGAAAAGATGAGTATGATTAAGTCTTACAAGTACACCTTGCCACCATTGATGAAATGGTCAGTGTGATGAAAAGTCAGGATCCTGGATCTGGCAGTGATACTTTGAGAGTGAATCAAAAAGAAATCCAAGACCCTGCAAAGGGTAAGAAGAGTGAGGCAAATATATTGAAAAATATGTTGTTTATTACAGGCATCAAGTACCATTTTAGAATATGAAAGTCATTATAATTTAGCGTTCTTAAAAATGCTGCCAGTATCTTTGGTGGCAAGATGGCCAGATGCTGCCATATTAAGGAGTAATCAATTAACTAATATATCTTTGGTCTATTAGGTACTGCAAATTTTGTAAGCATGTAATTAGTTATGAGAAAAAAAATTTGAAAGCTATGTAATTCACATCTAAATCAATTACAGTAAATTATGTAGTAAATACAGAAAATGCTACCAAAAGTAAAATTCTATATACTGAAAGATAATTTTGTAAATATTGTAACAATTTATTCTTTTTTAGAAAACACAAGAATGAAAGGAAAAAAAAATTAATCTACAAACCTTTTACTGTTGTTCTAACATTTATTTCATTATCAGTTGTTTTTTTCAAGGGAAACTTAAAGATGACTTAATGATAAATGTTTCTGGTTCATTCAAAAAAAAAGTAAAAATATGATATAGAACCAAAAATGTATCAAAGACTGAGAATTTATATCATGACAGAAGGGAAATGGGAAAAAAAAGAAAATTTAGCATGAAAAGAAACTTACACACACAAATGTTTGAGGCAAAGTAATTAAGACTACTTGATGTCAATATTCCATAAAATATATATGAATCTTCCAAAATTCTTGGAAGGCTTAATTTGAAAAGGGTAAACGTGAAGAAGCACAGTTGTAAAAAAATAGAACCATGAATTAGTGAAAACCTAATAGCAAAGATAAAAATAATATTTACATTAAGTGAACTAGTATACAAAATGTGAAGACAGAAGGCCATACTGCCCCACTAAGAATTTTTTAGTTATAAACAACTTGGAAAGTAAGTGTAGAAAAGTTAAAACTACAAATTCTGTAGAATCCAAGTAAAAGTAAATTCTAAATTCTCATCATAAACAATAATGTCTAAGGAATTTGTTTTTTGTAAATGTAAAAAAAAAAAAAAAAAAAAAAAAAAAAAAATATAGTTGTGTTTATTTCAGATTACGAAATAAAATACCATCTGAAAGAAAACCATGAAAATATGGCACTAAATTTTCTAATTTTTTGTTTAAATTCATTAATTATAAACCCTCAGCTTTAAAGGATTGGGCAATAATTTGTTTGTTGCCTTAATGTAAGACAAAACAGGGTAAGAAATAAATCGGGGGGCAGGTTGATCTGCAAAACACTATGAAAATAATCTAAGATTTATAATCAAGAACATATGCAAATACTATTTAACCGACATCTATGTACCTGCACATATTTGTACATTTAACAGAGAAAAATAGTGTTGTACAAACATGTATAACTATCATAAGTGATTCAATCTATAGAAAAAAAACAATTATTTTATGTAAATAAATTCATATGTGTGCTGAGATAGAGTGTATGTGAAAGTGCTTTGTGCAAAAAAGAATTAACTATCAAAACTTAAAACAAAATAAACAAAGATGAGAAGGCTGTAAATGTTGTGCTATTTAATAAGGCGGCACCATGAGTGGGAATTAAACAGCTGTGTGGCAAAAAAAACAAAAAACAAAAAAACAGAAAGAATGAGAGATGGTGAGGAACAGCTGCTGGTCATTCTGTGGGTCACTGTTCATAGGCTGTGGCAGTGGTCACAAGAGCAGTTGTTGGCTGACTTAAAAGTTGCATATGTGCCACTGATGATGATGATGGTAACTGGGCCATCAGCTGAGTTTGCGTGATTCCTGACTGTGAGAATGCTGCTGCTAAAGAAGGATTCACAGCAGACAAATTGGTTGGCGTTATTGGAGGTGTATTCACTGATGCTGTAGCCCCACTATGACAGGTTAGTTGGGCTATTGAAGGCTTTGAGGAGGGAGCCACAGCCAACTGTGTTGGTCTTACATGTTGCTGTTGTGATGATGGTGGTGGTTGTTGCTGCTGTTGCTGTATGTGAGGAGCACAATTTTGCTGTTGTTGTGATTGCTGCTGGGAGAGTGAAAGGATATCAAATGTGGAACAATGCTGACTGTGATTCCGTAAGCCTTGTGAAGTTTTGTAACTCTTGCCACAGTGACACCTGTATCCTTTCCTAACTCTGAAAAGGAAAAAAAAAATTCTGAAAAGATTTGGAAATCTATTTATCTGACAGTCAAAATTAAATGTGGAAAGTCTGTAAGTTTTAAGATGGCAAAATGATGGAAATAAAAAAAAAAAAGATAAAAAGTGCATCATTTAAATTATACATGAACAAGTTTTCTATCAGTAAACGTTTAACCAAGTTAAAATACAAACCTGTATGACAGTTAAATTTACAAAATTATAGAAAATTATTTCAATTTTCTAAATTGTCCTACTCAAAAGATCAAAGCATCCATATTACAAACCTTAGAAATGCTAAACTTCTACAATATTAAATTCTACAGAATCAATAATTCTGAATAAATGAAAAGCAAGTTCATAAAATACATTCTAGCTCTTGAATTTACTAAAATATACAATCAGAGGTATTGTTTGAAACTTCTTACTATAACAGGAGATAATAAGCTTATGTCATTTTCTCTTACCTTGCATCCTTGCGATGCCCATGTCTAGCATGGTACTTGATACCATTAATATTTTTGTATCTTTTCTTACAGCCAGGAATTGGGCAAGGAAATGGCTTATCACCATCAGCTTCTTTTGTATTTCTCATGCTAGAGATTAAAAGAAGAAAAGCCAACATAATTATAAAAGTAGTTTATGATTTAGAGTTAAAATAGAATTAAATTTAGCAAGTTACAAACAAAAAAATTTCCAGCATTTTGATCATACTAAAGAAAGCAAATAAAAAGGTTTTTAGAATTTATTTTTAGAGGTCTAAAAAGATGGTTATAAATGAGACATTGTCTACACTATTTTGATAACTAAGTTTTCACATTAGTTAAACAAAACTTCATTTTTTTCTCAAAATGCTCAAATTAAGAATAAAATAACTATTTCACATACACATAAAAATATATTTATTTATAAAAATATTCTTGTAATGTAAAATTATCACATGACAATTACATATAATTGACAGCAAGAAATAGTAACTACTAGATCATAAGCTCTAAAATCAGATAATATTTGCTTATATTTCAAGATCTTTGTTAAATAGATTTAAAAAAAATATTTTATAGAACAGTTTAAGATATAAAACGTTTTGTATATATTAGCAATTTCACTTTCATTCTGAATAAAAATGAAGTGTTAAAAACTGAAGAGAGTTTCACTCTGTTTGTAGAAATTGATTCAGCCATATTATGTATGGGTGGAATAATAGGTAAGGAAGTAGTATAGCTGTGACAACCATAGGATAGACTAGATATGACACCATTTGACCACAGAATGATAGTTAGGGCCAAAATGATGGGGGAGGGGCTCTATCTCTGAGGTGACATTTGCTCTCTATGTTTTTCTCAGGTAACAGTAGCAAGAATTATACCAGGAATATATAAATTCAAGGGAGACATCCATGGCACATTAAAACTACAGGTACCTACAGGTGATACAAGAATAGGACTGTCAGTAATCACTAGAGTTGGTCAGTTTAACAATTTATGTTTCAATATCAGTTTCCGTTTTGTTTTGTTTTGTTTTTTTCCTCGATACCACGGTTTTCAACTTGGTTTTTAACTTAGTATTTTTGCTTTCTAAGGAAGCCATTCATTTTCTTGTGTAATGATAGCATTTCCAGTTGATATCTGATTTTGCTTGAGATTGATAAATTTGCAACTTATTCCGTTCAACTTGCTGATCCAATCTTAAAAATATTCATATGGCTGGAAAGAAAAGAAAATAATTTTTCTAAATATGTAATCTGCAATTCAGTGAATTATTTTTTTACAGCGAGTTAAATTTTTACGATATTTTGCTTCGAACAGCCGAAAATGCGAAATATGATTTAAAAAATTTTTTTGAGACTAAATTTTACACATTACTTTGTTTCACAAAATCAAGTAACCAATCTTTAATCAATATTATTGAAATTATACACTCAGTTAGAAGACACCTTAAACTACAACCAGGAAGATGTTCATTTCTTCTCTGACCCATGGGAGCAAACTTTCAAATTATTGAAACTACTGTCTGACAGTGACAGACAATAGTTTTCAAGTATTAATTATTTTATTTGGAGGCAAAAAATTCTCTCGTTTATATCCAGAAAATGCTGATAATAATTTATATTTTCTTTACACTTATGGCCTGCCATAGTAAAAAAAAAAGTGTGTATAAAAAAATGATTTAAATATCTGAACTGCAAATATTCATCGAAAAATGATTTAAAACAAAACAAAAAATGTATATACAGAAATCTGTTTTAATGCATAAACTTAGAATTGTTCTTTATATTAAACATAAAACAGTAAAGATAATTTTCCATTTTTTATTAATGTTTTAAAATATATTTTTTTTAAAAGTTGTGCACTTTTTTGCCTGCTTTATGCACATCCCTAACTTAAAAAATAAAAAAAAAAATTAATCATTTTCATTTTTTAAATTTTTGTTTTCTTTCAAAAATTGTTAAGAAAATTGAGGGCCCTAGATGTTATTCAATATTTAGAATATTTCATCTCATTGTCTTATGTTCTTTTTTATATACACATTTTAAAACTGAAATTAAAAACTATTTTAATCATTTTAATATATAATCATATATATAATACAGTGTATTCGCTAAGTAAAACCATAAAGATATTTGTAAAAAAATGAATTAATTTTCCTTGTTTAGAAGGAATTTTATAGGCAGAACACCCACTGAACACTAGTGGCTAAAAAAAGAATAATTTTTACTTTAGGTTTTAAAAAACGACTTGCAATTTTGAAAATATGCACATTTTAAAACTGAGAATAAAACTTACTTTATTTTTTTAATATCTAATTTTAGGTGTATTCGCTAGATAGAAACACAATTTTATTTGTAGAAAACAAACAATTTTACACTAGAGATTTGCATATCTGGAAATGTACACATTTTAAAAGTGAAATTAAGAACTATTTTAATTATTCTTAATATCTAATTTAGGTGCATTCCCTAGATAAAAAACAAATTTATTTACAAAAAAAAAATCTTCATTCATTTTTTTTTGTGTTTACAACTTTATTTCATGATTGACATACTGCCTTACAGAAGATCCAACTTCATACAATTAAATATTAAGATAAAACTGGCAACTAGTTTTATTTTTATTTGCTATTTTGTTGTTAACTTAATTTTACTGCAAATTTTTTTTTTTAAACTGAAATAAAATAGGTTTCAGGCATCATGTCGTATTTTTCCTTTTTTTTCTGTTTGAAAACATTTTATGATTTCCAAGTGTCATATCCGTCATATTTCCTTTTTTTCTTCTTTTCTTTTGTAAACAAATAGACTTCATATTTATTTCCTAAAACTAGTCAAATGTTTTTAACATGTTTTTGTTCAATCTTTTTCTCTTACAATGGTATAAATGTTGATAAAATTTAATTTTATTAACATCTGCAAGCCTTTTTAAATAGTGTTTCTTTGGATTGATCACTCAGTAGTGATTGCACTAAAGTGAATGATTTCGGTTTTGTAAAAAATTTGATGCAGTTTTACGGTGTGAACTGCAAAAACTGCAAAAAGTCATTTTTTTGGTTAAACTTCCCATCTCTAGTAATCATCCAACAAAGAGGAATATTGCATCAGATCACATCTCAATTCAATGCTGGTGTTATTAAACACATCACTTAACATATCAGACAACATATATTGCAAACATTGACTAACAAAAGTATCATTATTCACATGATGGCATCAGTTTCTGGGTCAGAGAACATTGCTGCAACAGACAGACACTATATTGCCTGGTCAGAGAAGCCAATTTCCAGTGCTTTCATACCACTAATAAAGTGTGCATGTGACAGAAACCATTAGGCTATAGATCTAGCCTGTCAGCAGTGTTTGTGGCTCTGTAATGGTGATATGGATTCTATTGAGAACATGATGGACACCAGTGAACCTAATGTCTTCCTTGTAAGACAGATCTTGCTTCAAACCATTTGCACCTCTTTATGCTTGACATGTTTACAGATGGTGATGGTTTGTAGGATAATGCAATTCCCCCATCCCACAATGTGCACAAGTGACTCAAAACTGGTTCCAGGAACACTTGGCTGATTTCCAGCTACTCCATTGAGTCTGGATTTGTCAGATTTAAAATCCACTGGGCATGTAAAAGACATTGCAAACTTCCCTAAATACCTTGAAGCTAAGCCCATTAGTGCTAGCACTGGAATATGCTGGGATAGATATATACCCACACAATGACTCAAACAACTCATAGACTCCATGGTCACACTGCATATCTGCCATTATTCAAGCAAAGGGATGAGCTGCATATTAGGTAAGTTTCTTTAATATTTGGTACTTCAGTTGATTTATCCATTAAAACTTTGGTAAAACATTCTTACTATATGTCAATGTTATATTTGTAAAATTGATAATACTCAGTTAATAGTTGCTAAGAAGCAAATGAAAATTAAGTATAAAAATTAATTATTCATATCACATTTTACAATATATAAGATTTAGTGCCTTGGAATAATTTTTATTAGCTTATTCATACAGAAGAATAAGTATCATGAACTCAACTTTACATTATTAGTCAGAACAAAATTGTTTACCTCAAAATCAAATCTGAATTAAATTCTTCTTGATTTGTCCAGGAATCATCACTGTCTTCATTTTCACTGACCATTTCATCTTCGTCAAATTCACTCCCTAGGATAAAATAGTAGCAATTTGGGAACAAATATATAAAATTCTGAAGATGAATGAATTCAATATTAAGTTTCATTTTTTCACTTACAAGACTCAAGTAGAAAACCTTTATAAAGTGGTAATTACAAAATTGCAGTATTACCGAAGTAAATAAAAACTAACATTTATAACAATTTTTTTTCATTAAAATAGATTTGCTTTTAATTTTTTTTTCTTTGACATTTGAGAGTAAACATGGCAATTTCCTAAAGTTTGCAAATAGTGAATACAGATTTGAAGCTGCCTTGCAGTGATGTCAATTTTTCTTTTGGAATATTCATCAAATAAACAAAAATGAATTTATAAAATAATTCAACTGGTGCAATTCTCTTTTTTGTTTTTGAAGAAGAATACTTTAATAATTATAATTGCTATTGTATTGTGGTGGTAAAAATTGATAGAAAATCTTTTCATTTTCAAAAAGAAAAATGTGGAAGCTAGAGAGTGAAAATTTGTGACTAGTTATATAATAACTAAATACTTTCTTCAGATTCATTTCATTCAATCAATCAACAATGGTTGATATTGTAGTAAAAGCAATTTTTAAAATTACTTGGAATATATTTTGTATTAAATCCATTAGTGTTTACTATTGGTTTCAAATGGTCATTAAAAAATAAATAAATAAATAAAAATACAATTCATCTAAAATATGGAGTTTTCCAAACATGAAAAAAATATAAATATAAAATTCTTATATGCATAATAAGCCATCTATGAATAACCCCCCACCCCCAAAAAACAGGAAAGTTATTAACCATAATTATTAATTTAGATTACTTTCATCTTAATTTTAGTTGCTTCTTATTGCAACTTTACTCAGACTCCCAATCTATAGCAGTGAGTTGACAGCACAGATTGGAAATAAATGAATTGCAAGTCAAACATCCTTTTGCCTCATTCTATATACTCACTACTGTAGACTCAAGTAAAGTTGCCATTAAACTAAAATATGGGAAAAAAACAACTAAAAATTAAGATGAAAATAAATATTACTTAAAATCAATAACAAGAGTTAAAAATCTATCTGGTTAAAAAGTAAAAATAAACTTAAAAATGACATGGGATTTAAATATTAAAAATAATATAAACATTGCTTTAGTGTATAGAACATTTAATTTTTAAATATTGCAAAATGAAAATTCTTAAAAAAAAAAATATTCACATCAGTTTATTACTAGTATTACTGAATGAGAATTATTCTTCCATATTAACTCAGAGCTGTTTCTCAGTTTTACAACTATATATGAATATGAATCAATAAGACTGTAGTTAAGTGAATTTTGATCCAAAATTTTCACTGTATAACATTTTAGCTATAGAGAAGTACATGGTTAAGTACACTGAAAGATGGTGATTATGCTAGTAAATAAATGCCTGTCATTAGTGTGTGTGTGTGTATATATATATATATATAGATATAGATATGTATATACAAAATAGCTTGCTGCTTGTATCCAAGTATACCTGTCTGCTAGGGTAGCGATCCAAACCCTGTCACAGATAGCTGCTCAGGCAAATTTGTGTTTGTTCAAAACCCACTGAAACCACCTCTCGCTTATACTGCAACATGCTGAGTGAACCTTAATTACAGTTTCTGATAAAGATTGCATCATCTTGTGTGGTTAACAGTTTCAACAAGGCCAGTTTTTTTCAAAAACTCAGTCACAATGAATTGTGACATCATACTAGCAAAACCATAGATGAACAGTTTCATCTACTCAATTTCACTGACAAGGATTGGGTCAAACCATGGCGCATGGTTTTCAGAACTTTCCAACATTATTGTACAGTGTGATCGCTTCCCTAGGTCAATAACATCAAGTCACCTTCCAGACAAATTGACCATGATGAGAATTGAGCCAAAGTTTTATGGTCAGAAAGTGAACGTTCTAACCACTCAGACCACATGCCCATTAGTTGGACATAATTTGTAAGGCTTTTTCTAATGATTAAATTTTTATTTAAGAAAGCCTTATTCATTTGACTTAAGTACAGAATAAGCTTTAATATATATAAAATTATGTGTTCTTCAATGCCTATTGTTGAAAAAGGTATATACACTTTAATGGGAAATTTCACTTACAGATGTCTTCTTTGCCTACATTCCTTGGTAAAAAAAAAAAAAAAAAAAAAAAAAAAATCAACATTTGCACAAATATATATGGTACATCATTTTCAGTCCTGTGCATTAGCTTTGGAGTCAATTTCAATTTAAAACATACTGACCCAATTGTTTTGTCAAGGAAGTTCCATTTTTGTGCCTGAACACTTTAGATCCTAAAAGATCTCTTGTATAAAATGATTTAATTGCTCAATTCAATTTAAGAAGAAGCCACAATATGAGAACAGATAGCAATTTTCTAGTCAAGTATTTTTATCAAAGAGGAAAAAAGAAGGCTAGAATTAAAGCAAACTAACCTGTGGCAGAATTGCTACGAGCATAAGTTGCATTAGAGCATAATTGAACATTTGAGGACTCCACATTCAGCAGCAATGTATTTTTAGTACGATTGATATCTGAAAATTGAAAAGATCACATGAAAAAAAAATAAATATCTAGCTCAAACTCACAGAATTTATGGATTATGATTGAATATTAAAAGAACAACATGTTTGACCATTTTGTGAACATTATAAAAGTCATTAGTGAAACAGATTTTTTAAATCATTTCACCCAAAGCAAGGTAATAAGTTATCAAGACAAAAGGGGTTACAGAGTGTAAAAGAATATGAGTAAAAGAAAAACATTAAGAAGAGAAAACAATAAAAGAACATGAATTAAGACAAAAGATAACAATTGACATTGCATTTAAATTTTTGAAGTTCAAAGTTGACTGGAAAGCAAGAAAAGAATTCCTCAAGCGAGAAGTATGAGAAAAAGAAACTGTTAGCAGAGAACTTACAATTACATCTACCCATTTCAACTGTAAAATCATGAGATATAGCTGCCAAGCTAGTACTGTGTTTAAATTTTTAATGTTGAGGTACCAAAGAATAAAGCTCCTCAAAACAATTACCATAAAAATATTTATAGGAAAGGCACAAGGAAGCTATGTTATGGCAGTGGGAAAGTGACTAAAGCTGAGATGCCAGGTCAGGACAAATAACATTGCAGATTCTTCTATGAATTTTAACAAGAATCTAAATAGCAGAAGCACCTGACTAGATGTGACAGCAATATTCAATGCATGGACAAATGGTAGACAAATGTGTATGATAAATTCACATGAGAAAAAAAAATGTCTCGCATTAACACAGTAAACCAACTCTCTTAACAGTAAACCTAGCAATTGATTCAATATAATCATTCAACTTCATGTCAGTGGAAAACATTAGCCAAAGAAGGTGCAGGGAGTTACACTCCTAGACGTTAGCATCAGCCATGCTGATGGAAGGTAAAAAATAAGTTCTCTAAGGCAATTAAAAAGAACAGTGGGTTTTTTTGAGGCATTACAATTAACAAGACATTTCTTGCTCTATCTAACAGATTGTAGGTAATATTTGAGATCAGCTGCCATTTTCATCTTATCAAACATATGAAACTTGCCATTAAGACAGGAGCAAATAGATGTGTCATCAGAACAGATACCTAGTTAAGAACTGATGACATTGAGAAGGTCATTGATAAAAATTAGGAACAATGTAGGTTAAAGGATAGAGCCTGGAGGACACCTGCATTAATGCAAAAAGATCTAGAAGAATGGCCATTAAAGCCAACATTCATTTCACAATTTGATAAGAAAGATTTGAATCAAATCAAAAACTAATCCAGAAATACAATAACCCTTCAAGACCAGCATGCTAAATCATGTCAAATGCCTTTAACATATCCAAAGCAACAGCCTGAACTTCACCATTCTTGATAGACACTTTCAGAGATAACTCTTAACACATCAGCAGTTTACCTAGTGAAGCAAAAGCCATATTGCTTATCTGAAAGACCCTGCAAGGTGAGATGCTTAATCAATTCAAGGTTGATTAGAGTTTCTAGTACATTGCCAAAAAGAGCTACTTCCTTTATACCTCTTTTAGTAGTTACAAGGATCAGATGGTCTTAAAGACATTGAAAAGCAAGAAGCAGCAAGGCATTTATTGTAGAGTTTAGAGAGAACAGGAGTCAGTTCAGGAGCACATTAAGGACTATTGCAAGAATACCATCAAGTTCACATGCTTGGAGGAATCCAGTTCAGAAATGATAGCAGAAACCATGGAGTTGTATGCTTTTCACACAGTGGAAAGTCAGGTAAAGATATTTGAGATATTTCTCTTCCAGTTCTACTCTTTACTCAAGAGTAGAACTGGAAGAGAATTTACAAGTAAAACATTCTGCTTTATTAGTAGATGATAACACCTCAAATTGAGTGAAGAAAGGAAGGATAGAAGACTTACTCTCATTTAACATACTATTACAGAGCCACTAGTTGCCACAAGAACCAAACTTGTTAGGCATTATATGGTGCCTCATTCTGTCAATGAACAAAGATTTAGTCTCATTGATGACACATTTACAATTATTATAAGCAGATACAAAATGACATCTGCTGTGATCAAAACTATCACATTGGTACAGCCAGAAATTTTAAAAGGAAATATTTAATATATCTAAATCTGAAAACAATTATTTATTTTATACATAAATTTATTAAATTGTTACAGAAAAGTGAGAGGAAGAAAAAAGAAAAGAAAAATCAATTATACAAAATATAGGCTGCTGAATAGAAGAGCCATTTTCTTCTTAGAGACTTAGGAGTCAGTATCACTGCTTTTAAATTACTCAAAAACTCAACCTGATCCCACAGGGGACGGTGATCTCCCTTCTCTCTCCATATGTGGTCAGCCACGCCTGATTTTTCTACTTCCCCTCGCATTACAGCTGTCTGGTGTTCTTGAAGCCTTACCTTGAGGGGGCGGCCTGTTTCTCCTTTATATTCCTGTGGGATCAGGTTGAGATCATAGACAGGGAACACCATTGGAAAATTCGTAAACTTAAGGAATCAGCACATATGCTAGGCCACAAAAATCTCCTGAGTCGACCAAGCATAGAAATAAATACAATATGGGAACCAGTAATAAGGAGTGCCAGAGAACAGCAATGATAACAAAAAAGTTGCAATATGAGATCTGGTAAAAACATGCAATGATAACAGCAAAATTGCAATATGAGTACTGGTAAAAATGGTTGCTGAAAAATTAGGTTTATAATACTCAGAAATTCATACCCAGATGTCCTCAAGGACACATGGTACAGTGGATAAAGGCATTGGTTAGATCCAGTGACTGTAAATTCTGTTTTGGGAATTTATTTAATAATTAATATAATTTTTCTAAAGTATTTAATTTACTGATTTTTCTAAAATAATTATGCTTTGGGAAAAAAACATCTATTGGTTATTTAATAAAAGAGTATTAATGATTTTAAAATGTTTACTTGAATAAAAAGAAAATTGGAACATGTAGTAAATTCCTATTTTAATTAAATATTTTAAAAAGAAAGTAACAGGAGTCAAGTTTTGTTTAATTGTGAATAAACATACATTGTAATATTGTAAAATCATAAGAACTATTTTAAAAATATAAATTGTAAAGTAAAAGCAAGTTGAATTTTCAATATTTCTATGCAATTAAATATTAATAGGAGAGGATCCTGGATGCAAGGTGAGATTTTTTTTTCATGAACCACTTTGTAATAAAAGACATGGAACAGAGTAACCCAAATTAGGTTTTATCTTGCATAATAGAACAGTGCAAACAAAAACTACTTATAAGGAGGTACAGTCCATTTCTGATGATAGGTGTGTGTGGGGGGATGTTCACCACAATCTCACCTATTTCTAGAAATAATTAGTGGCTGTTAGTCAATCAATATTAAGGAATGATTATATCCTAGCAGGATTTATTTCAATTTGTAAGTATATCCTTTTTCGATTTAAGGAAATCAGTAAAAGATTTATTTATAAGTTAAGCAGTCAGGAGGTCTATGCGCGCACTCTGATCCACATAAAGGAATTTCAATTTCATTTTCTGGTCTATCTGTACTAGATTCAGTCTTGTCAGGATCTGTGGTCTCAAAGTTTTGAGTGAGTAAGTTAGAGTGTTGTATTTCAGTAGAACAGTTCTGAACAAGACCAGTAGGGGCGAGGTCTTGGAGTGATATTGTGGTTTCTTTGCCGTTTTGGAGACGAAGGTGCGCATAGCGAGGATTGGCTTCTGTAAGTTCTGCCTCCTCTACAATAGTGTGTCGTACTTCAATTGTCTGACATGTCATCTCAAAAGAACCTTTCCTGGTGTTAGCCATGTTGGAACAGAATAGCCACTGGAGGTTCGGCGAGGACAGTTGAATAGCCATTCATGAGGTGTAGCATTCGTAGCTGTTGAAAGTAGTGTGCTTACTGAATGTAAAGCATTTGGCAGAACATTCTCCCATTGATTTATAGGTAGGCGTTGAGTTTTGAGTGGCAGACTTATTGCTTTCCACAAAACACCATTATACCTCTCACATTGCCCATTACCCCGGGGGTTATAAGGGTGGTACAGCTAGTTGAGATCCCATGCCTATGCAAGAAGGATTTCACGTAAGCCAACATGAAGCTGGAACCCCTGTCCGAATGCACATATATTAGCATACCAAAGATAACAAAAACTTGGGTGAAGCACTGGATGCCTGTTTGCAATGACATATCAGGACAAGCAAAGGCAAATGTGAAGCGAGAATATTCGTCTATTATTATAAATAGAAACCGCTGAGCCTTTCAAAAGGCATGGTTGCTTTTATTAGATGCAGAGCATCAGGTTGGTAAAAAAAAAAAAAAAAAAAAAAAATCAAGGTTTGCCTTTGGCACATACAGGACAAGCAGTAGATACTCTCTTCACATCCTCCACAAAGAAAGGAAGGTTCCTCCTCCTAACAAAATGCATCATTCATGTAACAGAGATGGGTGGGTTAACGAAGAGCCAACTTTTTTCGGTTTCATCTTCACATCATGATCTGCATCAAAATTTTTTATGAAACCGAAATCATTTGGTTTAGTGTTATCCCTATCGAGTGACCATATCCAAAGAAACACTATTGAAAAAGACTTTCAAATGTTAATAAAATTAAATTTTATCAACATTTATACCATTGTAAGAGAAAATATTGAACAAAAATATCTTAAAAATATTTAATTGACTAATTTTAAGAAATAAATGTGAAATATCTATTTGTTTACGAAAGAAATGAAGAAGAAAAAAAAGGAAATACGACAGGATGTCTGAAATCTATGTTTCAGTTTTTAAAAAAAACTTTTTGTGATAAAATTAAGTTAGCAACAAAATAGCGAGTAAATATAAAAAATTAGTTGCCAGTTTCATCATAATGTTAAATATTTTATGAAGCCTGTTTTTTTGTAATTTCATGATTGGTGTACTAAAAAGTATGCCAATCATGAAATAAAGTTGTTCTAAACAAGAAAAATGAATGAAGATCTTTTTTTTTCTTTTTATAAATTTATTTTTTATCTAGGAAATGCACCAAAATTAGATATTAAGAATAATTAAAATAATTCTTAATTTCACTTTTAAAATGTGTATATTTGTAGCGGACTGTGCGGGTGAAGATGTGAAGAGATATCAGGTTAAAATTTCCTGCTAGATGGTCCAGCTACATGGGAATGGTGGACTTTAATTATGTCCAAAGAAGACTAAGAAAACAAACAAGACCAATATACATGGGTAAACAAATATATATTAATAACAAGTTACACAAACACATGAACAGTTACATAGTTTGTATCCTATACGGAACCGTCTTATAGCCTGACGGGCTTTACCGATTTATCCACAGAGGAGCGTTTCCAGTTACATAGTTTGTATGGAGAAAAAATGTGTGTGTTGTGTGCGTTTGTACGTACATGTATATTTTTAGCGCGTTCCCAGAATTTGAGAAACACTGTATCTGTGAGAGGTCACATATTGGAGTTTGTTGAAAAGAGAGATTTTATGTTTATTTTATTTTGTGCTTTTATTTTATTTTGTATTTTTATTTGATCCCCACAACACATCCCTACCCGATGTAGCGGAGCTACAGTAAGGATGTGTGTGTATGTTACTCTTTTCAATGTACATATAATTTTGTTTATGTGTGTATTTTATGTGTAGTAAAAATGGTCATTGTTTCTTGCAAACCGCACACGTCTACCCGAGAATTGGTTCCTGTGGTGAGTTTTGCTGCATTTCAAATGTTGGTGATGATGTGTTGTCTATTAGGCCGTGTTTTTTGTTTTCATTCTTTTTTTGGGTATGGACGAATATTGCTGGTTTCAATCGCTCAATTGAAACCGTTTGCTCATCACCAGCCAATGTCTCTATGATAAAATATTTTTTTTCTTTTTATATTATTTTGTATGGCCCAGAATATGGAGCTTCCAGAGGTTTCCTAATCCTGTCAGTTCACAGCCATACATGTGTTGCTGATTTTAGTTCTTTAGGTATAAAGGATTTTTGAGTTGTATGTAGCTGTCCTTCTGAAAGGAGGGTTATATCCAACTCTTGCATCTCTTTAGCAATTTTTTTTTATGTCATGTTTGGTCAGGTCGGGATATTCCTGGTCGATTATTGGTCTTGGAAGTAACAACTGGGTTCCTGTGACAGCAATGGCCGGGGAGAAACCTTGCTCATTAGGCATATTCCTAATACCAATCAATATAATTGGCAATGCATCCAACCAGCTCTGCTTTCTTGTCATGATTGCTGTTTTAAGAGTACGGTGCAACCTTTCGATTATTCCATTGGTTTGAGGGTTATAAGCCGTTGTACGGAGTCTGTGGAAACCTATTATGGCAGACAGGTCCCTAAACAGTTCACTTTCAAATTGACTTCCTCTATCTGTGACGACATGTAATGGGACTACAAAGCGAGAGATCCATGTATACAGGAATGCTAATGCTATGGTGGTGGCGGAGGTGTCTTGTAGAGGTGTAGCTTCTACCCATCTCGTTGCTCTATCTATGCACGTAAGTATATATCTAGCTGGAGATGTGTATAC
Source organism: Acanthosepion esculentum (assembly GCA_964036315.1). NCBI lineage: Eukaryota > Metazoa > Mollusca > Cephalopoda > Sepiida > Sepiidae > Acanthosepion > Acanthosepion esculentum. The sequence goes on from OZ038480.1 coordinate 74,836,119, forward strand.
CCAGTCATAGGTGGTGGTGGGTAACAGAGAACCAATGATGTCTATATGCACGGTCTCAAACCTTCCAGATGGTAGAGAGAAAGGTGTATTTTCTGTTCTAGTGTGTCTGGAAATCTTGTACTGTTGGTATCGTAGACAGCTCTTGACCCAAGATCGTATGTTTTTCTCCATTTCTGGCCAGTAGTACCTAGCTTTAATAAGTTTTGTTGTTGGCGTAGGTCCTGGATGGGAGATGTCATGGAACATGTCAAAGATTCTCCTACGAAGTGGTTCAGGTATGTATGGACTAGGAGTAGATGTTGATAGGTCGCACCAGACGGATGACACTTGCATCTCAAAGGCTTTAAGTCGGCTCCTGTATGTGTTGATTTCCTCATCCTCTCTTAGTGATTCACTGATAGCTGGTAGGTCACAGGGGTCTACGGTCACTGAAAATGTGGGTCGAGATAGACAATCAGCAACGATATTTTCATCTCCTCTTATATACTGTACATCTGTGACATACTCTGTCATAATTGATAAATATCTTTGTTGCTTGTCCGATTTCATTGGTGTTTTCTTTCTGAACGCCAGGGAAAGTGGTTTGTGGTCTGAAAACAAAGTGACATTTCTGCCTTCAATTTGTGGTTTGAAGTGCAAGACCGCCTGATATGCTGCCAAAAGTTCCCTGTCAAAGATGGAATATTTCCTCTGGTTATCAGACAGTTTTTTTTTAATAAAACCCAATGGGGACTGGATCACCATTATCTGATATAACGCTGCACCCACTGCATGGTTGGAGCTATCCGTGACTAGATGGTATTGCATGGCATCCGGATCAGGGTGCGTCATAGCAGATACCTTGGCAAGAATGTCTTTTATAGCAACAAATGACTCACTTTCAGTCGGGCTTAGTTTTAATACTTTTTCCGCTGGATTATGTTTGATGGCTTCAGTTAGTGGCAGTAACTCATCTGAGGCTTGAGGGATTAATTTCCTGTAAAAGTTTACCATTCCCAGGAATCGACGCAGAGATTTGGAGTCTGTGGGTTCTGGAAAATGTTTGATGTCTTCGACTTTCTGTGTTGTTGGCTTTAATCCTTTCATGCTTACATTATAGCCCAAGAAGTCAATGGAGTCTTTGTAGAACTGACATTTTTCCACAGAGATTATTTGAAGGTTGTTTCCTTCGAGAATCGAAAGGACTTTCTTGAGATCTCTGTGGTGTTGTTCCTTAGATTCGGAGGAGACAAGTATATCGTCGATATATGTGAAAACACAGTCTACATCCATAAATATGTTGTCCATAAATCTCTGGAATGTAGAGCTGCTGTTTCGTAGACTAAATGGCATGAATAGGTACTCAAAGAGACCAAATGGTGTTATCACAGCAGATTTTTCTATGTCTGCCTTATTCATGGGAATCTGGTGATATGCCTGTAGGAGATCAATTTTCGAAAATACAGTCTTCTTGAAGAGCTTAGATCCGAGGCTGTTAATATTTGATATTGGATTTCTGTCTGGTTTTGTCAACTGGTTCAACTGTCTAAAATCGCCACATACTCGCTATTTTCCTGGGGTTGACTTGGGAACTAGATGTATTGGCGAAGACCAGGGGGAGTTTGACGGTTTAATAATTCCAGCTTGTAAGAGTGCCACAAACTCCTGTTTAGCTGATTTATATTTTTCTTCCGACAGTTGTTGGACCTTGGCATTAGTAGGGGCGCTATCTCCAGTGTCTATGACGTGTACTACTTTTGTGTTAGACACTAAAGGTTGTCCTGTACGTGGATTGGTTAGTTTTGGAAATTCTTGGAGGAGAGACCGAACTTCTGGTAGGTTGTTGTGGTTATTCACAGTTATACACCGAATCTGGGCAGTGACTCATCCTCCTTGTGTATATCGATGGGTTTCCTCATCAATGAGCCTGCCCTTTTTGCAGTCTAAGATTAATCCATAGTGGCACAGAAAAGCTGCTCCTAAGAGGGGATTGACGGTATCCGCTACTACTACGGTCCATGTGTATGAACGGCAGCTCTGGTTTTGTCCTTTCGTGCCTAGTTATTACTGCGTCTTTCAATTCTGAATATTTTTAGGTTTCTTCACTTGTTATGTGTCGCAATTCAAATTGTGCCTCACAAATTGAAAACCAGCCATCTGCTGCTGTGTGCATGAAGACTGGGATTTTTACTGATATAGCTGCTGCACTTTCTTCCATTTTAGTGACTTACGATAAGGCAACAAAAGGGAGGAAGATAAAAGACAAAGCAAGACGATAAAACAAATCTCTGCTGGACGGAACGTATTCGTGTTAATAAAATTTTTTTATTATGGGTGTGTGAGTGCGATAAAGGAGGAAAGTAATGAAAGCAGTTACTCATGTCTTTTTTTTTAAAAGTTTTTTTTACACAGCCCGTATATGGCTACAGTAGCCAACTTGACCTGTTGTGGTGGTGGAAGGATGGTAAGCCAAGGATTGGTAGTGGGGAAGCAAGCAAAGTCACACAGGGTTAAAAGATTGCGGCAGTTAATGTATTCTCATTGTAGGAAAGTTGTTAATTTTTAGTTAATTGTTAGTCCCACGAAAATTGAGTGTAGATATCATGTCGGCGTCACCATTATGTAGCGGACCATGCGGGTGAAGATGTGAAGAGATATCAGAAGGTTTAAATTTCCTGTTAGCCGGTCCAGCTACATGTGAATGTTGGACTTTAATTATGTCCAAAGAAGACTAAGAAAACAAACAAGACCAATATACATGGGTAAACAAATATATATTAATAACAAGTTACAAACACATGAACAGTTACATAGTTTGTATGGAGAAAAAATGTGTGTGTTGTGAGCGTTTGTACGTACGTGTATATTCTTAGCGCATTCCCAGAATTTGGGAAACACTGTATCTGTGAGAGGTCACATATTGGAGTTTGTTAAAAAGAGAGATTTTATGTTTATTTTATTTTGTGCTTTTATTTTATTTTGTATTTTTATTTGATCCCCACATATTTCCAGATATTCAAGTCTAGTGCTAGTGTAAAAATAAAATGGTTTCTTTTCTACAAATAAAATTATATTTCTATCTCGTGAATACACTTATTAAAAAAAAAAAAGTAAGTTTTTTAATCCCAGTTTTAAAACAAGTATATTTTCAAAACTGCAAGTCAATTTTTTTAAAAACCCAAAGTAAAAGTTTCAGTGGGTGCTTGTTACTAAAATTCTTCTAAACAAAGAAAATTAATTAAATTTGATTATTACAAATATCTTTATGGTTTTGTCGCAGTTAGCGCCTCCTCAGTCCCTTAATCCTTCAACAGGGGTCTCTCTCCCCTGGCTATAAATACTGGCTGAACCTTTGCCTCTCTCTCTTTTCCGACTCAGGCCTTGGGCTGCCACCTTGTGTGGAGATGAGGTAAAAGCTCTTTTCTGACTCAGGCCATACAAACACTATGTAACTGTTCATGTCTGTGTAACTTGTTATCAATATATATTTGTTTACCCATATATATCGGTCTTGTTTGTTTTCTTTGGACTTAATTAAAGTCCAACATTCCCATGTAGCTGGACCGGCTTGCAGGAAATTTTAACCTTCTGATATCTATTCACATCTTCACCCGCACGCTCCGCTACAGTTTTATCTGGCAAATACACTTTAAGTAAGAAGATTATATTAAAATAATTAAAATAGTTTTTAATTTTAAAATGTATATATATAAAAAAAAAAAAAAAAAAAAAAAAAAAAAAAAAAAAGAACAGGTGATACTCACGGATTTTGAAATATACACATTCTAAAAAATGAAATTAAAAGCTTTTAATTTCAATTAATATAGAGGTGTATTCGCTAGATAAAAAATTTATTTAGGGGAAAAAAATAACTCCTTGATTTTCCTTTTCTTTGTTTAAAAGAAATTTATTTGTAAAACCCCAATAACAGTTGGCTGGCGTACCAGAAAAGAATTGCTGTATTTTTAATTATTTTAAACATGAGGTTTCAATTTTTGGCTTTTTAAAAGCCACATCATAAACTAATTTCTGGAGAGCTATGCATTGTCTCTCTCAAAAATATGTTGTCCAAAGACACAAATATAGATAGCTTATGCAACAATTTTTCATTTTTTACCAATTTGTTAATAAATATGGTAGTTATTTTTGACAATTTATTTGAAAGTTTATTAAACTTTAAGTCATGAATTCTATGATTAAAGCCTAAACTAACTTTAGGTGAACAATTTGTACTTTATTACCCACCCCGATTCGCGGTTTTTGGGTTTTCAATTCCAGTGGCCTTTACTTTTTACTTTACGCATGTCTATAATTTTTTTTTTATTACTCTGACTTAGAAAAAAAAAAAAAAAAAAAAAAAAACAACTAAAAAAAAAAACAAACAAATACTGACCCGTTAAGACTTCCACAATGACAGAAGTTTAAAAAAAATAACACTCGAAAGTCGAAAAGTATATGGGGTTGTTTATTTTACGCAGCAAGACAGTAGTTTCAATAATTTGAAAGTTCTTTTACCATACAATTTTTTATTTTTTTTGCTTACTTTATAATTTTTGAAAGGATTCGCTCCCACGGGTTAGAGAAGAAATGAAAATCTACCTGTTGTCTTCTAATTGAGTGTACAATTAGAAGAATATTGATCAAGAAGATTGTTTCGCAAAATCAAAGTGACCAAAGTATGTAATATTTAGTCTCAAAAAATCATTTTGCATTTTTGGCTGTTCAAAGCAAAATACCGTTTTAAGTTAACTCGCTGTATAAAAAAAAATAATTCAATGAATAAAAGCACATACAAGTTACATATTTAGAAAGATTATTTTATTTTCTTTCCAGCCATAATAATATTTTAAAGATTGGACCAGAAATACACAAGAAATTATGACTAAGTTGCAAATTTATCAATCTCAAACAAAATTATATATTGACTGGAAATGCTATCGTTACACAAGAAAATAAATGGCTTCCTTAGAAAGCAAAATTACTAAATTAAAAACCAAATCGAAAACCACAGTAAAGGAATAAAAATAGAAACGAATACCAAAACATAAATTGCCAAACCGACCAACTCTAGCATAACACCAGGGTGACAAAAAGAGTTGTGTAATTTCTCTAGGATGTCCAAACTTACAGCTGAACAATAAGCTCTGGATAACATATTTGCAGTAACATTATCTCTCCCCAGGTGGTATTTAATATTGAAACTGTAGCAGGCAAGTTCGACCCTCCACCTTTAGATTTTATCATTTTTTAAATTTTTCCAGCCCGTTTCAAATCAAAACATGAATACCACCCATCTCTGATCCGTAAGTAAAGTGAAGTGTCGTCCTGTTAAGTAGGGACTCCATTTACATAAGGCGTCTATGATAGCTTGGGTTTCCTTTTTCATAGAAGAGTGTTTATGTTCGCTGGTACTCAATGTTCTTGAAAAGAAAGCTACGGGTCTCTACCCAATTGGTTCAATGAGGCTGCAATTGTGTGGCAAGAAGCATCAGTCTCTACGGTGAAAGGAAACGTTTCGTTGATAGAATACACTACTGTGTTTTCGACTTTAGTTTTCAGGTATTCAAAGGCTTTTCCAGCAGTCTTGGGTAGTGGAAAACGATTAGCTTGTATGAGGGAGGCAACTTTTTCAGAATACTTACTAATCCATTGGTAATAGTAAGAGAACATTCCCAGTGAAGAACATGCACAATGAAGAGAATGAATATCGCGAGGAAGGGGAAGTTCTTTAAGCAGTCAAAGTCTCTCAGGATCTGGTTTAATTGTACCCTCCGATATTGTGTAGCTTAGTAGGTTCACTGTAGAGTTGGAGAAAGTACATTTATCATGATTGTAAATTAAATTGTATTTCTTGGCCGCTTCTGTAAATTTATTGAGGTTCTCATCATGCTCTTCCTGGCTCTTACCACAGATAGTTATATTGTCTAAGTAGGCAAATGTGTGGGATAGTGAATTGTCAGCCATAAACATATTATTCTTTGAAAAGCAAGCTACTCCGTTGGTTACTCCAAATGGTACCCTGCAAAATTGATATAACTTTTCATCTGCTTCAAAGGCAGTATAAATTTTGTCTATCAGATATAGGGAACTGGTGGTAAGCAGATTTCAAATCTATAGTGCTATAGATTTTGCATTGTGCCGCCTTGTTTACCAATTCCTCGATCTTAGCTGAAGGGTAAGCATCCAACATAGTGAATCTGTTAACTGTCTGAGAATAATTGACCACCATCCTCTTGTTAGGTCATTCATTAGTGGTCACTACAACCTGGCTCGCCAAGAAGTGCTGGGCTCAATAATTCCTTCTGAAAGTAGTCTGTTTACTTCAGCAGTAATGAATTCTTATCTTGTTTACTCTACTTTCTAGACTTAATAGCTATTGGTTTGCAATTCTCAGCAAGATTGGCAAAGAGTTGGGGTGGAGGAATAGAAAAAGTAGTCAGTCTGCATATACTTAAAGGGGGACTCTTTCCACCAACTTTCACAGATACTCTCGTGTTACCCCATAAGGTCTTGCTCAAGGATAACAGCAGCACACAAATCAGGAAGCACTGTTTAAAATCAGAATATCCTTGTCTCCCCACTTCCAAATTTACCAGGCAATAACTTAACGTCCAAGAGCTCAGAGAGGTTGACGCCATTGACACGGTATTATTCCTCAGAGTAGTCAGATGAAGCTTCCAAACCAGCAATTCACATATGAAGTTCTCTGTACTCCCAGTGTCCATGAGAGCTCTGACCCTCCTCCCGTTTATTTTTATCGGGGTAGTTGCAGCAAACAAATCTGTAAACTATGCTGCTATCACCACTGGATTAGAAGAATGAAGAGTGGCGGATGTCCCCGGAATGATATACTTTTGCAAAATGGCCGATTTTGCCCACATCCTCGGCAGGTGGCATTCCAAGCTGGGCAGTTTCAGCAAGGATGCCTATGGTTTCCACAAAAGAAGCACTTTTGAGTTTTAGAAGCCACTGCTACGTTTTTTGTCATGCTGCAGGAGCTACCCTCAAAGGGGGCTGCATCACTAACAACTGTTTGAGAGAGAGTAGGACTGAACTTTTCTGAGCTTGTTCAAGAGCTCCGACTTGGTCAAAGGCAGTGGCGAGGTCCAGAGTTACATTTCAAGTAGATGTCAAATATTAGGGAACAAAAGTCCACTTACGAAGGTATATCTTATGGCCTCAGATCTATGTTCCTCAACACTGACTGCCTTGTAGTTGCAATTCTCACTTAAATGTTTCAGATTTAGAAGATAATCATCTAGTATCTCTTCTGGTTTTTGCTGTCACATCAATAGTATATGCCCGGCATAGATTTCATTCATAGGCTTGTCATACAATTGCTGTAGTCTATTGACGGCTCTCTCGTAGTTTGGACAGTCAGAAATTAATTCATACACTGAAAAGCCTATAAAGTTTAAGAGCACAGTTTGTTGGTTGGGGTCATATTGTTTTATACTTTGCAGGAAATTCTCAAAAGTGGCAAACCAGTACCTCCAATACTTTTCAACATTCTTCGAACTGGGGAGAGTTTCAAATATCTGAGGTCACAGAATTTTGTCCATATTTCTCAGTTACCGAGATAGTGTTACTGAAAAGTATTTTCTATTGTGTGGAATAAATTGTAATAAAAGACATAGAACAGAGTAACCCAAAATTATGTTTTTTTTCTGCACAATAGAACACTTATTCCAAACAAAATCTATTTATAAGGAGGCACAGTCAATTTTGACAATAGGCCCGGGGGGGGGGGGGTATTTGAGAAGGAATGTTCACCACACACTTTATTTTTGGTGTTTGTATTTTCTTAATTATCACAATTGTTTTGTTGATTGTCTATTTATACATTTTAACCAATAAAAAGTTACAACAGCAAAATAATTATAAACATTTTAAGTGCTTTCTTGAGCCTATGATTTAGTAAAAGTACATGTGGTCTAGCTAATTAATCTACTTATATATTTTGTTATTTCAAGTATAAAATTAAAGCAATTATCTGTTAAAAGCAAGAATAAGCTTAAGATCAAACTTTCATTGTCTTTATTAAAAGTAAAGAAAAGAAAAATTCAACTATAACAGGCTTGCATAAACCATAGGACAGAAAAATAATTATAACATTTCTTCAGGATTCTACATTCTTTATCTTTCTACTCAATTACTTAATCTTCTAGAAATTTCTGCAGAACATTCTACAAGTCTTTCATTGATATGCATTGTAAAAAGAACTCTAATGTTTCCCATAAATCTGGTGAAGTCACGAGAAATGCAGAAAAGTGAGTTATGGAATCAAGTGAAGAAACAAAAATTGCTTAACAGCAGCAGAGGCAAACTGTAGATCAAACTGACAACAACAATTTACTCTTGCCTCGATAATAAAGCTTATCAGTCTGACAAGATAAAATGGCAGCCGATGTCCAAAACAACCTCACGTCTGTAGTTAACTGGGGCAAAAGATGGCTTGTTAATTTTAATGCCTCCAAAACTAAATTTCTCTCCATTTATCATCGGAGAGACCCCTTGCTGCCTTCCCTCAGCATGGCTAATGCTATCCTCCAGGAAAATGACTCGTTGTGTCTTTTCAGGCTCACATTCTCTGCCGATATGAAGTGGAAAGTCTATATTTAATCCATTGCTAGGTCAGCTGCTAAGAAAGTTGGTTCACTATATCGAGAGAGACAATTTCTCTCTCAAGAATCATATTAGATATCTATAAGTCTACCATTCGCCCATGCTTAAAATATTGCTGCCACATATGGTCCAGTGCCTCTGCTATTTACCTTGAACTCCTTGATAAGATCCAAAGAAGAATCTGCAATATTATTTGTCTTAATCTGGTGTAATGCCTTTCTTGGGGTGATTACGATAAAAAAAAAACAAAAAAAAAACATCAGAGTTCAAGGAATGCCATGCAAAAAGACTTGCTATAGAGAACAGCAGAAGCATGCTGCCACTTGCTCATCAAAGTCTAGTGAAACTCATGCAAAGAAACCAGCAGAGGAATGTTGAGGGTAATCCAGAAAAAAAAAAAGAAAAAAAATAACCACTGCCCTTGTGTGAGTTTACACAGTTCACCCAAACAATATTAAGCTCTACTACATATAGCTTCTGCACAGAGACCCCCAAAAGCTGAGGTTATAAGTGATAGTTATAATCAGTGTGTAGAACTTGAGGTTCTAGGTAAAACTCAAAATAAATATTATGGGAGGAATTACTGTAAACTTGCAAACACTTGTACCAAAAGCTGATGTACTTAACACATCTAAAATTTGGAGATTGCAAACAAAAACAAAACAAAAAAAACTTAAGCTTAACACCAAGAAGAGGGCATATCATTTTGGAGATCAGTTAGCAGGGTAGTTCTCTCAGCTGTTACTGAGCATTAGAAATAGAACAATGCCACTGAACAAATAATATCAACAACATGTGTGCGACCATGTGGAAATAGAGTTTCAACTGATTCAAATTCCCACCTCCATGTCTTTGCAATGACACCATATTGATTAGCAAGACAATAAAGCCAAACATTGTTGAAGCTGCAATTATTACTGCACACAACAAGGGTAAAGATCTCTTCATTTCAAGAACTCTCCTCATACCATCAGAACTATTCCAATTTAACCAGCTTCAGTTCCCGTTATGTCCAAAATTTGCAATAACTTGTCACAGGAACAATCACTCAAGGTTGTCAGCCCTGACCTCCAGAACCCCCCCTTTTTTTTTTCTTTAAACATAGTTAATTGTTAGGTGCTCACATGAAACACCAAAAAAATCTTTATATACCTTAATATGCTATAAATATTAGTCTATACCGAGTCTATTTTAGCCAAAGCAAAACCTAGCAATTCTGCAAGTCCTAAATATTTTTCTGAAGACATCAACTGCCTTCAAGAATCCAATAGTTCAGAGATTGCTTGCTGGAGACTTTTTGCACCTACCCATTAGGTGTTAAATTGAGAATTAGAACACAAGTATTCACTGACCTTTTTCTTTCCCCCCACAAACAAGATTTTATTTTTTTGTTTTTTTCCCCCTCCACTTGCTTTTTCTTCTGTAATCCAACATTTCTCCAAAAATTCTTTCTTCCATTCAATATTAACTTAAACTCCAAAATTCTATAAAGTATTGTTGATGCCAGCCAGTAATAAGGAAAAATATTTTGTTCTAACCTTATTTAATCCTATAAGGCATATCAATTCACAGATCACAGTAATCAAGTAATATACAATTGTTGGTGGTCAATCCCAAAGAAAATATATGAGAACAAAACAGGAGTTATTTAACAGAATTTTCATGATCTTCGCAATATTCCTTAGGGTCAAATTTTTAACCTTCCTATTAAGAACTGTGCCATTGAGGTTACTTCTTGAATAAAAGCCAGCATTGATGCTTTTGCGCCATCTCAGAAATATCAGATGAAATCATTTCTTCTTGGTACAAATGTAACTGTTCAGTCATTATTACCCATGAAAATCACTTTCTGATAGTACCAACATGATAGTTCCAATCACAGACACCTTTGTGTATTCACTTGAAATAATTGTAAACATGCTTTCAATGAAACTAAGTCCTTGTTCACTGACAGAATGAGTTTGTTTCTCATGACTACTGAGAATTCTGTAATAGTGTTAAACTAGCAGTATAACCCGTCTTTGACTGGCTCTTTCATTACTGGGAATTTTTGCCGTTCATTTGGAGTCAGCCAACCCGAAAATCAATATTAGTAACAACATTTGAGGCACATCTCCAAATGGGGGGGGTTAACAATTTGAATGGGGGTTGGCCCTGAAAGGGAACTGTATAATAATAAATAATATTATTGTAATAATTTAAACTATTTTTATTAAAGTTTTTATGAAAGATATATATCCAAGAACACATAGTAAATAGTAAAAGGTTGCCGAGAGTCATAATGGACAGAAAATAGTGGAGAGCCATTGTCGCCAACAATTTGGACTCAAAACTGGCACTGAAGAATTATCTATCAAACAAAAAAAAATTAATTGAAATCAGATGAAAACTGTGAAAATGCATAAACAACATCCAATCACACACACACACTTAGAGAATAATAGATATAGATAAGAACAAGTCTTCTATCGCTCCACTCTTCACTTAATATGAGGGGTTATCTTTTGTTCATAAATCAGAATGCTTTGCTTCTAAATTCTCTTCCAATTCTATTCTTGACTTATCAGTAGTTTGTCAGTTTCCACTTAGAACAGTGTTCCTACTTGTAGTGAACTACTGCAGATGCAAAGAGGCCAGGTGTTGTGTGTATTTTTTGCAATGCTAGAATAAAAATCAAGAATAAAATAACTTACCTCCAGCAAAAGCAAAAATTTGAACATGCCTCACGGTGGAAACTGTTCAACAGAGAAAGAAATGGTAGCTTTGCGGGTCACATATTTAAAATAGTTCGATCTCAGAGTAAGATACTCTCTTGCAAAATTATCTTTGCACATATGCAAATTTTGGCTGTCAATGATACATAAAAATGGGAAGAACAAGGTGACAAGGCAGTGAGAAAAAAAGATTGTTGGCTGCTGTGTTGAACTGGCTACAAGTGTTGAGGATGGGAGTGAAAAACTGATTGTGGATAGAACATTGCTAAGATGTGATCTGCTTTTGGGGATCAATGCAATCCAGGAGCTTGGGGGGAATGTGCATCACTAAATTGGGAGAAGTCCACCTCCCTCAGGAAGACATACCCCAGTGTGCTGTGATTTTCATCAAGAAACCTGACTTTAGTGTGCAATTCAATCATCAGAAGAACGTTTGGACTACCTCGTGGAAATGGGTCAGTGGTCAAACATCAAAAAGACTGAAAAACAGTGTGCCAGAGTACACTGTGTCTGACATTGTCTGGGACAAATAAGACAAAGAGCTGCAGCTGTGGCTAGACAATGAATGGCTGTTGCCATATCCTGAAAGTGAGCTCAGTCCACATAAGGACCAGATTCCATTGATGCTAGTGGTTCAAGAAAACAAACAGAAGGTCCGGCCAGTGATAAATTACAGAGAATTGAAGGATTTTGTGGAAGTGTTCACTGCCAACGCAGATGTGTGCGTCCGGAATTTGAGAGAATGACAACAACGGGAAGTGAATGTATTCCTTTTAGATTTGTGAAAAGCTTACCTACAGATACACGTTAACAAGGTATTCTGGCCTTTTCAAACCGTACTCAGGTATTGCCTTAAGCAATTGTGATTTGACTTAAATGTTGCACCTCTCATTATGAGGGCTATCATAGACTTAGTCCTGACCCAGAACATGTCAGTTAAAAAAGCCACATGAGATGACATTTTGATTTCTACCGCACAGACAAGGAACCATCTATCCAATTATGGAGTTACATGCAAAGACCCAGAGAGACTGAAAGATGAGACCAGAGTATTGGGCCTGTATGTCTGGGGGGGGGGGGGGGAGAATGGTACTCTCCAATGGAAGCAAGGAAGTAAAGTTCTGAACCTTCCAGAGGTCATTACTTGCTGAAGTGTGTTTTCTGTGTGTGGATGACTTGTGGGACACTTTTCCATGTGTGGCTGGTTAAGAATAGCAACCACCTATATCAAGTGACAAGTAAGTGCAGTGTCCAAGGGATGGGACAACACAATTGAAAATGCCTCCATCCACTGCATGCTAGCTGAGATGGTAAACAGGTTACAAGAAATGCATGCTGTTGGTGGGAACTGATGTGAGTGGTCATGAAATGAAGGTATGGGTGGACACCAGTTCATTGGCCACAGAAGTGGCATTGGAAGTGAATGGAGACATTGTTGAGGATGCTTGTTAATTGCGTCTGGCAGGAGATACTAAGCACATCAATTTAGCAGAACTCAATGCAATGATAAAAGGCATCAATCTGGCCCTGCAATGGCAGATGACAGTCTTGCACCTAGTCACCAACTGTGTGCATTCATTGCTGGATATCAGACACTGACTTAGAAGGCATGTGTAAGAGTGAGGACAGCCAGTGAGGTGTTAAGACAGTGGCTGGAAACACTTCACTCACTGATTGACAAGTATGCATTGACAATAGATATGAAGCTGGTCAAATCAGTGATAAATCGGGCAGACCATCTCACCATAGTGTCTCAGAGGTGGTTGGAGCAGCACAATGAAGGAGCCGAACATGTACAACTAGGGTGAGCCATTATAAGAAAGCTGAGTATGAATCAAATAGCCAAAATCTACCAACAAAGTGTGCACCTGGGTATGAAGAGGATGCTGTATTTTGCCAGGTCTGTCGATCAACAACAGTCGAAAGGAAAGCTGGGAGTGAAAAACAATTGGAGCAGGTTATCACTATGGCAGTGAACACTTAACCCTTATTGATTGTGGTCCGTCTTGATTATCAATGACAAGACTCCACCAGTGTCATTAACCAATTAACATCAATTTTTTTTTTTTTTAGCAGGGTCCAGTGACCGAAATCTTAACTAACAATGACACAGCTTTCACATGTGGGCAAATTAGAAAATTCCTCAGTGCCTGCGGCATGCAGCTTCGATTCCAATGTGCTTATGCACCTACTGGGAATGGTATAGCCGAAAAGAGTCACAGTAGCATGAAAACCATTGCCGCTACAAAAGAATTGCTCCAAACTATATAGGCAGTGTACTGGCATAATGTCACCCCCTAAGGACAACTCCTCACAGTCTACAGTGCAGGCACAGATTACATGAGTATCACGTCCGTGTATGGGACATCAATGTGACAACTGCCTGAACCATGGAATACTCGAGAAGCATATGAGATGGGAGACATTGTCTGGGTTAAGACTCTGCAAGGGAGGTGTACAACCAAGTTTAAGACAGGCTGCATAACCAAAGTTAACAGTTCACGCTCAGTACAGGTTGACAGAATTCCCCAGCATGTGAAGAACGTGTCCCTTTCGGGAGTCATATTATCTATCTGAACATGAAGGGGATTCAAAAGAAAGTGAGCTGTTAGTCAACTTGAGATCGACTTCACCAGGCGATTCTCCTGATACCAGCAGTGCGGAGTCTGGTGCAGAAGAACCCAATGGCTCATCCAGTGGTGATTCATCTGAAGACAAAACTTATGTTGTTCCACCTCGGAGGAGTACCTCACAGAAGAGGCCTCCCCTTGGTTGCATTTGCTGTGATCATGAAATCAGGGGGGAGTGTATGTAGGGAACTACCACAGAGAGCAAAGAGACCCAGGGTTGCATGTATTTTTTGCAACAGTAGAATAAAATCAAGAATAAAATAACTTACCTCCAGCACAAGCAAAGATTTGAACATGCTTCACGAGTAAACTGTCCAACAGAGAAAGAAATGGTGACTTTGCAGGTCACATATTTAAAATAGATCTCAGAGTAAGATACTCTTGAGATTATCTTTGCGCATATGCAAATTTTGTCTGTCAAAGAACAAGGTGATAAGGCAGTGAGGAAAAAAAAGACGGTTGACTGCTGTGTTTAACTGGCTACAAGTGTTGCAGACGAGAGAGAAGAAACTAATTGCAGGCATTGATTGCTACAATAAATTTAAAGTTTTTTTTTGGCTACACTACTGTATGATATGCATATAAGTATAGTTTCTGTTAATAGTCTCTAAACTGGATTCCTACAAAGCATGTGAATCTGATGATATGCCTGCAATAATCTTAAAGAATTGTGTCCTGAACTGGATCCAATTCTCTCTAAACACTACAGTAAATGCCTTACCACTTCTTTCTTTCCTGCTTGTTGAAAACCATCTTCTGTAGTTCCTGTTTTTAAGAACTCAGGTGAACCATCTGATCCTTCATTCAACCTATTAGTCTTTTACCTATTTTTGGCAAAACCCTAGAAGCTCTAATCAACTCCGAATTGTTTAAGTATCTCACCTCACAAGTTCTCCTTCCAGACAAGCAATATGGCTTTCACTTCTCTAGGTCAACTGTTGATGTGTTATTGCTCAAAGAGTCTGTCAAGCTTTAAATAAGAAAAGCTGTTTCTTTAGATATCTCAAAAGCATTTGACAGGGTTTGGCATGTTGGTCTTCTTCACAAGTTAAAGAGTTTCTGTCTTAATGGTAAGTCTGATAGATTTGATAAGGTCAAATTGGCAGCTAATCTCAAAAATGACCTTCAATCTGTTAACTGGAATAAGAAATGTTTTTTGTAATTTTAATGACTCCAAAACAACAGCTAAAAAAAAAAACAAAAAAAAAAAACAACAACCTTTAGAGAATCTTTTTGCCTTTCATCAGCATGACTGATGCTAACATCCAGGACAGTAACCCATTGCACCTTCTTAGGCTAATGTATTGTTAAGAAAGTTGGTTCACTGTAGTGTTAGACAATTTTTCTCATCAGAATCTATCTTGGACCTCTATAAGTCTACTACTTGTACATGCATTAAATATTGCTGTCACATTTAGTCTGGTGCTTCTGCTATGTATTTAGAGATTCTTGATAAAACCCAAAGAATGTTATTTGTCCTGATCTGGCATCTCGACTTTTAGTCACTTCCCCACTGCTGTAACATGGTTTCCCTGTCACTTTTCTACAAACTTTTTCATGGTAATTGTTTCGAGGAGCTTTCCTCTTTGGTACCTCAACTTTATCAATTTAAGAGCAGTACTAAATTAGCAGCTATGTATAATCATTTTACAGTTGAAATGGCTACATGTAACTATAAGTTACATGTTAACAGTTTCTTCCCTCACATTTCTCACTAGTGGAACTCTTCCAACTTCTTACTTTCCAGTCAATTTGATCTCTGAAAATTTAAATCCAATGTCAATCATCATCTTCCATTTGCTTAATTTCTTCTTTTATTGTCCTCTGTCTTTAATGTTTTTTCTCTCAGATTCTTTCACTTTCAGTAACCCCTTGTGCCTTAGTGGCTTTATTGCCTTGCATGGGGTGAAATGATAAAGAAAAGAAAAAGAATTAAGAAAAGATTTTGACTGTTGAATGGCAGACATTTACTACCTATTCTGAAAAGCAAACAGAGTGAAATAGTCTTCAATTATGGAGACTTTTGACAACAGTAAATATCAGTTATTTAACTGTGAAAATCTTTCCTTCATTCTGATGTTTTCAGTCTTACATAAAAGTTAAGTAAACCTTGTCTTATTGTGATTATCCATTTCATCCTCTGTCAGATCATATAACATCTTATCTAAAATCACTCTTTGCAGTGGTAGAAAAATACTTTAAAAGATTTAACAATTCATTCATCATACAAACCATAAAACATTTTTAGTTTCAATAAATGATAAAGGGAAGAGTATCTTTGGAGTATATATGCACCCTTCACTATAAAATACCAATATATTTGTAGATTTCCACACATCTGAAAAAATAATTGACCATCAAAACATTAATCATAAAATTCAGTAAAATTAACAGCATTCATTTTATCTCTCACTACATTGTTTAAATGACACTAAACACTTACATACAAATAGGCTCATACAAACACAGAAATTCAGCATAATCTACAAACCAGTGTTGCTAGCAGGAGATGACGCAGGTGATTGTGCTCGAGCACGTTTCCGGATGAGCTCTGCTTGTGCTCTTTTAGCAGCATCTGCTGATATCCTGAAAAGATAAACAATAGATTATTAGATCCACAATAAATATTGGCTTACCTAAAAAGTCATCCTATATTTCAAAACTAAATCCTAAAAAATCTCTTGATTGCGCTCTGTGACAGCTGTTATTTCAGCATGTATTAAAAAAATAAATAAATAAATAAATAAAATAAAATATATATTCTTTTATTTTAAAAGTGAAAACATGACTAAAGAAAAAGATTTTGTGCATGAAAAAATTGAATGGTTGGATGTTTCAAAAGTGAATAGTTTGTGAACTTTTATGTTGAGGATTTCTCACTGATGTTCTGTGGATGAGTAGACCAGCTGAATTGATAGTGAACACATCAAAACATTACTTGAGAATAATCAATGCATGAAATAAGCAGCATATTCAAAATATTCAAATTAAGCATTGAAAAAAAAAAAACAAAAAAAAAAAAAAAAAAAAAAAAAACACCAATCTGATTATGTAGACAACTTTAATTTGTGCCTTCCACTTGATTTAATAAAAAAAAAAAAAAAACTAGTGGACAGGATTTCAATGCGTGATTCAATACTTAAAATGTGACAAAAAGTTGCATTTTTAAAACCAATTGAAATGGACAATAATAACTTTACAACAGGGAATACAAAAGATCATGAGGGCAAGCAAAAAGAACCACCACTATGTCAAATGCTGGTTTGTGTTAAAAGGTGATGCTGTATATGGTGGGAGTCCTATACTATGACCTTATAAAGAACTTGACTCCTGATTTGAACAAGTATTGCTCAAATTGTAGGCAGTAATCAACAAAGCATGTGACCAAAATTAGTTTACCAAAAGGCATATTTTATTAAGATAAAATTGACTTGCAGGTTTCTTTGGTCATCAGGTTATTGTTACAGTTTGCATTGAAAGTTTTCACATCCACTATAACCATCTTCAAAAGAATTCTTAAAACATACAAATAATTCCATGTAAATTTATTTTATTTAGAGATGATAGAAAGTTTGAAAGTATCAACTGTACTCTTAAGAAACCAGAAAAGTGAGCAATAGGTTAGTTGAAAGAGAATTGTATCTAAGGGTTGATGAACAAGCAAACAATTTATAGATGAAATTTTCAATATCTATTGTGGCACATAAAATATTTCCTAATTCATTTTTATTAATATTTTTCATAAAAGGGTCATATTTTTGTCATTATATGGGAAAATGTAAATATTCTTATTTAATAATAACCAGAGGTTCAGCCATTATATGTAGTCACTGTGCATTGTTATTTATCATCATCATCATCATCCTCAATCCCATAAGCAGATGTAGCTGTAGGGTTGCTGCACAGCTGAGCACCTGACCAGCTCCCTCCATGTATCTTGGTAGAGTGTTCTCATTCATACATAGTGTGTCTTAAGCAAAGTAGACCAGACAGAGCTCATCCCTTTGTCATGGACACGGGCCATTGATTCTATCAGGGGAACCCTCCACTCTGGCCATTGACTTCAGTCTAGGAAGCCCTCCGCCCAACAATGCCGGGTCGTCACTGCTTTGAATATACTGCTAGTACTAGAATTCCATGTACAGATTTAGCCTGCAGTTACCAACTCTCACTAGTGATAGACTTAAAACTCCTACACATGAAGTTGCTTAATAGTTCACCACTTCTGGTACCAAACCAAGGGATTTCTTTTCTGCCATTAAATTCCTTTAGATTAATTTGTTCATCTCACAGGTAATTTATATTTTAGTTATTATCCTAACATGTAAAATGATGCTGCAAGAGAAAATTAAACTTACCTCAAAATCTGGCTTAGAGGCACTGATGCTGGAGGATGCATTTCTTGTTTCTCAAGAGTTTTTACATCAGTTTCTGTTGGAAGCAAAGAAAACTTGAATGTAGCACAATTTCAAAGAAATGGACTAAAGATATGAGCAATGACAGTTTTAGAGAAAATGGAAATAAAAAGGACACAATGAGCAAAGAGGGCTTGAAAAATTTGAATCTCACAGGACAGCTTGAAAAAGGGACAGAGGAAAACAATGGGTGGCAGCGCCAGGTTTAGGAGAGATAACAAAAAGACAACATTAAGATTGAGAGATTACTGCTACAGCAACTAGAAACTTAAAAATGTTAGAACATTGTTAATGTTTTTGTTATTGAATTACGTTTATCAGAAGATCATTCGTTTTATATTTGGTTAAATGTTCTCTTAAAACTAAATTTCATTATTCTTATTATCTTCACTGAAATAAAATTACGTAACGTATCAGGCTGTTAATAATTTTATTTTTATTCTTATATAAATCACAAAGCCAAATTCTTTTAAAAATAGTGTCATTACTAATTCACTTATTCTATGTACATTATAATCAGGAAACTTTTTAAATAAATAAATACTAATTACAAACAAAAAAACAATCTTTCAATTGAAAAATCTGGATTATCATAACGGTTTACACTACAGGAATCACATTCAAAATATTCCATGTAGTTATTTTTTAGCACGTTTATTTGGTTGGAACAACTTGTTTCAGAATACACTTCAATATAAAAATAAGATTCAACCACTTAAAATAAGCATGGTCCAAAATAAATGTTCACATTATTTGAAAATTCTACAATACATGCTGTGTAGAGTAAAAAAACTCAATCAATTCATATTTAAACAAAAATCGCAATGCTGAACAGTGAACATTATTAAACAATTTTACTCGCCTGATGTTCAAAGTCTTCCTCAGGAACTTTCATGAGACAAGCGACCCAGCTGTCCCAGTAAGTTACTTTTCGTAAGGACAGATCATTAATAAATTATTTACTACGTTTATTCGGTGGTACAACCAAATTAAACTCGAACCAAAAGAGAAATTCATCTCTAGATTACATGTAAATTAACTTTTTTATGCTAATGTTATCTATGATTAATGTACGTGGACTTGTAAAAAAATATGCAATACTCAAAAAAATTACTCCAACCAAAGTAAAACATAATTTGCAAGCCGAAGAATGTGTGATAAACATAAACACTGAATAAAAGTTAGAATTAAATTTAATTTAAATTTTAGGATTTTCAAATGTGGGAGAGAAATTTGTTTTTCTCGCAAAAATAAAATAAAATAAGACTCCATTTACCACATTCATCGACATTTTTACAGTCGGATTTCAATTTTTAACTTGAAATTTTAAAATAAATAAGAATCGTTGTTGATTTTTTCCAATTTAGGCAGAACATAATCAGAACCAGACCATTAATCAGAGTACAGTACAGCCAGTAAATGTCAAAACTGCGTTTGACACTAATCAAAACAAAAGAATTAGACAAAAATTCAAAGAAAACTATGCAGATATTGAAAAGTTTCATTTAAATACATCCGTATTATTAATGAAAGCCGAAACTTTCATCAATAAACAATCCCTTCCAAAAATGTAGAAACTGTCAATGTCAGGTGATGCACAACAAACAACAACTAAATTTGTTATTGTTTATTTTTTTTCTGATGCCAGAATAAGTAGTAAGTAATGTACATGACAATAACGTTAAATTTAGATAAATAAGCTTTTCACTCCATGTCGAGTAATCTAGCAGGAAAATGGTCGAATCTCTGAGAACAACAACGGGACACGTGACATGTAGAGTCGGAGGTGTTGTTGCTGATGATGTTTCTTGCATGCATACAGGAACATTTTACACTCACTCCATCCTTAATTTTGAAGAATCTTATCTACCAACAGCAACAAAATAAAATAAAGTTAAAATAAATGATACAAACTTAGCAGAAATAATTAATCTAGAAACAACTCAAATTATTTTGCGAGTACATCACATGTACACTCGACGTATAATTTTAACAGTTTGAGTTATGTATTTTAAAAATGAAAACAAAATGTTGATTGTTGCTGTTTTCGAATAGTTTATGACATCTTTTAAAAAATAATCCATAATTCACTAAAGAGAAACGCGAATGCTATAATCACACCACAGTATTCAATATTCATTCATTAAACACTAACACTTCAAACTGAAGTAAAAATTGTTTTCAAGCAAAACGTAAGCATTTTTCCTCCAGTGTCAGTAACAACAGGATAACGTTGAAGAAAACACACACACACACAAATAGATAAATAAACAGCCCATGATTTGCTTCAATTCTTCTTACAGTTCAAATAAGATAAACTTAATGTGTACATGGCCTAAATCGAATAAAACTAGCTATCGAAAGTAAAACACTACTCTTTATTCAGTTAAATGACTAAATAAAATCAGGAAGATTAATGGTTCCTCGGAATGTCCAGCTAAGACCGCCCAACCAAATCCAGAAACAAGCTAGACGATCAATGCAGTTCACGAACTCCCTTGTCATTTACGTTCCGTTTGTAATATCACCTTTTTATGCCAGCATGATCGACCCATCTTTACGAAAATAAAACTAAAATAGGTCGAAGTTCTTATCTATATCACAATATAAAAGAGAAATGATTGCTGTCTAAACAATCCAAAAACTTTTTACTACAGCAACAACTCTAAATAAATAAAAAACAAAATAACTTTCACAAACTTATTTTGCACCTTTATAAAAAATATTCTGTGATGAAAAATGATCCTTTTTTAAGTTTTTAGTTTTTACCCTATGGGCTGTGCTACGGTCACAAAATCGGGGACCGTGTCTCCCTGTCCTTCGACACGCATTGCACTTATGGAGGTAGAGAGTCTACTCTATTCACCGGCTTATTGCTAGTGTCAAATAATTGCCACACGAACATGGGATAGGGATAACAGTCGTCATCATCATGGACCGAGGAAAAACAAGTAATAAAAAAATTAAAACTTCTAAATGAAATGCAAAGGCAAGAATCAACATTCTTTGTAAAGGGTTCAACAAAATAAGTTGGACATCGTCAATCAGATTGTCACTTCAGGTGATGCTAACAGAATAGTGAGCAACAAGAACAGCTGGAGCAGTTCTTTCTCATTTCAACAACGGGAGAGATTGCTTGAAAATAAAATACATTTAGATTATAAATCATCCGAAAATATGCGTGTAGTTGGGGGTTGAAATTAAAACTAATCAGTTGGAGAAAAGTTAAACTATTCTGTTCAGTTCAGGACTTTAATAGGACGAAACTAAGCCCGACCCAATGGTGGCGAGGATTCTTCTTGAGGAGCAAGCTATTATCATCGGCACTCTGGTATTGTCCAAATGTAAGAAAAAAAAAGTGGGGAGGGACATTTAAAAAAAAACAAAACAAAAAAAACAAAACAAAAACAATTGTGAAATAGACCAAAGAGTGATGGGGGCATGCTTTAGAAGGGCAAGGAAGAGACTGGACGCGAGACAGATCGACATTATGATAGACCGGTGGTGGATGATGCCGGCTCCAAACTAGGGACAAACACATACTGAATGTCAGAAAAATAAATAAAGTGAATAGGTGGCATTTACAACACTAATTCCGATCAGGAAATGCACACATTAAATTGTTCTTTCAGTCCTGGCAAAAGTGCAAACATTATGAAGAATGCAAGCATGCTCGGTCTTTGCAAAATAGGGGGAAAATGTAAACAAACGTGGTCGCTGTCAGTCGACACGGACTTTTATACACAGTAAAACATTGAAGCAAACAAATATTCAACTTATCAATGAAAACAACACTAATTAAAAACGTACCTAAGTGAGTATCCTCTATGTGCTGAATAAGTTCTGTTAAAGTTGTAAATCGCAATCCACATCCTTGAAATTGACAATTATTAATAAGAAACACCGCCATTTGCTAATTTCTACTGTGCCAAGGTAGCCATATGCAGACAGGCCGCTACGCATGTGGTTACGGACCTGATTCGGGCATTTCCGTAAGTCAATTAAACTTGATATATTTAAATAATAGAATATAAAAAAATATAATACAATTTTAATATAATTCATATTTCTTAAATAGTTGCAAAAAGTATTTTAAAACAATTATTCATTTTCGTGAAAAACCGGTAATGTATTTGGTTTCCAATGCGCATGCGCTATTGGGTCTCTTGGCTTGATCATAAGAAGGTGTTGTGACTTTGGCTTTCTGTAGCCTTTCAAATCCAGCTTATATACCGGTAATCTCTATCATCCTGTCTTAACTTCGAATTTTCTATGCGTTATTTGATTTCACCTATGATTGGTATCAGTATTTGCCGTTAATTTCGAATAATCGTGACAATTTTCACCACTTCTTTTTTATCCAACTAACCTTCGGCCGGTTTTTTTCTTTCGGACAGGTATACCTTGCGTGAAGAACACAGACCAACTAAAATGTACGCTTGCACCAGATTTATCCCTTCTGCAGCCCGTATGGTTCGTATATATGTATACATATATTTTAATTTTCTTTGGCAGTTCCTTTTCATTTCCTTTAAGAATTTTTCTATTGCTTCTTTGGACCTCAAGGTCAAACAACTGCAGACACGTACAATTCATTAGTTGTCTCTTAAAATCTCAAGGGCACACTTTACTTTTTGAATGTTGCATTTTTGCTTCGGAAATTAATTTAGTCTTAATTAAACTCTTTCAACAAAACCGAGTCTAGAAAATGTGGTTTGTTAGATATTAACTTTTGCTTTATTGATGATACCAGTAGTTGTAGCAGCAGTTGCTTTCTCACTAATCACGATCTTAACGATCGTCAACGTTCGCTACCGGCGCATTGCTATTCATTTTTTTCATCACAAAACCAACTTCCTCCTTCATTAGTGTGTCAAATCTTCGCATAATTCCATCAATGTATACCCAGTAATTCACCCTCAGTGTTACATCCTTTTTTTTTCTTTTTTTTTAATCGGGTGGCCGCTCAACAGATACTTCGAAAATTTGAAAATTATTTTTAAACTTATTTAAAAACCTCTGTCTTAAACTTTACTTACTTAACTACAAATATATGGCGCCTCGATTTGTCTTGCGAGTTATTGCATGGCTATACTAGAAAAAATCACTTTGTATTTCTAGATCTAACAGTAAAGATTCAATATTCCAATCTAAAATTTTTGTATATTCCATAAGACTTGAAAAATGAATCGGTTATGAAGGTCAAATAAGGTCGCAGTGTTAGTCCAATTTTTTTCCTTTTTTTCAGACTGGGGGGGGGGGGGCAAAATGCCTTCTACACTTAATTTACCAACATTATTGATGTTTTTTGTAAACCAAAAATGCCTACGTATTTTGGATGTAGACTGCATAACAGTATTTGTGTCTCTTACCTAGTAGCTCAAGTAGAATAGATTGAATGTTTAACTGAGTAAAAGATCTGTTAACACAAAGGTCATGATTTTGTTATCAGGCGTGACTTCTAATAGGACTCTTTTTGTCGATCATAATCTTTGTTTTCACCTTTACAACTCCATATATAAACCTTGAAGGACCTTGAACACTTAACACATCCAAATAACATTTTTAGATTTCTTTAAATCTATAAAAACAATTGTAAACTTAAATCCCAGTAAGTTTGTAAGAAAAAATTCATTATTTTTTTGCTTGCCTTTTTGATTTTGTTTTTTTTTTATAAACAGTACTTCCTTAGATTGCTTAAGGAGATACTATTAAGCCCATGGTAACCTTAAGTTTTCTAGTCAATAATATTTCTTCCTGTCTGTTACTTTTCCTCTCTCTCTCTCTCTTCTAGGTTGGCTCTAGCAGGTCAATTATGAGACCCCTGGGCAGTACCGTGAGCCAATATCAAGAGGTGAGTGTATGTTATGTGTAGCATTTTGTTTTCCACTACTTGCTCAAGGTCACCATCCTGCAGATTTTTTCCTCATAAATGAACCCTAAATGTTTATATATATATATATATATATATATATATACGCACACATACAAACTAGAGGACTGTAATACCTGCAGCAACTATAACCAAAACTTCTTATACCACTGTATCCTCATAGTTTTTCAAAAATATTTACAAAGATTTTTTTCTTTCCATTTCAGAATTCACACCAACAACAATGTCTTGTCCCCCTGGCTAGCTGTTCTGGTTTCTCTTCTCTTTCACAACCACAAAACATGCTTTCTCTCTTCCAAAGCCAGGTATGAATTTAATTATCGAAAATACAGTTATCTTAATGCTAAAGTGACCTTTGCATCTTTTCAAATTTGAAATTTTTATTTCAGGTCAGACTCTTCCAGACTAGCTCTGTGCAAAATGATATTGATCAGGCAGCAAAATATATTGGTGCTGGTGCAGCTACAGTTGGAGCTGCTGGTTCTGGTAAGTAATTTTTCTCTAAATTCATTTTTATTTAAGTGGTATTTATACTACCTCCTGACTAAAAGTCTTACTATTGTACTAAATGAATTGCTGCCTTCATTATCTATTTTGCATTGAGTGAATGTTTCTTTTGACTCTTTGCAGGTGCTGGTATTGGCAGTGTGTTTGGAAACTTAGTAATAGGTTATGCCAGAAATCCTTCTTTAAAACAACAACTGTTTTCATATGCCATTTTGGGCTTTGCTCTGTCTGAGGCTATGGGTCTCTTTTGTCTGATGATGGCGTTCCTTATCCTTTTTGCCTTTTAACTTGTGGTTACTTTAAGGACGTATGATTTTCAGTTTGTGTATAAATTGTTAATCCTTGTGGACACTAGGGCCCAAGAAAGACTGGCAGTAATGAGAAGAAAAATAAATACATCAATGACGTGACTTGCAGTGGCGTCTCTCTCATTAAGATCATGTACAAGATAAGTTGCAAGTTTAGAGAAGAGGTGAAAATTAGTAGATGTTAACATTTTTCGAAATAAAATGTCTAACTCTTACACTGGATTTTTCTCTTTTTTTTATATAAGTACAAAGATTGAATTTTCCATTTGTTGGTCTTCAATTTTATTTAATTCTCTGCATGTTGTGTTTTGTTTTGTTTTTGTAAATTATCCTAAGTTTACAAAAATTACACATTTTGATGTGAATTGTTTGTAAAGATAAGAGCTGTTTTAATAACACAATTTAGTATCCACTAAACTACTGTACTTTGGATTACCAATTCAGAGGCTTCTGAAGGTAAGTGAAAAATTTTTTATCCTTATTTGTTAAAATTCTTAATTTCAATTTTTACGTCAAACACCGTCAGTAAACTTAAAATTTATTGGTAATTTTCTAATCTTCCTTAACAAGTGCCTTTCTAAGTTAAGCTATAATGCTAAAGTCCTTACAATGAAATATTAGAATACTTAAAATCTTGGATTTAAGAAATATTAAAGTTAAAGGCATTCCCCTCGTATTTGTGAACCCCCCCCTCCCCTTTGTCACTCCTGATACAGATTAAGCAGTGGGGTTTGCTTAGGCTCCTTGTGGATAAAAATAATTCTTCCTTGATTAGAATCGAAACTATAGATAATGATCACTGAATTTTTTTTACATTATAAAAAATAAATTTAGGTTCAAAGTTAAACTGCAAACCCTTGACCTGGTCCACATTAATATCCACCTAATGGCCTAGAAAAATTAATCTGTACAGGGACAGGTCTGCTGTATAAAGTGAGTGTTGGTTGACTTGTAAAGTATTAGGACTTGCATTATTCTGCTGCTTCTCACTGCAAAATGAAATCATTATTATACATTAATCCCAAGTCCTGGGATTAGTAGTACTCTATGCAAGGTTTGTCGGAAAACACTTTCCACTTGAAGTAAACACAATTTATCAGCTCTATAGCTCATTGAGTATCAAATTTATTGAAAGATGACTTGATCAAAACTAGATCCATCTAGGTGATTCAGATCACCAGAAGCCTTTCTATAACTAGTGTGAATATTTTTAATCCACTGCAAAATGTCATTTAAATGTTGCAAAGTTAATATTAAATTCAAAACATTTTACCACTTTCAAATAAACCTCTACTTCTGGTGGCAGCATTGTACAGTAGTCACTACAACCAGAACTCTCTCTCTATTATAGGAACACTTCTGATTACAGATAAGTTAATAGATGATCAGTTTACAATGTAAAATCCATTTACTTAACCTTCAAAAGTTAAAAATTAAATTCTTACTTTTGAATTGTAAAGTCCCTGCAGTTTTTAGAATCATGAAATGAGTTTAATATTGTTCCAAAATCTCTCGAAAGTAATGTTCGACAAGCTGCCATAGTAACTATGACACACTAAGGTTTATGTAATTTGATCTTTCCTAAGATCAGAATGATCAAGTATGATGGTTGCCTTTAATCATTATACTTGCTCTTTCTAATCTTCAGGAAAGATCAAATTACATAAACCTTGTGTTCATTGGTTACAATGACAGCCTGTTAAACCACACTAAAAGCCTCAAAAAAAATATTGACACACTGAACACTAGTTTGTGAAAGGCCGTTTTACATTAGAGTGGAAAGTATGGCAAATTCTCCATTGGTATTTGATCTTTTGCTATTAAGTGTATCATCTAATCAACCAAAATCTAGAACTACAAATAACCTGTGTGAAATGTGCAAAATGAGTTTGTACAATTTCTAGAAAGGCAAATCCATTTTGAAAATGTTGCAACAGGCTTTCAGTGATCCATCTGTTGAAATTCCTTTTATTCTAATGTTATGCACTTGTCACGAAATGGTGAAGTAGTTTACATTTAAACTTTTTTAAATATCAATGTTGTCATAAAAAAACATTGGGACAATTTTATGATTTTTACATTTTGATACTAATTTATAATTTTGGAGAAACGGCAAAAAATAAGAGCAAAGGAAAGTCTTAAGGGACACTAGTTTAGCCATTGAAAATATAATACTTGTAGATATTTAAGCAGTGGACTTTGCTTTGTTTGAATTTGACAGACTACTTGGAAAATGTTATTGAAAAATAAAATATTTCTTCAGTTGAATGTTGGTGTTAGAATACAACTTTGATCCAGGCTCATAATTGCTCAAAATGTGGATATTTGCTGAATGAAGAAATGTCATACCATACTTTGAAACTAGGATTTCAGAAGATGAACATTTTTATTCAAAATGTCATTTTTATATAGCAGGCTGTGTTACAAGAAAAGATTGTCCTATAGAAGAAATATTTAAATGTTTTATTTGCAGGAATAGGGAATTTTTTCTTGGATACTACACTTCAATAGCTGTTTTTAGTGCTGCTATGGAAAAAAAATCTAGTTTCTGAAATGAATCATTTCAAGAAAAAACACATGGGATTGTTTTTCATTCTAAGGCAACTCAAACCAGCACTAAAAAAAAAAATTTTTCATAAAATGTTTGTATAATTCTCTTGTTTTAATATTACGTTATTTTTATATTTACAAGCATTTAAGTAAATGCTATGTTTATAAACAGTATTAATATTTACTGGTCTGAATGTCTAAAATTTCATAAATATGTCCATATTTCGCATAGCGTAAACAATTATTAAAAATAAAAATAATTGTCTGGCTTAGCTCATTTCATAATATAATTTCCTTGTACAATTTCCATTAAGATTTAATTAAAAATCGATATTTTTCTAATCGTTACATGGCTGCCAGACCTGTTACAGATATCGCTTTGACTTCTGCAAGTATGTAACTTGCATCAATTATTGCTAGTTACGAAGTTAAGGAAACGGTGCTTGAATATGTTAATGTAGAATTTCCAGAAAAATTTTAACTTCAAATAAGTAATCTCCCTTTGATATTTTTATTATTACTTCCCTTGAATGCTTAACTTAGGTAATCCACGTTGAAAATCGGTATCCTGCTTGTGATTTGTCTGCGTTGTTTGTGGGGTTTTTTTTTTTTTTTTTTTCATGAATTTCTTTTAATTGTAAACTCGTTATGCAATTCTTGATTGATCAAATTTTTTTACTCTGAAATTATTACAGAAACTCTTTAAAAATTGGCGTCACTTGATAGCTCAATTCTTGTAAGTGCCGAATGCTTTATCAACCACTGCTTTTTATTTTAAAAAAATTTTTTTTAATACTTTTGGAAAAGGAATTAATCCTAAATCTTTTTTCTTTTATGGCTACACAACATTCTACTTTACCATAACTATTCTTCATAATACTATGAAGCCAGAATAAAAATAGTTTCTTATTTAGAAACTAGTAATAATAACGTATGACATAGCCAATGCTCTTTGGAAGTGAAACAAACCAGTCTAAGATATTCATTTTTTAATCTATCAATTATACCTATTTCCTTCAAATTAGATCAAATGAAAGTTATCTCCCCTTCTATTTTACTGTGTAGTTCTTGATTAAATTTATGATTTTTCTCTAATTTCATAAAAGCTAAGAATATGATCACAAATATGAATACTTGATATATGCTTAGTGCTCATAAAAATTGATTCATCTAAAGTTTGTACCTGCAATTTTCATTACGGCTTAAAATTTAATTTTATTTCATACTTATTTGATACTCAGCCTTCCTGAAAATTTTAATGGTAATAGTGAAGTTAGCTGTGTCCATACAGGAAACATTCAGCATTAACTAGTTAGCATTACTGTCAGTTGAAATTTATTTTTCTTAGTGTTTCTCAGGAAATTAGACTTCTCAAGTCCACTAAGTGTTATCGCTCTTTCTAATATCTATGGAAGTTTCTAAACTTTTTGTAAAAAGTTAATATTTTGATTATATCAATATTTTTCCTTTTAATTACATGTGCTACCTATTTATTTGGTAAAGCTCTTTGTGATCTGTAGTGACAGTCTATGGTGTCTGACAAAGGGCTGTTTTCTTTGACCTAGTGGATTCTTTTGTTTGAAGCAATTTTTAACAAATGATCGGTAAAAATACTTATAGATGATAATTTAGACATTTTTGAAACATGAACATCCATATGAGAATTCAGATCTGACAAAGTAATTTAAGAACGGACTCAAGTTTTCAGGTTAATATTTTGGTTTTAATTTCTTACAGTGTTGAACAAAAGTACTCCTAGCACAACCTGTGTTCAATTTCATTATTTCCTATACTAAATGTCATAAATGATCCCTACACTAAGATATTTGGAGTGTATGGAGTTTAACTCTGCATTCTGAATTTTTATGATGGATTCAGAGCATGTGCCCTCACTAGTCTCATTCCAGTTCCATATCATAGTTTGTTTTGGAAAAGCTTACCTTGAATTCTTCAAACACTTGCTATATTTTTTCTTTTTTATAATGCCTACTTTGAACATGCCATAGCCCTGCCCTTGTCATCAGTACACTGACTTGGGGGGGGGGGTACGGTTTTCTACTAGTAGATTTGTTTGGGACATGGTATGGTAATTTAAATGTTGCAGGCACATTTCTTCACATCTGTGTTTGTACATGCATAAAGAATAATCTAGGCAAAGGTTAAACAGATTGGGGATCTTATTTCTGCTATATTGTATTCCTGATGTTTGAAATGAATTGGTTTTGGTGTCTTCACCAGATATGTATGATTTGTACAAGTGACAAGGTCTTTTTTTTTTTTTTTTTTTTTTTTTTTTTTTTTTTAACTGCTTTATGCAGGACAGACCTCACTGATTTGGGGTGTGCCTTTTCCCTCAAAGTTAAACTTAATTTTGAATTCAGAGACAGCGACTTTTGGAACTTAAGCCTCAAGGGAGGCTTTATTTTTTTGTTTGTCTTTTTGCTATCTTGACTTTTTCATTAATAGAGCCATTGTTTGAGACTTTGTAATGTTAGAATATGTTCTGGTACATATTCTATTTTCTCTGGTATCTTCAGATTGGTGTAGTCAGACTTGATATATGATTAAGTGTTTTTGAGCCTGGGATATTTATTTTGGTTTTGATTGTGTTTTCTTCATATTTCAACATCTATACTGTTGATTTGGTTTCCAATTTCCAAAAGATGTTGATTTCTCATTAGCTTTTTATTTTTCTTACCTGTTTAGTGTTTTTTTTTTTTTTTTTTTTTTTTTTTTTTTTTAACCTCTTTTGCTTTTTCGGTCTTGTTAGTTTAGGGATATGCTTGCATTGCATGATTCATCAATGACTTAATGTAAAGTCTTAATATTATGTAAATAATTTTTAGTCATGAATTAAATGTTAAGATTGCATAAAAAAAAAACATAAATATATGAAAGTTTACAAAAAAGGATAAATAACTATAATGGAATCTTGTATTAACATTTTGAGAATTGGTAAAAAAAATTTCAACTTAAAAAAACAGCAAGATAACCTAAAACTGCTCTCAGCTTTGTAGCCTCATAACCTAACTAGATCAGGTGGTTTGCTGGTTAGTCTCTATATTTATGTTGCCTCAGATGTCATAGACCCCATGTGTTCAAATCGATAGATCTATGAGGCTTCATGCTAGTGTTGATGTCATGAAAATTCTTGGCAAACTACTCTGATGTCACATGAGCTATATGAAAAGGTGTCGCATCTTGCTGAAAAATATGCCACCATTCCCTCAATCTAGAGCTTCACTACCACCATATCTTGATGCAGGTAATAGCATTGATACTGAAGCCCTACAGAAGGAAGTAGATAGCATGACATGCCCCCCACCCCCAGATGACTTTAATTTGGTGTATATCACCCTGGGTACTTCTGTAGAGTCCACAGAAAGCCAATTGTTGTTAGTCATGTTGACTTTCAAAAAGCTCCTTATCTGTGAGTAAGGCTTGGAGGTTAGTGCCATGAACATGTGCCTTTTCATTTCTTGCATCATATTGGAAGCTACCATGTCAATGCTCTTGATACATCTAAGAGAAATGAGAATGTTAAAATTTAGTGCAAATTCCATAATATCACACTAGGCCATCTTAAATTTGTCATCAGCTAAAAGTATGTTCTCAAATACCCAGCATGCCCTGAATGTATTAATACAATGTTATTTGAGATTATATTGCCTTAAGCTATGGTACCAGATATAATTCTTATTACAAAGTTACAGTTCAGTTCATTATGCTTTTTGACTAGATTAACTAGCCTGTTTTACCCATCTTCAGCTCTGATTTGCATGTTTTATTTTCTCACCCAATAAACTGTTTTTTCTTATCTGATTTGCAAAACAAAACTTCATGATTTTTTTTTTTTTTTTTTTTTTTTTTTTTCCGATTATCTTTTTCCGTAGAATACTAGTCAGCCTTTATAAAATATTTTTAACTTAAATACAGCTTCATTAATAGTCACTGAATGTATATTAAACCAGCTCAAATATTGCTCATTGGTTCCTAATTTTTTTAATTTATCATTTGCAGAAAATTCATTTTTCCTCTTTGTCAAATGAATTTTATTAATTCAGAGCATGTGAAAGAATCTTGATACTTATGATTGCAGAGAACTTTTCAACTGAAATTCTGTTGAAACAATCATGAAAATACTAATGTAAAGCAGCTGAATAACTTGGAACTATATTTCCTATAAAATTTCAGTATAATTGAATCTAAAAGACATTGATTTTAATGTTACAGCAAAAATACCTTAAATACAAAGATTTAAATATAAGATGATTTATCTTCCTATATTGAAAGGATAGTGTTGTACTAAGAGCTAGTTATCCTCTTTACTATCATGAATGGACTGATCCATTCATAAGTAGTCTTTTCTAGAAAGATAATACTATTGCAGTGACTTGTCTAGCTGAGTATTGAATGCTATTATCATTGCTGACTGTTGACTTAAGTGTTTTGGCAGATTCCACATCACAGCAGATAGATATGTGCTTTTGATAATCATGTTGATTCTTTCACAAACAGCACTTATCTCATTAACTCAAGTTTGAACCAAGAAATACTGATTAAGGATTTTGCATACAAGTTGCCTGCCACAATGTTCAAATATTGAAAACTATTACAGTACACTAAAAGTTACAAAAGTATAAGATTTATCAAAGCTGGCAGCATAGAAAATTCATGATTGTTTTTAGTGAATAAAAACAGTGTGGCCAAAACTGACAATTTACATATTGATTTAATTTTTCTATCATGACATCTGTGTACATAAACATACTCTACATCATCATCATAGAAATATTTTCTGCTCTGATTTTAATAGATAAATAAATGCAAATCGCAGATTTATCAAGAGTTTTAAAAATGTTTCTTTTAATGTTGTATATTTGTGCAATTGTGAGATTTGTTCAATCTTTGCTTTCCACATAATTTATTTTTCTGCCTTTTCATTACATATGCATAATAGCTACTTGAATATTTTCAGTGGACCACTAACAAGCAAAATGAGAAAAGCCAATGTTTACAAGAATACTCAAGTTGTAATGTTTTTGTTTTTATCTTTGACTATTATCAGTATCATTAATTTCTTTCCCTGTCATTTATCAAACATTTTAATGGTAATTTTATTTTATCCTTTATTTATTCATTGTAACTTTTTTTAAGAATAGTTTCTTCTATTTTTAATATTTTAACAAAAATAAATGTTTTTATATATTTGATTGTTATACTTATTTCTATTATCATTTTTAAAATCTGAAAGTGCATTTGATGAACTGCTTGACATAAAGTGTGAATGTTTGTGTATACTTCAGGTAGATGGAACATTAGTTTGAGAAGGTAGTTCATCTAAGGAAAACTGCCTTGTGGCCATGCCTTATGAGAAAAGCTTTTTTTTTTTTTTTAACTGTTTAAAATTATTTCCTGTTTCAAGTTATCATTTGGCATTCTTAAGCATTAAAAAAGGTTACTACTCCATTATAATGTAACTAATAAAAAATTTTCACCTTGCTGTAAGCTATGTGGGACAATTCTTAGGATAAAAGAATCATTTTATTGTCATAACCAGCCACAATCCAACCATTGATCTCTTAGCCAGCATAGACCTTTAGTCCAGTTATTGAGCAAATATTTGGGACTTTTTTTTTTTTTTTTTTTTGAAACGGAATTTATTAAATTTTTGGACAATCTGTATGTGCATTCCATCTTTAACAAGTGAATCACTGAGTGGAAAGTTATAAATACCAAGTTCCCGTCAAGTGCTTAAACTGATGCAGCGCTCAATTCCCTAGAAAGATGACGATTTGCAGAATTAACTGACTGAATTTTTGAACATAAAACTTTTTACTGCCTCGTATTATAGAACTTTCCAAAATAAAGACTCACTTTTTTTCCTCCAAGATAAAATATGAATTTTTCAAACACTTTTTGCAGTCTGTCCTGGCCATTCATGATCAGAATTTATCATTTTCGACTTCAGGGGTCTATTTCCCCAAAGACCTCTTCCATTGTACTAAGAGAGGGATGATCATGGACCATGTCTGGGGTGCCCTAAATGGGAATTGAGGGAGTTGAGTAATTTTTGTTACAAATGTCATGGTTGTCTAATCCCTACTTGTGTCCTCTGACCAGACACTTGCACTGTAGGTCAACCAGCTTCAATTGAAGAGATGTTTTGTAGAAAAATCAAGCTGGTGAATAAGGCCATATACATGCAAATTTGATCCTATTGATTGTGAACCAGACACGTCAATGAAACTAACTCTGAGCCAGTGGAAGGCAATGACTGTAAGTATTACTGTAAGTATTACTTCATTATGGCAGTTATTGGTACTAGATATGCTAGCGCATCTATAAATAATGTGGATGGTAATCTTTTTAAATCCGCTTAAAAATTTCTTTCAACTTTCCTATTTAGACAAAACAGCTCGAGTATATTTTTGATTATGCATCAATAATCCTAAATTTTTGCAGTTAAGTATTATAAAATTGTTTAATGAAAAAAAAAAAAAAAAATTTATAAATTTTTCATAAAACAAAATATTAAACTGTATGAAAAATTAGAATGTAAATAACGGGTGTGGAGAGGGGGTTCTGTATTATTTACATTCTAATTTTTTTCTTTTTTTTTTTATTATTAAAAACTTAATACTCTAAACAATGTGAATAAAATGTTATGCTCTTTAAAGAATTGCTTTTTCATCTGGTTGGAGTTTGCTAAATTTTGACTGCAAATCTAAAGGCTGTCATCTAAGAGAAAGGATACTACACTCAAGTGAAAAAGCTGTGAGCTAGGGTAATAAAGACTGCTGCTATTACTACTACAAGTGTTACTGCTGAAGATGAAAAAGAAAGAACCCTAAAAACTTGAGAATTCTTTTATGAAGAATATCCTTTCCTAAACTATTTATCTCCTTCAATTGTCTTTTCTAAATGTTTTATCTTGTATGCATACAAATGTCTTTTCTAAACTTTTGAATTTATCTCATTCAAATGTCATTTCTAAACCTGTGAGAGTTGTTGTATTTGACAACACCTGTTCCAAAAATCTGAATATTTTGTTTAAAAGACCAGGGTGCCAACATCACCTTTGGACTTTTTGAAGTAAATTTCTTTTGTGCTACCACAAAATTGATTTGCATGTACTGTTTGAAAAGAAAGTAACCAAAATTGTTTTTCATGAACTGTTGTTTTCTAAGAAAACGGATTCGTATTTCGAAGAATGCTAATCTGCCTTGATAGTTTCAAGTGCGCAAGGAAAATTTTGTGCAAGGTCTATATTGTATTTTGTATATTGTAAAAAATCTCCCATTAATAAATGTTTGGTTTCTTTGCAAATTTCACTGTTAGCACCTCTAAAAGTACTTATAAAGGGAAGAGAATTAAAACCTTCCTGTGCTTCTCTTATTCTTTTTCTTTATCTTCAGTAGATTTTCCTTTATACTATGTATAACCTACACGAAACCAAATACTGAATTATATTGTTGCAGCTGTTGAGATTTCTCTTAACAGTTTGTATAATCCTTCTTAAAACAGCAGAAAAGAAAACTTCTTTGAATGTTTGATTTTGTGGTGCCTCTTTGGCATCATAATTGAACTGCTATTTCTTCTGTTTCTGACTTAATCTTTTCTCCAAAATTTGGTAATATTCTTAATTCCTCTGCAATCTCAGCTTCTGTCATCACACCTGCAGTCAACATTCTTAGTCATGTGCAGATGTAGCTGAATTTAAATCAGCTTTCTTACTTTGTCATAGCTTCAAAAAAGATGTTGTACCATGTAACAAGTGCATCAACAAAAGCAGTTCAGAAAGTATTTCCAGATGAACTTTTTTGCTTGTGTCAAAATAGGTCTCTATTAAAACATGTCGCCAAGCTATTACAGTAGTTTCAAAGCATTCATTCAACTTTTCCCATCTAGTTTCCCTTAATGGCTGAATAGTCGTCTAACCTCAGGTTAGCTTATATTTATTTAGTTGAGGTAGAGAAGTAATTACAGATCTGTTGAACCAAACTGAAGTTGTTGCTTCTATTATCAGCATTATTTTAAAAATTAGCTTTCCTACCAACTCCAAAACTTAGTTGGTAGAAACATGAACTTTCAAAGAAATACAAAACAAGGGTTGCACAAAAATTTCCTTTTGTGCACCTTTTTTGGGGAAGGATAACACTTACCTGGGATAACAAAAAAAGAGATTACCCACAGAAACAAGAAATGTAATACAATTTGTTAGATAAACAGATTCACATACAAAAAATGTCACAATTATTTTAAGAAATGGATTCATGTACAAAAATGAATCCCTTCAAAAATAAAGAAAATGGAAATAACAGTGTCACAAGGCAGAAATGTTTCAAATAGCACTCCCCTCTGTTCTTAGCAGTATGCACTAACAGGACATCTCACCTCGAAGGAGTTTTGTGTTATAAATTGCGCTTGTATGTTCTTGGTGTGAAATTTTCTAGTGTAGGAATCTGTCTTGTATCTGTCAGGTCTGATTCATGACTGGACCATCCTTTGAATTGTAGGTGCTATGCTCTGTCTGTTCTCATTAACAGCATATCCTTGTCTCCTGTCAGTTCTTCTCCTCTGCCATCTGCTGATACCAGTGATTTTTTTTTTTTTTTTTTTTTTTTTTTTTTTTTTTTTTATAAAGTGACTAATATTGGCTCCAGCAAAAATTTCACATTGGACAGAAAACTTTTTTCTCATTACCCAATATATATTAAAAAAACCTCTCCAAGTATTCAAAAAAATAAATCTGAAACACTTCAAATAATTTTATCAGTTAACTGCTTGAGCCTAAAAGGTCATAAAAATGCACAGAATTTAGCACACAAGCCATCTGGCTCTTCTGAAGAATAAACTTTTCTCAAAAAATGTATTAAAAAAAACAACTTGGATGTTTATATATGGATTTTTAACATTTTTTTACAAATAAAAATAAAATTTTTATATTCTCCCCTTTAAGAGAACGTGCAATAAACAAATTTAGTTTATTGCAAGTTTTTTTTTTTTACTTATTTTTTTATAGGAACACCTTATTGAAAAGTTTTTTTACACAAAAGCATACATTCAAGCAAATTTTATACACAAAAGGTATATTAATATTTCTTTTTTTTTTTTTTTATAGGAATATGTTTAATAGAAATTTTATACCCACACAAAAAAAAGTGTATATTAGCTTTTTTTTTTTCCTACTGGTCTGATCAATGAAGTGACCTCTTCGATCCTGACCTGCCTTACCCCACATTGAAATTGATTGATTACAAGGAGGCTAACATTGATTCGTTGCAGATATCTTCGTGTTGAGCTGGTCCAAGTTGAGTGAAATTGTACAGTAAAATAGAAAAAACAGCACTTGAAATATAAAAAAAATATTTGCTATTTTTATATCGAAGACTGCATACAATTGTTCATTAGTAGTTGTGTTAGCATATAGATGTTTGTCGACCCACCCTGTTCCTAAATAAATGGTAAACTGGTAAGTTTTAGCTTGCAGAGTTAGTGAAATTTGTTTTACTGATTTGGTAAGTTTGACTCAATGCTGTAGTCAGAGGTTCTTGTGATGGGCAGGAGTAATGGAATCTCTCAGTAACCTCCATCACTTCTGTCTCCTCTCAACTCTCAAAACCCAACTGTCTGAATTTCCTTTGCATATTTGTATTTATGGACTCCAACTAGAAACCTGTGCGGGGCAAGATGTAGATTAGGTTTCAATGAATCCCTTGATTTCCAACAAGAGTCCATTGTTGTCTGCCTAAACAAAACTGGTGTAACAGTGAGATGTAATGGGGTGGGGAATTGGTGATTTCATCCACCTGTCATTTCCATTGTTTTCGGTCCTGAGAAATTGCTTCATAATTTTGGGGAATTCCCCTACTCTCATGGGAGATGGGTGCAGGCATGACTGTGACACTATTTAGCTATGGTAAGTGGCTAACTAATTAACCACAGAAATTAAAACAGGAAATACTGAAAGTGGAAAAGAGCTATCCCGTTCCATGTTGCAAAGATTTTAATTTATTTACGAAAAAGATACTTTTCACAAAAGACAGTAAACCCACAGAAAAAGCCATATGTGGGATTTTACCAAATTGATTGTTGTAAAGAAGTGCCATGCTGAGAGAATTTGGAAAGATAAACACAAAGCATTAAGATATCAGGATGATATAGGGTAGGATAGAATCAATATTATCTTTCAAAGATATCTTTCTTTTTTTTTTTTTTTTTCTTGGGTGCCAGCAAGGAAAAGCACTGTGGTGATTATAAAATTTGGGCATTTGTCTTGATACAGGTGGAGAGGATTGTTATTTACTTTACCAAAGTGTCGCTTCAGACGCCGAGACGTTGAATAGCAATATGGCGATTATAAAATTTTGGCATGAGACAGAAAACCACCCTGACAGGTGGAAAGGATTGTAGAATTTGGGGCATGAGAGGGGATAGAGTGGAAGAATTGCGATTTGGTAAGATAAAGAATTTAATTTCTCAACAAGCCAAGAGTTCCAGAATAAGGTAACTTCACGAAGGGACCAGATGGTAAACTTTGACAGTGATTGATGGAATTGGTAAAGAGTGCTGGCTAAGTGGATTCTGGGTGACCAAAAGATATGATAGATTTTAAGTGGCCATATGGGATTCGTAAAATTTTTGGCCGATGGGAAAAAGGAGAATTTTGTAAAGAAAAATTCTGGATTATAATTTTAAGGAGGCCACCTTAGCCACTCCCGCACGGCCGGGATGCCATTGGTCGAGTAGTAGCAATGGTGATAGGCGGAGGTGAATGGATGAGAAGGACGGAGAAATTATTAACGCTCACTGAAGGGATTGGTACGAGATATCAATGTGAGAGAGGAAGAGTTTAGGAGGATAGCTCTCCTCCGACCTCCCCTCACGGACAAGGGAGACCCCCAAAATGGGAAGTAACCAATTTTCCTGGCCTGACAACAAAGATTTCTTGTTGGGAATCGAGAACCCAAGGCCACATCTGGCCCACACCAGGTTTTGGTCGGTACCTATATAAATGAACGTCCTCGGGCCGTTCGAGACACAGTTCAGTTCGAGTAGCGGGAACCAGTGTTGCCTCGCAGAAGCTGACCGAGAGATTCCACGACCTCCGACTTCGCCTATCCTACCAATAGCAAGTTATACTGACGAACGAAGCCAAGCCAACACCTAAGAACTAAATCAGTTGACTTAAGATACCAAACTTGCTTGAAACATAGAAGTGTCGCATTTCGTATAAAACGGGCTGGGAGAACAACACACTCCTGTATATAACAGACGGATAAAGTTAATTTGTTATTTCTTAACATACTTGAACCTCTTGGGTTTTTCTTTTATTTACTTTTTTTTACGCTTGTGCGATATCACCTTCAGTCTGGACTCAGCTTACACTACGGCTCGACACTTGATTGATCTCGTCTACCTAAGATCAAAATCACAACGTGGGTAGGTTAGACTTGAGATTGAAGCAGTTACTCCAGTAACCAGACGTTGCAAGTGAGCTGGGAACGATAGAGCTAGTATCGACGTTAACATCGACGACCAGAATTCGACTCTGGACTGGCCAGTGTCACATATTGGTATCCTGACAAAGGGATTCCACCGAGTAGCGACGACCACCTATCGACCGGGACACAGGCTGGTGGCAGCGACTGGGAGTTGACCACGGGTCGACAGCTTAGTGTCACATCGCTCTGTCTGGTTACTTCTACTTTCTCTTATTACCATCTCCCACCAGTGCTCTCTAGTGGACGTGGGCAGTTCCTTCAACCTCCGTAATGTCCCGTCTGTACCTGCTACCCTTCAGTGTGTGCAGGCAGCTCCTCCTCCTTCCTTGATCGCCTGTCACCTCCACCATTCGGTCGAAGACTAAAAACAAAATTATTGTTCTAAATGCTATCACCTCATAGGTGAATTGACACAACATGTGACTTTCTTGCCTTTGATCCAATAGATTCTTTCCCAGCTAAAATTTTGCAACTCATGATGGTGACATTTCGTTCGGCCGAAGGTCAACAACATATTCGTTTATTGTTTTCAATCCTGTCATCAAGATTTTATTTGTAACTGGCATTTAATACAGTTCCCCTCATGTCGATTTCACAGGCGTTGTTTGTCGAACACTGTCAACACTTGGCCCGTCGTACAAACCAAGCATTGCTCTCAGCCGGCCACCTGGTTCATTTTATAAACCTTGATTCTCTGGGAATCAATTGTTATCAGTCTATCGTTCTTGATATTCATTTAACCCCTTTCTATGGTAGTTTATTCATCACTATCTCATTTTCGTCGATATTCCAAGTCTTTATTAGTAACCCAAATAGTGTTACATTAAGTGAACAATTAAAAATTATTTTGGAAGTTGTTTGGTCCTCAGATTTGAACACAGATCTATGCAGTATCCAAATGTAGTCAAATTTATCAGGAGCAACATCATTCAGTACATTAATGGCTATAGCATTCTTTCAAGGGACAGATTTGCTCCTCCCAAGTCAATTTTACACACAAATTGTCTTCATGTTTCCTAAAGTTTTCATTTTTAATTAAGCTAGTAGATATATTATCAGCGTCAGAAATATCTCAATCTTTATCAGTGTCAAAAATATCCGAATCTTCAATTTCAACGAGGATACCAGACATCTCATCATTGTCAGAATTTTTAACAACATGAAAAACTTCACAATTATCGTTAACAAAGGCTCTAGATAATCCATCAGTGACCGAAATTTCAGAATCATCAATATCAAAGAGGATACCAGACAATTTGTCATTGTCAGAATTTTCCACAGTATCAAAAACTTAAAAATTATCTCTATCAATGAAATTAGAAATTTCTTCAGTCTCAGAAATTTCCTAATCATCAATTTCAAAGAGTATACGGTACCAGACAACTTATTGTCAGAATTTTCCACAGTATCAAAAATTTCAGAATTATCGTTATCAACAAAATCACTAGATAATTCATCAATTTGTTCACCTATCTTCGCTAATTCTTCCAAAGTATCACATCAAAATTCTTTATAAGTATAATGAGGTATATTCATGAGATCGCTAAAAACAGAGCTAGCATGATGAAAAAGAAGCCAAACTTGAAAAGAAAATTTTAGCGTCTAAACGTTTATGTTATTATTGAGAGGAAAGATCAAAGTATTTTTTAATTATTTTTTTAAAAAATTTCTTCTTTTTAGAACATTCTAAATTTTGATTAAAAAAACCTTGTTTCTCTTTGTGTCACCGGAACTAGTAAAATAACATAAAATTTTAGCGCATTTTTTTCTGTATGACACACATTAATTTGGAAAATCTTGCAAAAATAAAAATAATTATTGGATTTTAATGAAACTTTCAGAAACTATTCACAAATGATGGAACTTATTATACATGTTTTTCTTTTTTAAAGTCACGACAAAAATATTTTTTTCATATGTATTAACCCCCCCCCCCCTTCGAGGCCTTAGTGATTATATTAGTTAAAAGCACAAGACTTTGAGGAAACCAAATCATGTTTTTTTTTTTTGTTTTAGTTGGACCATCTCTACATGAAAATCATCTCTGAATTGTAACATACAAAACTCAATAAAACAAAAATATTATTTAATTTCAAAAGATTTTAATTGCTTTTATTTATTTTAATGAACATGAACAATATTGTCTGAAAGCAAAAAGATATTTCGGTGAAAAATGAATTTTTAAAACAATTATTTGTTATTTCTGAAATATTTTATTATTTTTACATTATGTTGTTAATTCTTCTAAAATTAGAGAAAAGTTTGTAGAATTTAACGAATGTTGTTATTAAGTAGATATATATTTACAGATTATAATTTCCAAAGCTTCTTTCAAACTAATGAACAACACTATATAAAAAAAAATAATATGTGTCAATAATAACACTGTAGTGTAAATGAAATCTACGAAAGACCGGAAGTATCATGCGTGCAATAAAAAAAACGTCACGTGGATTGAGTTTCTGTCTAGTATTTAACTTAAATACTGAATTTTTAATACAATTATTTGTTATTTCTTTAATTATAATAGATTTTTACATTTAAGTTGTTAAAATAAAATTAGTTAAAAGCTGCATCCAGTTTCGTAAATGTCCTTTTGAGATATAGATTTATTTTTGCGAAACACGTGTGGAGAAGTTAATTTGATTTTTCAATTTTAACTGAGAAGGATACCTACAACTACAAGTATCAGTATCATCTTATGAAATTTAAATTTGTATTTTATGTACACTTCTGATAAAATTTCATAAGAAAGGTACCTGTAAATTAATTAAATACCTTTCTTATGAAATTTAATCTCACTCTCAACAGTCTTATTTTAATTTCTTTATAATATATTTTCCATAATGCATCGTAAACGTAAAGGTGAAAGCTAAGTACAAAAAAAAATTAAATTAGAGCGCTGAAAGTTTTCATTAAATAATACGAGGTAAATAATTTGTTCACTTAAATCTAATTAAGATTTTCAAAATTAATGTGTGTCATAAAGAAAAAAAATGCGCTAAAATTTTATGTTATTTAACTAGTTCCGGTGACAAAGAAAAACAAGGTTTTTTAAATCAAAATTTAGAATGTTCTAAAAAAAGAAAATTTTTTAAAAATAATTAAAAAATACTTTGATCTTCTCAATAATCATATTGTAGCGAAACGGGCCCTGTGTGAGATGGCGTGTGTTTTGGTTAGCCATGTTAGTTGCGTGTTGAAAGGCTGTTCCCCACAATTATTTATTTTTGTTAGGAAAGGTGTGGGAATCATTAGCAATGGTGAAATACAAAAAGGAGCATAGAGTTAAAAAACATAACAATTGAATTTATTAAGTATTGAAATTTCATGCACGCGAAATGAAAAGTGAGACGGAGTTGCGTCCCTTTGATTAGGTCATTTTTTTGTACCTAGACTCATAACGAAAGTGTTAATTATTAAAATGCAGTTTAGAAGATTGAGTATGTTTTGTGTATTATGCAAGTTGGATGAATGATGCTAGAATTATACTTGCATGAATTGTTGCAAAGTTCTTTAACGTCTGACTGCGTTAGTCAAGACGGGAGTTCTTTGAGAGTCACATTTTGGCAGTGAGGTTGAGTGACGAAGAGAAGTTAGGTTCGAGAGTCCGCGTCGAAACAGAGAATTCTAGAAAGAATCACACGTGTTGGGTTTTTATATCATGTTCTATCACGTGACAGGCTCCGAATTAAGTTGGCGCCTAAATTGATCGTGCGCGTGGGAGTGATCTGATTGGTCAATACTGACCAATCAGCAAGCTAGATTGACGGTGATTAACCAATGGATCCCTGTTGATTATTTGTAAGTATAATATTGGTAATAATGTAACAGGAAGAGCGAATTTCTTAGCAGAGGTAAACTGGTTGTCGTAGACGAGTCCACAATATAAACATTTAGACGCTAAGTTTTTATTTTCGTCAAGTTTGGCGTCTTTTTCATGATGCTATGCTCTTTTTTTAGCGATCTTATGATGATACCTAAATTAACTTTACATTTTCCAATCTTTCGAGAACATTGTCTCACAATATTAACAAAAGGAAGACGTCTTTGTTGGGGATTAGTGAATGTATTAGGTTGGTGCAAAAATAATGTCGTTTTCTCACATGAAGTTGAACGTCAAAAAACGACATTATTTTTGCACCAACCTAATATTTGGTTAAATCAGAAGGAATTTTTTTGTTGGCGTGTTCGTTAACATTCATCCTCAACAATAAATATAAATTTAGAACAGGTCATGCAGAACAAAGTTAAAAAACAAGGCAAGTAGAATGCATAACAATACAAAAAAAATATACAGATGAGTTAAGATTTAATGAATGGTTGAGTATTGATGTATTAAAATGCGTAGTTTGTTGTTAAGTATGTTTGAAAGCATTAGCGAGTGTTAATAAGATTTGTTCAAAGAATTAAACAGTTTGTTGTTTTATGTACAAAAGTGTCCGATGTTGCGGTTCAATTGTTAGTGTGTATATGTAAGTGTTATGTATAATTCTTTTTATGTCGTACGAAGTTGCGTACCTTTAGTTGTTGCTTGAATGAAATGTTGTTAGTTATTATTACTTATTTTATAGTGAATAATTATCACTTTTTTTTAGTATAATAAATGAAGTTTGTAAAGTTTTGTTCGATAGAGAGAGAGAAAGATTATGCTAAAGGGTTGCTGAGTCAGAGTTTGATTTGCGCGGGAAGATCAAGTTTAGGATTGCGTGGATTTGGTTGGCATCTCTCTGAATGTTGAAATCTGACTAATTAAGTAGTTTGAATTTCTTCTTTTTATAGATTTTTAGAAGAAAAAATAGGCTCAAAACGGTTTGAGCGCCAAAGTGATTTTTCACGTGCATTCTCGATTTTTTAGGCTGTTAACCAATGAGAAGTTGAGTTTGTCGAATTTAGTGTTTTGATTGGATAACAGGTGTGTGTGGGTGTAAGAATTAATTTTTCTGCAAGTAGGAGTGAAAGATAACGTGGATGATTCCACAACTTCATTGAACTAAATTTGCATTGCTTAAATGAACAGTAACTTTCTAAGAAAACTTTCTCTTGCAACTCGCTTTATGAAACTTCATTCATACATTCTACCAAACTGCATTTCTTATCTGAACTCATCAACTGAAATCAAATATACACATAAATTGAGTTCAACACTAGTTAAACAAACATAGACTTCATTTAAAAAAATCTACGTCATTATGTAAAAACCTTTTTTTACAAAAAATATAATGAAAGTTGTTTGTTTACCAAATATTGCTTTTTGTTTTTTCTCAGATTTGTTTATTGCTTCTTGTTCCTTTGTGGAAGAAAAATTTAAATTTGTATGGAGGATATATAATTTTTGCACGCAG
The DNA here is from genome assembly GCA_964036315.1 of Acanthosepion esculentum. NCBI lineage: Eukaryota > Metazoa > Mollusca > Cephalopoda > Sepiida > Sepiidae > Acanthosepion > Acanthosepion esculentum. The sequence goes on from OZ038480.1 coordinate 74,880,592, forward strand.
CCTATAACTAGATACACAGAATTTTCATTTAAAATGTTTTTAGAAAAATAAAATACAAAATTTACGCATAAATTCCATATAGTCTCTTGTTGAAAAGTTAACACATTTGGTTCAGTTCAGTCCCAATACTAAATGAATACATGTAGATGTGGCAGGGGCAATATCACCTCTGAAATAATAATGATAATAAAGGAGGATATACTGTAAAACAGAAAACACCAAGTGAAAGATAGGTGTTTCCGAATAACCAAGATGTTAATATGTTGTAAAGACTTTGAAATGTAAATGTTACAGAAAGTTAATTTAGAACACGAAATCCAATCTTTTTGTATGTGTACAAAGGACATCAGATTACGAATAGAAAATTACTGGAACAATAATAATTTGGAACTTCTAAACAAAGAAATGGATTTTGACACTATAAGAATCGAAGTTAAAATTAAGGATGTTTTGACCTAGAATTTTTAAAACAAGAATCTCTAATTTACAACGAGTGGCAGAATAATTAATAGTGAGGTGATAAAGAATAGCGTCTTGTTGTGAACCATGGAAACCAATCAATGAAAACGTAAATTGTTTATTCTCGGAGGAGTGAAGTTGTACTTTGGTAATATGTCAGTACGCTAGCACTAGAAAAAGAGATGCGTCACCAGTCTGGGTCACGTGAGGCCGGTTCTCTTAATAAAGAGGCGAGCCAACCAGAAAAGGCAGAGAGTTTTGAGTTCGTTTGTCTTCGAATGCAGTCGAACTGGGTGGAGAGACGTTAGAGATTGAAAAGGAAGCGTCCGTTGTGTGTTGCTGAAGCTGAGGGCGAAGAAGCGAAATGCCGCCGCTAACATCTACGTACCGCTACTACTAATACTACTACTACTATTACTGAGAACGGGAACATCGAAGGTTGTAGTAATTGCACTAAGAACAGACCAAAAAGAGTTAAAACGAAGGCCATATCTCTCCTTACCGATATTAATCAAAGTATTTGTTTGTTTGGTTATTGTTCACATACAAGAAACATTCAACCTTGTGCAACAAGCATTATTGTGTGTGTGTGTGTGTGTGTGTGTGTGTGTGTGTGTGTGTGTGTGTGTGTGTGTGTGTGTGTGTGTGTGTGTGGTGTGTGTGCTTGCTTTTATACATATGTAAAATAACTTTTGTCCTTTCAAAATCGAATCGAGTTGGTTATATTTATTTTTTTGTCAACCCAATTCTCACCCGAATAACTCGTAGGTGGACCAACGCAGAGCTTCCGGATTTCTACGATCTGATGACCACTCTCCAGGATCAAAACAATCACAACGTGGCTGGAGGGTGGCTTTTAATTGATATTGGGAACTGGAGACTTGTGTCCTGTAATACTGGATCATACCGGACCAACGGCCGGTCTTGTGGAGTACGTGGGTCCAGTGGGGTGAGGATACGGTGTTATATATATATAAAAGTGAACATTGAAGTCAACACTAAGAGGCGACAGGCTGTTTCATGCTGGACGCAATCGTGCGGCCTGACGATTGCGTTCAGCATGAAACAGCCTGTCGCCTCTGAGTGTTGACTTCAATGTTCACTTTTATATTTATATTTACATACGCTCTGTCTCTGATATTGAGTACTTTATCCCATAAATATAGCACACCTTAAAACTATATTTCTTCATATATATATATATATATATATATATATATATATATATATATATATATATATATATATATAATCTCAGACTTCTACATTTGTTTAGAAACCCAGAAAGTAGCCCAACAACCCATTAAAATTGGTTCCATACAAGAAGTAACTAAAAACGCTTTCTGATTGGCCAATAAACAAGAAAAAAAATCATAATTTCCGACGTTCTCAACTACGAGTACAATATTACAAAATTCAACACAAAAACAAACTTTAATTTTTCTACAAACATAAGAATACCTTATCAAACTTACCCATTTTTATACACACAATTTCTCAACTCTTAATCTTTCATATAATATCTTCACAAACACTTCAATTTACACAAGAAAAAAACTTTGAAGCAATTTAAACAACTCTCAACATACAAGTTTGTACTTTCTATTGGTCATATATAAAAAAATTATTGTTGAACCAAAGTATTGTTTAATATTGTTATTTCTCTTATCGTTTGCTTACATTTTGTTACATTTGATAAAATTTTTAAAAAGTAGCGGGTTAATCGCATTTCCATCAACCCGTTACAGATTGTTGAACGCGTCTTGTTGGTAGCATCAACCCCCCTATACGGTACAAAAAATCCTTAAAAATTCACGCAGCAGAGTCTTGTAAAAACGACCAAAAATTTTGTTCTTTGCATTCAAGAATTAACAATATAATCAATTGTTGTGCAAGATATAAAACTTTTACATAACAGCATAAAACATTTTTGTGCAAGATGTAAAATTGTTACGTTTCTACCAACTCCAAGTTCTTGTGCCAAACACAAAACTTAGCCATAAAAAATGCACGAAATTTAACACACAAACCGTCTGGCCCTTCTGAAGAATAAACTTTTCTCAAAACGTGTATAAGAAAACAACCTAGACGATCTTTAACATTTAATAAAAATAAAATTTTTATATTATTGACTACCAAGTTTAAAGCATGCATTGCAAGGCACCAAAAAGCATGTGGATTTATATCCCGGAACCTCTTTTGTATGCTATTTTCTTTGCCTTTCATGTTACTGTCATCATCATAATCCTGGCCATACATATTTTCAATTGGCAATCTCATTTGCTCAAGCTGTCCAGAAATTTTTTTTTCCTGCTAGAAAAGCACCTTTAGTATCCTTTAGTGGAATAAATCCTGAGATTTCAAGCTCAAATGTCTTATTATCTGGTGGTTTGATTAAATCAACAAAATGTACGCAGACACTCGTTGTCAATTGTTCAATATAATTAACACCGAGCGTACAATGCAGAGTAATCGAATATTATTTAGCTGAGTTTGTATTTGTTAAAATTTACTGCTTCTTAACACCAGATATATCATCTGGAGTCGCTTTTCCTAGGTAATCAACCATGGTTTCTTTATCTTTACACAAATGTTCATTCATAGTAGGATAAAAAGGGTTAGATATTCGATAAACTTTTAAAACAATTTAATTGCTAGTATTGTACGTTTCATTTGTATCATATAATGATAAGTTTTACGTCAAGCACTCTTACTAAATCAATCAAACATTGCAATTACAGACAAACCTCTCATCAACGGACTAATGGGGTCCATTAAAGCCGATTGTCCGTAGAAGGGAAGGGATTATTTTTGAGTTATAAAACCACTAGTAACTACCAGTAGTTATGATCATAATGTAAATACTAAACAGTAATAAAAAATACAGCATGACCCACTTACGAAGAATAGCATCGATAGCGCTCTCTTTCAAAGAGATATAGTTTTTAAAAAATACAATAACATTAAAATGTATACTACAACTTGTTAAAGTTTATTTACCTTCTGTATATAGTGGAAAATAGAGTTTTTTTCCTGCTGTGATCATATATAGTGGGGACTCAAGATTGGTTTATTATTCTGAGTCAGAGAAGCTATGAAGTTCCTCTGAAGCACTGCTGGTGGCGACTACAGTGCTGGTGCTTCGGGTGCTCTGGTTAGGTGTTGGAGAGACTGTTGGGGTGGGTTTGGGCTTAAAAAATGATTCCAACTTTAATTGCTTTCCACACTTATTCTGTTCACGAATTATTAATTCTCTTTAATGTATGAAGGTGTTGATAATGAGCTTGAATGGAAGGATTATCTGTTGTATCAACGTATTGTAAGAGAGTATCAATGGAATCTTGTACATGGGTCATTTTTTTACTTCACTACCACCTCTTGCTCCGAGTCACTGGAGCTCTCAAATGAATCATCATTAGCCAGTGGTGTAGCTAGGAGGAGGCGGTCCACCCCGAGCGGCACTTGTGGGCCGCGCGTGAGTTTTCAGAAAAGAAAAAAACAATAGCATAATTTCAATAATGTTTGTAAAAAAGCAGCGATAAGGAAGAAGATACGGTTCAAATGAAGCTAATTTGTCATTGATATGGCTGGCTCAATGCCATCCAGACAGCAATAAAAAAAATTGTCTCCAATTTGTTAGCTGGTGGGGATAAACCCCACATACAAGACGTGAGCAAAAGGGCTTGATGTGGGGTTGGATTAAGTGAATTCAGTGAATCCACAGTTTTTCACACCTTTGTGAGAAGTCCAGACTTTGACGTCAGTTTGTAGCGGACCGTGCGGGTAAAGATGTGAAGAGATATCAGAAAGTTAAAATTTCCTACTAGCCGGTCCAGCTACATGGGAATGTTGGACTTTAATTAAGTCCAAAGACAAAGAAAACAAACAAGACCGATATACATGTGTAAACAAATATATATTAATAACAAGTTACACAAAGACATGGATATTTACACAGTTTTTGTATGGAGAAATCATGTGTGTGTGCGGTGTGAGTGTTCGTACGTACGTGTATTGTTCTTAGCGTGTTCCCAGAATTTGGGAAACGCTGCATCTGTGAGAGTTCACATATTGGAGTTGGTTGAAAAGAGAGATTTTACAACACCTCCGCGCGAGGTGGCGGCCCAATGCCTAAGTCGAAAAGAGAGAGAGAGAGAGAAGGGTCAGCCAGTATTTATAGCCAGGGGAGAGAGAGACCCCTGTTGAAGGATTAAAGAACTGCGGAGGAGATAACTCCGACAAGTTCTTTGATTTTGATTTTCATGTCTGTGAACTGTTAGTGAAAAAATATAAATAAATAAGTGAACTAATTGTTTTTTTTTTATCTGATAGGTCTAGCTTTAATACGGATATAAAATCGTTACTTATAAAACAGATAAATAAAGTGAAATAATTCCAATGCTTTAAGGATATCACATGCATTCCAATTTTTTTCTGGAAATATCGAACGGAAATTTAAAAGAAAATTGAAAATTAATATATTTTTTAAGTGCAGAAACTTTATTTAAAGTCCAAAAATGAACATTTTTTTAAATTTACAAGTTTTCACGGTAGTAAAACAATGCAATGTTTTTTGTTATTTTTGTGTAGATTTTATTAAGCAAAATAGACTAAGAATTAAAAGTATAACATTTATTTCAGTTTTTTAAAGTGAAATTAATTTTATCGGACTTTTAATTCTTTGTCTACTACTTTGTTAATAATAACTTCAACTACGTAAAACAAAATAATTTAAAAATACATTGTGTAGAGGACCGTGTGGGTTCGTGTGTCGTTGAATTAAGAACACGTGCTGTTTATTTCCTGCTAGAAGGTCCAACTACAAGAAAATGGCGGACTCAAATTATGTCCAACCGAAGATGTAAATAAAACAAACAAGACCGAAATATATATGCCAACAGATATATGTATTAAACAACAAATTTACAAGTGACAAAGACATTAACATTTGTGTTTGTGTGTGGACGTAAAGAGTTTGTTCTTTGGTGAATGTTCGTACGTACGTGAATGTGTGTTTCATGGCGTTTTCCCATAAGTGGGCGAAAACGCTGATTTCTACGAGCGATTACATTTTTAAATGTATCCGCTGAAATGCAAAGTGAAAAAGAGAACGAGGCAAGAAGTCGCCCAGTATTTATAGTGTAGGGAGAGCGACCCCTAGTGAACAATTAGGGAATTAAGGAGTAACTAACTATGACAATTGCATTTTTTTTACATTGTTAAAAGAAAAACGAACCCTGTTTCCGTTAACGTGGCATTTATGACTCCTCACTTGTTAGAATTGAAATAAATATTAAAAAATTGATAAATTATGAATTATAAGTACAATGTGTACTTTTCTTTTTAAATACAAAACAGAGGATATATAAAAAAAACAAGTTATCTATCTTTTAATAACGTAAAAGTTTTTAAAGTTTTTCCGATTTAGAAAAAAAGAAGTAACGTCTTCGTTTTTTTTACATATCTGCAATTTTATTTTTTTTAATAAATAAATAAACACAATTGTACTTTTATTTCATAATTTATCAGTGAGGTGTTATATATACCACATTAACAGAAACACAGAAAAAGTCCTGGTATCATACAGGCATTAGATTTTGAGAAATGGATAAAAATATTAAAAATTGATGGGTGTACGAATAATTTCGTCGTTGACGGTATATATATATATATATATATATATATATATATATATATATATATATATATATATATATATATATATATGGCCGTTAGAGTCAGAGGGAATGTGATAGCTGTAAAAGAGTCTTCAAGTCAGCGAAGGGTCACTTGAAAGAGGAAAAGATGAACAGAAGGACGGGGAATAGATCAAGGTATCGGGGGATGTCGATCGACATTGCATCTTAATAGTTGGAGATTATAGCTATCAGAGAAGCAAGTAAGAGGAAGAGAGTTCCATAGACGGGAAGTACGAGACATGAAGCTATTGGAGTAGAAGAGACGGCTACATTGGACTGAGATGCCGACCGAGTGGCACGTTTAACTTCATGCAGTTTGGAGCAGTTAACGTGAAAGTATTTCTAGAAAAGACGGAGGGAGGCGACGGCACGTCTGTGAGAGAGCGACTGTAAACGAGTTGCCAGATCAGGGCGAACCACATTGCATATCCGTTTCTGGATTTTGTAATGGACCCTAAGATAAACAGCGGGGGCTCCAGACCATATATGACAGCAATATTCCATGCAAGGGCGAATGGTTGATTTATAGATTTGAAGGGTGAACTCGGGTGAGAAAAACTTTCTGGCGCGACATAGAGAACCAACTTTCCTTGCGGTAGATGAAGCTATTTTTTCAATGTAATTGTTCCATCTCAGATAAGCGGACAGTATGAGAACAAGCAGTTGCAAAGAGGTGCTCTCGTGGAGTTAAGCATCAGACAATAATGGGAGGCAGTAATTATCTGTAACATTGTTCCTCTTGCCTAATAATAGTTAATACACGTTAATAGTATCAATTTTTTTTATTAGATAAGTGCAATCTAAGCTCACACCAGTCAGTATTCATTTTATGTGTAGAAATAATTAATCCAAGGTTCTTTCACTCTTAATTTTTTAAAAAGATTTTCTTGTTGACCAACTTACATCTTTTCTAGTTGAATGCTTCAAGCATTGGTGACATATTTCTTCACCATTTACAACTATCTTATTTGGGAAAACCATGTCATACGGTCTGTTGTGGACAGGGTGTCATTTGGCATGATGCAGACTTCCGTAGATTTTACAGTACTTTCACATTTCTTGATATTCTCTTTTTTCCTTTGTGTGCTTTCCAGAAATGTTTGAATGCTTTTTTTTTTTACAAATATATTCTAAGATGGAATAACTTTGATTTTCTAGCTCATTAGCTTGTTCTTCCTTTTATTTGCAGAATCTCTTTTTATTGGCTATAATTTATTGGAAAAATAATAAAGGCGTCCATGGGATTTTAGCAAAATAATTTGAAATAAGATTGTGCGATTACCTCACCATGTCTAGCAGTGAACTTTGCTTAATCCCCTCTAGGTTGCATGGTAATAAACACTAAAAAAGCAAAGGGCTTACACTTTCTCGCTTTCTTTTGACCCAGTATTCTCTCTCTCTCTCTCTCTCTCTCTCTCTCTCTCTCTCTCTCTCTCTCTATATATATATATATATATATATATATATATATATATATATATATATATATATCCCCTCTCTCTCTCGTAGACACACACATTACAACTAATTCCATAATCTTTTTCTTTTCTCTGAGTTGTTCATTTGTACACACAAGATTCTTAAATTTCAGGACTGCACGTGTTATGTTGGAGATATCGGGGGATACTTTCTAATTGAAGTAAAATTGGAGTTATTTATTTATTTCCAATTACATGAAATCTTTTCCCTTCCTTAACATGATTGAATGATCTCTAAAAAAAGGTGAATAAGAGGAAAAGGTCTTCTTATTCCCGCCCCAAAGAAAACAACCAAGCAAAGCAAGTGTAAATTTCTTTCTTGTTTTATTTTCTTCAGCGCAATCGCTTTTCCCCTTTTTAAGCTAACACTAATCATATTAAAACATGCCCAAACTATATTTTCTACCCCATAATGTGTGCGTGCGTGTGAAAGAGGAAAATATATTCCAAAGCCGGAGATGAGTTCCTTATTGGTGTTGCTACAGTTGCATGCTGAAAGGAAAAGAAAAAGAAAGAGGAAGAAACAAGAAGTGTTCCGTTTTTATAGCTCCTAAACAACGACACCTACGTCTTCTTGGCAAACCAGCTGGCGGTAATAACACCCATTGTACAAAGCGGTATAAACGGAGAGAATGCAAACCTTCTTTCTCTTTTTTCTCTCTTCAACCACAGGACGCCATAGTGAAAAGACGTATCTTGTTTCGGGAGACTACTTACGGTGAGTTAGTAGTCTCCCGAAACCACGTAGCGCATGAGATAAATATATATTGCTCACTTTTTTCTGGACTATGTTGTTTTGCATATAGATATAATTAAAAAATGCAAGTGTTGAATTCATTTTGAAAATGTTGAAACATTCGACCGAATGCTGTTACAATTGGTTACCTCCTCAATTGGTACTTGTTTCTTCTTTCATATGCCATGTCCCTTCCTGTCTTAATTATATTTGTCTTTTTGTTATTTCTCCCAAACCCTGTTCTGCCATTCATTTGCTCAAGCCCATCAAGTATGTTACGCGCTACTTTCCTCTGTCCCTCTATCTGTCCTGTGAGTATCATATTTTCCAAGCCCTTATTCCTCATTACGTGTCCCAAAAAATTCAACTACTGTTAAGTATAAGTTTCCTTTTTGATTCCATTCTCTCCAAAACCTCGTTGCTGCTCACATGTTCTGTCCATAGTATTCTCAGCATCTTTCTGTAGAGCCACATTTTTGTTGCTTCAAGTCTCTTCTTCATCAATGAGGAGATTGTCCAGCATTCGCTGCCATACAGGAGGACTGATATCACGTAACAGTTCAGTACTCTTTGTTTCCAAACGAAATTTTTATGCTTAGCTTTTTGGAATCTCGAGAGTTATTTTTTGTTTGATGCGAACAGTTGCTGAATGACGGTCAGGTGACACCTGTTGTTCATGTCGCTCCTTTCCGGGCGAGAGATCAGTTCCGAGGAATTTTATCCACTTTACGCCGTTTATGTCACTCCTTACTGGGTGAGGAGTTAATTCCCCTAGACTTAACCCCCATCACGCCATTAGCTTTCATATTTCGTTTGATAATTTCCATGATATTTCTTGGGATTAATAGTGAAGTAGTTTCCAGTTGCCGTCTTCATGGTAGTTTATTGAGATACCACCTCTAGTTAACTGGCCATCGACACTGGAGTTTGGACACAGATCACCAATGAGCAAACACAGGCGATCCCATTTTGAATAAGTAGATTACGTGATGATAAAGGAAATGTATATATGGGAATTAGCGTGGTGTCTAAGTGATCATTACACGGATTACTATTCGGATCACTATTTGAACGAGTATTATCGAGCAAGTTTCTATTAGTGTGAGTGCTATTTGAAGGCGTCTGGCATCAGTATTGTTCAATGGCATTCTATAGTTGCATCTGTGATTACAAAGTCTCTACTATAACGAGCATTACGAAAGTGGCAGCGAGTATTCGTTGACATCACAAAAGTGGTGACGAGGATTCCTTGAACTTACACGAGGATTCCTTCAACTTACACGGGGACTCGTTCAATTTACACGAGGAAAAATTAATCTGCAAAATATTCAGCAGAGTACAGCGGAATGGAAGAATTAAAAGCTATCATGGTTCAAATGTTGCAGAAACCAAAGCTACAACAAGAACAAAAATTGCAGCAACAAAAACAACATGAACAGCAATTACAATTACAACTAAAACAACAGAAGTGTTTTGAGCTGTTTACCAAAACCCTGGAAGGAAAAACTTAAGATTTATTCATTCCAGATGCTGTTGCTAATTTAATCAGCGAATTTGTGTACAATCCAGATGAAGGGATAACTTTTCTAGCTTATTATAGAAGATAGGAAGGGATCTTCAAAAGGGATTGTTCGCATTGGAATGATGAAAAGAAGGATCGGTTTTTATTAAGGAAATTGTCCCCCGCTGAACATGAAAAATATGTGAATGATCTAACACTTTCGTCCCAGCCCCTTAACCTCCGACGTCTTACTCTCTGGGTTGAGATGTTTTACTCGGTCTTAACCGAACTTAAGGGAGTGACAGTAGGTCCCCTGAGCATCCGTAGATCATTCGACCGGTCCATTGGTTTAATCCTGCTTCCTGCCCACATTGTGTTTGGTTTGATCCAGAAAGCAGAAGGGGTATTCATCCATTCACGGTCGACTGAAGATGTAGACACGGCTGGAGAGTCTGTGCTAAGAAATTTAGAATGCACCAAAAAAAAAATATATATATATGCAGAAAGCCGGACAAGCAACTATTCAATGGTTGAATTGTTAATGTCTTTTATATAACAGAAAAGAATAGTACAGAAAAGAAACGGGTTACAGAAAAGAAAAGTAATTGACGTAAAAACTCATACACTGGATGAGAGAGAGAGAGAGAGAGAGAGAGAGAGAGAGAGAGAGAGAGAGAGAGAGAGAGAGATTTCTGTGCGCGGCTTAAAGTTTATAGTTGCATTCCCCCTCGGCAGTAATAACAGTAGTAACAGTAGTAGTAATCTTCGTGGTAGCCGGAGAAGCGGTACTTATATCAACAGTACATGTTAGTGGGGGTTTTGTTCCAATCCTGACGTCACTTTCGTACTTCTTCGAGACTTCATTTCAATTCTGCTCACTTTCAATCTGATATCTCTCCACCCAGCTCGACTGCACTCGACGACAGACGAGCCAAAAGCAACCTTTCGCCTCTCCCGTCTGCCTCTTCCGCCTGCCTCTTCCGTCTCAGCATAACTACACGTTTATATAGATAAATCTGGTTGGTCATAATGGACCCTTGGCCAACATGCTTCTTACTAGGGGTCTACTTAAACACACGTCTCTTCCAACATGCAAAGGTAGAATCCTCAGTTCTTCTTAGGGCTCATTATACCCATTTACATTTTCATTGTCCTTAAGATACATATGTACATGCAACTTCCTGTTAAAGTTCACTGTTGTAGTGATCTCGTGCAATAGAACCTTTTCACATAGTTCACTAGTTCGAGTGTTCTTTCCTTTTTTTTTTCTTTTTTTCAATTATTGGAGTTCGCAACACTCCTTACCAATTATTTCAGTCTCATTACAAAAAAAAAAAAATTTAAATTCGATTTATTTTGTAAATCTCTCCCTCCGATTTTGTTTCACCTTCACAACAATCTTTTGTTGGTTCAGGTCCTTCGACGACAATCGTGGATTCTTCTTCAATATCAGTAAGGGGTCCCAATGCACTCGGGTCGGACTTACTTTGGTGAAGTGCACTAACTGGAATCCCTCCTTCATTCATGCACTCCCGTGCCAGTTTATTCTGCCCGGTCGACAACAGCGCACGCCCCTTCAACCACCACCAGACTAGCAAGGCCATGACTATCATTAGTATAATTCCCACAAAGTCGGCCAGGTTATTATAGTAACCAAATTCTCTCTCCAGCACGAATTCGGCGTACCTATCTTATCTAACTCCGACTTTAACCGTCCAAGATCAATCTTATCGATTGGCTTTAACAACACCGACATCTTTTCTAGCGACATCTTAGGAATCTCCCTTGCAATGGGTTCCCACAATCCCGTCCATCCACTGGCATTCGATCCTACCAGCTCTAACAAAGCCTCATTCTCTTCAAACTTCTCTTCTGCTTGGTAGTAGGGAGGTAAAGAGATAGATGGACCATGAGCTCCACAACCAATGGGTAGCTCTATAAAAAAACAAAGGGGGAATAACTCTTATCGTAGTGGTGGGCTTCCCTTCACACACCTTAGATAATTCGATCTCTTCTTGTGTGGCCACCACCCAAATTCCGCCAGAGACACTGGTTGCTTTAGGTAACATTACACTATCCAACACCTCTAGCTGACAATGATTTCTAATTCCCTTCTTCTTTTTCTTAAATAAATCTAGTACACACAGATTATGACTTATTTCATCGCTACCTGCCTTATTCCCAGGCCTATTCTCATTCCATACTCTAACCTGTTCGATTTCTCTCACTGGGCACACCTGTGCCAGCTCCTCTCCCCGCTTCATTTTAATAGTTTTATTGGCAGTATTGGTTAACAATAAGGGAACGGTCCCCGACCTCTTCACCAACGAATCACACACGGTTATTTCCCCTTCACTATTATCATACCTATTAGTAGGGACCACTTGGTACAGGTCACTGTTCAGCACTCCTCCTGTTATAATCTTGCCCTTCCCAGATACAGTAGTCCTAGGGAGAAGCTTTATATCTGTCTGGGCCACCACTGTCAACTGTTCATAATTATCCTCTCCCAACAGTATCTCTACCCCGTCCAATGTTAGGGTGGCGGGGTAGAAACGGATCTGTGCCTTATTCTGCCTAAGCCAGTCACTCCCCAAAATTAGCTCACCACACAAGTCAGGTGCCACATAAACCTTAAGTTTACCTCTGGTTCTTACCAACTGGAAAGGTAGCCTCGTCATACTCTCTATCCTCATCCTGCTATCAGCCTGAATTATTAGTAGATCGACGGGACTAAGCTTCGTTTTCAGTCCCAACTGTCTAAAAACCTTGGAGCTAACCAGTGACACTGAAGCTCCAGTATCGACAAGGGCCTTCACTTTCTTGTCTCCCAGCAACACATTACAGGTGAAGTCTGGCCCTTCCTTCAGCAAACGGTATACCTGTGCTTTTCTCCTTCCCGTATGTTCTCTCACTTTCTCCCGCTTTCTTGACAACCGAGACGTAGGAGTCGGTGACAGGAGTTCACTTTTTTCTACGGGCTCCAATTTCTTTCTAGGGACTCTCCTGGGTAGGATAGAGCTCGGATGACTCTCTTTTCTCGGACTAGCAACCCATTTCTCCCCTCTATTCGAGTTATGGTTGTTCCGTTCGGTGTGGTCCATCTTTCTCCTGCGTGGACAGGTTCGTCTCAGGTGACCCGCTCCTCCACAGCACCAACACCTTCGCTCCTTACAACTGGCCGAAAAGTACCCGACCACACCACATGTCCAGCATCTCAGAAGTCTTACTCGTACTGGGGCTACCCTGCCTCTTACTTTTTCACGGGTGACACATCGGCGTTTCCCGGACCCTTTACTTCTCGGTAGGGGGGCACCAGCGTATTAACTCGATTTATTCCCAATTTACGCTCTCCCTCTGCCGTACACCACCGAGCCTTGTCGCCACAAGTCGTGCAGTTCGGCCCCAAAGTTCTTGGGTCGCCTCCATAGTTTGTCGGACAGTCGCGATCCCAATGCCCACCATACATGCAAGTCCATATCGGCCCGGTGTGGGATTGTGAAACCGATAACGCAGGTCCCAGGCTCTCCTATTGGGAACTGCCTCAGCCTCCCAGTCCTCTTCCACCTCTTCTTTCGGGTCCCGTATCTGGATCCGCTCCCAGTCCTTCTTTTTCATCACTACTTTGGCACCCCGGGGTTTCCTACCTAGAACCCGCTCTATCCCAGAGTTGTTCGCTGGACCGAGCAGCCTCTATAGCTGCGGCCAGGCTGACCGGTCTCCCCTTCAGAACGTCGCTCCTCAGGTCCCTGTCACTCAGCGCGTCCACATACACATCGACCAACAAGGCCTGAATAGGACAACTGTCCCGAGTCGCCAACTCCGGAAAAGCTAACGCCGCTAGCCCCGCGATTCTTTCCCCAATTCCTCATTAGTCTTTCCTTCTTGTTGCTGCAGCCGGAATAATTCCCTGACTACCTCAATGACCATACGCTCACTTGCTTATTGCCGCACCAGAGCGGATTTAAGCTCGGTCCACGTCAGGACCGGGTTTTCTCTGTACCGCGCCCCTATGAATTTTGACACCTGCCCCGCTGTAACAGTAGTAGTAATCTTCGTGGTAGCTGGAGCAGCGGTACTTATATCAACAGTACATATTAGTGGGGGTTTTGTTCCAATCCTGACGTCACTTTCGTACTTCTTCGAGCCTTCAATTCAACTCTGCTCACTTTCAATCTCCGATATCTCTCCACTCAGCTCGACTGCACTCGACGACAATCGAGCCAAACGCAACTCTTTGATTACTGTAGCTTGTTCGACGTTTCCGTTCCCAGTGGTAGTAATAATAGTAGCAGTAGCAGTCGTAGATGTTGGAGGAGTAATTCGCTTCTTCGTACTTATATCAACAGTACATGTTAGCAGGCGTTTTGTTCCAATCTCTGACGTCACTTTCTTACTTCTTCGAGCCTTCAATTCAACTCTGCTCACTTTCAATATCCGACATCTCTCCACCCAGCTCGACTGCACTCAACAACAGACGAGTCAAAAGCAAAACGACGGGACTGAACAACACCCTGAAGGATTACCATTATCCTCTTCCAAGTCCAAAGGAGAGATTCGCTAAGCTCAGTGGATGAAATTTTTTCTCTAAGATTGACTTAAGCGACGCTTATCCACAAATACCCGTGGACGCGGAATGCTCGAAGCTCCTTTGTATAAACACCCACAAGGTTTTATATAATTTTTTAAGACTGCCGTCCGGGGTTATGATCGCTCCTTCCGTTTTTCAACAGGTCTTGGACATGATGTTAAATGGTCTGGATTTTGCGGTGGCCTAACTTGATGACGTCCTAATGAAAAGTGAGAGCACCAAGGAACTCAAATCGCACGTTTGGCGGGTGTTCAGGAGAATCCAGGATTACGGATTCAAACTAAAGGACGCGAAGTGTGAGTTTTTCCTGGAGAGAGGATCAAGTACTTGGGGCAAATAATTGACAAAGACGGAAGACGTCCCGACCCAGATAGGGCAACGGCAATAAAGAATATGCTAGCACCAGAAAATGTGTCGGCTCTTCAAAGTTTTTTTTAGGTCTTGCCAATTATTATAACGTTTTGTTCCAAGAATGCACAGTTTGAGGGCTCCACTCAATGAATTATTGAGAAAAGACAAAGAGTGGGAATGGACAACCGAATGCCAGGAAGTATTTGAGAAAATAAAGGATAAAGATCTGTTCCTGACGTCTTACGATCCAAACCTTGACATCATTGCAGCCAGCGATGCTAGCTCTTACGGTATCGGGGCGTGTATTTTACATAAGCTAAAGGATGGATCGGTAAAGCCAATCACCCATGCATCTTAGACGTTATTGCCAGCTGAAAAGGGTTACTCGCAAATAGAAAAAGAAGCATTAGGAATCATTTTTGCGGTAACTAAATTCCATAGATTTATTTATGGAAGGCACTTTGTGTTGCAGACGGACCATCGTCCACTTCTTACTATCTTTGGATCAAAAAAGGATCTGCCAACACATACGACTAATAGACTGCAAAGATGGGGAACCATTCTCCTCAATTATAATTACAAAATGGAGTTTCTCCCATCCACTAAAATCTGTCATGCAGACAGGTTATCGAGATTGATACCTAAATATGCTGAACCCCTGGAAGACACAATCGTTGCTGCCTTAAGAACAGAGGTCGACGTAAAAAGTACCCTGTGCAATTACTGCCAGGGAGCTTCCAATAACAACGAAATAATAGACAAAGCGTCCGCGGATGACTTCATAAAGGAAGTAAAGGACAAATTAAAAAGCAAAGACCAGAGTATTTCAGAAGTCTACTCACTCTGAACGACATATTAATGTACGGAGACAGAGTAGCAATCCCATTTACACTTCAGAGTAGAACACTAAAGGGATTCCATGTTGGCCATCCGGGAACTTCAATGATGAAGAGTCTGATGAGGCGTTATGTCTACTGGACCAACATAGACAGGGATATTGAGAACACGTTAAGATCGTGCAAAGGATATGCTTTGGCTGCTAAAGCATCCCCGATAAAATTCAATACCTGGCCTAAAACCGACCATCCGTGGTCGCGGATACATATTGATTTTGCTGGACCACTTGATGGTTTTTACTACTTCGTAGTAGTTGACAGTCATTCCAAGTGGCCCAAAATATTGAAATGCAAGAAGCCGACCGCGGAAGTGACAGTCAAGTTTTTACACGAGCTATTTGCCCGTTTCGGAGACGTTGACTATTGTAACAGACAATGGCACACATTTTACATCGTGTGAATTTAAGGATTTTTGTCAGTCATTCCTGATCGAACATGTTACCACGGTGCCATATCACCCAAGAAGTAATGGACAGGCAGAGCGTTTTATAGATACATTTAAGAGAGCACTGAGGAAGGCGAGAGGTACTTCCACCGATACGGCTATACAACAGTTTTTGCAGGTCTATTGGGTAACTCCATCTACCAACACACCAGCGGAGGTCATGTTTGCCAGGAAAATAAAATCGGTATCTGACAAATTCCTTCCGAATGAAACAAAAGCGGGTAATAAGAATAAAGTGCTTAAAAAGCACTTTACGATCAGCGAAACGGTTTATTTTCGTGTATTTGGGAACAACAAAGCTCACTGGGGGGTAGGAATAATTGACAAACAGATTGGGAAAATGATGTACATGGTTCAGGGACCAAAGTTTGTACATAAACGTCATGTTAACCAAACCAGAAGAAGGTATGAAAGCATAATCGACAGGGATCCCATAGAAGATGACACCATGGACGTCATTTTTTACACATTCGAGGTTTCATTCCCACAATCGGTACCAGAGCTCAGAAGGCCCAAATGGAAAAGGAAGTTCATGGAACCGTTAGAAGTCAACCCGAAAAGGAAAAGGTATTAAAAATCTTTCGTTTCATACCATGACTACAGAAAAGGAAAGGAATGAATAAAAAAACATCTCCTCGCGTATAAACTTTTGAATTATCAGAAAAACACAATACTCATTGGATTTACCATTAAAACTTATCCAATTTTTTTCATGATTTTGGTATAATGAATAGAAACTATTGTAACACGTGAAATGCGTGTCGTAAATCTAAAAAAAAGGAAAACATTTTGGTGACGTAATTCCTACATATAGTTTTTTTCAAAATGGTTGTTGCTGATTTTTTTCTTTTTTTTTTTTTCATTGAATAAAGTATTATGTGGTAATGATAAAAAAATGAGATTCCATGCGGAGTCAGGCTGAAAAGTGGGGTGTTGTGGTGTCTTCCCTCTAAGGAGGCTATAGTGAACTCTTCCATTTACTATAAAGTTAGTAGGAAAGTAAGCCTCGGGGGAACAGTGATATAGACTGAACGCTGGTGAACCGACACACTCCCAAGTTATGTAACACTCTTCTGTTGTATTTACTGTCCAATACACTATTTATCTGCAACCTCTTGTTTCGTTATTTCTTAACCATTTACTTGGTCACAACATTTATACAAATTCAACCGAATTCCTTTCACTATAAAGGTAGCACCAAGTATATTTCAACAGATAATGGATACCAGGCTTGCCGGTTTGGATTATGCTCAAGCATATTTGGATGACGTACTTATTAAAAGTAAGACCCGAAAGCAACATGCAGAAGATGTAAAGAAAGTATATGAGAGAATCAAACAATATGGGTTTAAGATTAGTAAAGGAAAATGTGAATTGTTTATGTCCAGACTTAAATATCTAGGACAAATTATTGATGAAAACGGTAGACGGTAAACAAGGGCGAGCTTGATAAAGGACATGCCCGCTCCAACAAATATAATGTAAGTTACAAGAAGTTTTACGGTTTGCTAACTACTATCATACATATATACCTAATATGCACGAATTAAGTGTACCCTTGAATAACCTGCTGAAGAAAGATGTGAAATGAAATTGGACAGGTAACTGTCAAAGTGCTTTCGAAGAGATCAAGAAAGTATTAACATCGGATTTGTCACTAACTCATTTTGACCCTAAATTAAAAATTGTGGTTGCATCAGATGCAAGTGATTCGGGTATTGGAGCATTGATACTACACACACATAAGGACGGAACAAATAAACCAATAGCTCATGCTTCAAGATCATTAATTGCAGCTGAAAGAAGCTACAGCCAGATAGAAAAGGAAGCAGTGGCCATCATATTTGCCATGAAAATGTTTCACAAATTCATACGTGGTAGAGAATTCATACTACAGACAGACCATCGTCCATTATTGTCCATATATGGACCCAAAAAGGGTGTTCCCACATATACAGCGAATAGACTGCAGCGCTGGGAAACTATCCTATTGAATTATAATTATAAAATGGAATTTCTACCATCCGAAAAATTAAGTCATGTAGACGGATTGTCTAGACTAATATCAAGATTCTGTGAACCACTTGAAGACACAGTAATTGCGGCGATAAGGGCCGAAAATGCAATTATTAATGCATTATACAATACTATATGAGAACTGCCCATAACATTGGAGGAAATAAAAATTAAGGCGGAAAAAAACGACTTTATAATGAAAATGAAGGCGAAATTAAAATCTAAAGAAAAAATATTATTGGAAATAATGCATTTTCATTATGTAATGATGTACTTATGTACGCAGAGAGAGTGGTCATACCAGCATCGTTGAAAAGACGTATGTTAAAAGAATTTCACATAGGACATCCAAGAATTTCTAGAATGAAATCCTTAATGAGGTGTTATACTTACTGGCCAATAATGGATAAGGATATCGAAAATTTAGTGAACTTATGCAGAGGTTGTGCTCTGGCACCGAAATCACCGCCTATTAAAATTCAACCTTGGCTGAAAACCGATATGCCCTGAATACATATAGACCTCGCAGGACCGTTAAATGAAGCATACTATTTAGTGGTAGTCAATAGTTACACTAAATGGCCAGAAATATTAAAATGTAGAAGAACGACTACAGAGATAACGATAAATTTCCTCCACGAGAGTTTTGCAAAGTTCGGTGTTCCTGACACTATCATTTCAGATAACGGGACTCAATTCAATTAGTGAATTTAAGTTTCTTTTTTTTTCCAAATAATTAGCAATAGAGCATATTACAACTCCACCTTATCACCCAAGATCAAATGGACAAGCGGAACGGTTTTCGATACGTTTAAAAGGGCACTAAAAAAATCGGAGGGAGAGGATTCAGATGAAATAATGATTCAGCAATTTCTGAGTGTTTACATAATAACACCAAACCAGAACACTGTGTCTGGAATGTCGCCTGCAGAGTTAATGTTCGCCAGGAAGATTAAGTCTCCTTTTCATAAATTATTACCTGAACGCAAGGCGAGCGCATCAAGAAATAATAATACAAGTAGATACTTCAAACCTGGAGATAAGTTATTTTTTAAGATGAATCAGCGCGAAAAGGAATTCTGGGAAGATGACGTTATAAAAAACGGATCAGTGAAATTACATATATGGTACAGGGACAAAGGTGGGAGCATAAGCGACACCTTAATCAGTTAAAACGTAGATTCACTGATTTAAAAGTTTCCCGAAAAGTGGTACCAATGGAAATTCTGTATGACACGTTTAACGTACCCAAGTCATCAGAAATTGTTGAACTAAGGGTTTATAGCAAAAGAAAAAGAATGCCAACAGAATTTCTAACTATTGAACCAAAGCTGAAGAAGTATAGTGTCCAGAGGAAGTTATCTTAAAAGGGAGGTGTTATATATACCCAAACATTTGTATGCGTACATGTACGCAAGGGTATAAAAATGTTTTTGTGCCCCCATCATCTGTTAACAAGGAAAGGGTTTGTTATATAGGAATAAAGTATCGCTGTCGACACTGGAGTTTGGACACAGATCACCAGAGAGCAAACACAGGCGATCCCATTTTGAATAACTATATCACGTGATGGTAAAGGAAATGTATATATGGGAATTAGTGTAGCATTTTAAGTGATCACTCTCCGGAAGTGTGCTTGTCAAACTCTCTGCCTCCGGGCAGAGAGGAACCCAGACGAAGCTGTGCCGAAGGACAGAGTTTCCTTTGGGGTGGTAGCAAACCCCGTTTTTACGGTGTCTACGGGAAATTTTTGACCGAGCTTACGCGCTCGGATACCCCACAATAAACTTGGCCTTGTGCCGCGTGGAGCGATTAATAAATATTTCATTCTCCGGAATACTTCGGAAGTGTGCTGGTCAAACTCTCTGCCTCCGGGCAGAGAGGATCATTAGACGAGGCTATGTCGAAGGGCAAAGTCTCGTCTCGGAAGACACCTACCTGACCCTGTTTTTACTGGGTCTACGGGGAATTTTTGACCGAGCCTATGAGCTCGGATACCCCACATTTGTAACGAATATAAAAAAGGATCTCTCTGCGAGCCATTTGTTTCATACATGAGCGTTGCAATTAATTTAGTAACGACAGAAAGAGCAACACGAAAACCATAATAGTCATTTTACCCATTTTATTCAAAAACTGCCCCGAGCGACACTCCCTCTCTCGGGGTCTCAAAACAATAACAACCAAAACAAGAGGTGTAACTCATCAGTGATTACTGATAATACACCTCCCTTCGTCCAGATTCTATGTTTTTTTTTCACACATAGTCCTTTAAGTATTTAGGTTTTAATGTTAACCGTCCTTTACTAGATCTTGCTTCTTGATCCACACTTTTAAATGGAGCCTGCTTTCTTTTCTTTCCTCTTTCTTGAACAATATTGTATTGTTTTTCCACAATAGGCAGTAAATGTTTCCTATTCCTTTTTCGGAATTCACCTGAGTCTGTTGGGATTGCTATGAATCAGTGTGTAATCAGAAGGGTTTTAGGTTTGTGGTAATAAACGTGAAAAGCATGTTCTTCATATTAATCACAACAATTTTAGCGTAGACATACAAAAGGAATAAATCTCAAAGGCAATATTGAACGAAGAAACAAAGGTAGTCGTGAATTCAATTAGAAACAAACATTGAATATTTATGTACAAATAAATTACAATACAATTTTTGGAAAAAGTTGTGTTTCAGTCGAAATAACTGAATTGTTGAACAAAAGTTGAATTGAGTATTTTATGAACTCAAAGTTCATGAATGTTCCTTTGTTTAGGAAAAGTGTTCACATAAAAATTTGAGGAAAATTTATCGAGAGATAAATTTTAAAGTATTGTAGTTGCGAGATTTTTTTGCTGAATTTTGTATGTTTTTGTTTTGGCAGAGTTATTCACCTTGGACCGTATTTTTTATATATATTTGCTTTAGTAATAATTTCTGTTTGGTAGTGTAGAATAACACTTTTTTAGAAACGTATAAAGATTTCAGAGAGAGAGAGAGAGAAAGAGGTTGAAGGTTGAGTCAGGTGTTGACGCGCGAAAAGTCCTTTAAGTCAAGGTGTAGACACGCGTGGATCTCTGTAGAAATCTCTCTGAGAGTGAATTGCTGACTAGTGAATCGGACTAAGATTCGTCCTTTTATTTACTCTGCGAAGATTAGATCGGCTCCCAGCGCATTCCCGCCGAAATTTATCCTGGGGCGTCTCGACCAATAATAAGCCGAGTTTCGCAATGTGTGGTGTTGATTGGTCGAAACTAGCTCTTATGGAAAATTCCACCTTTAAACGAGTTGAGTGGAAAAATACGGAGGATTCTACAAATAGCCCCACGAGATTAATGGTCAACGTAGTTTGGACATTAATATGTATAAAAGGTGGTGTACTTTGCTGGCCAATGAACGCGCCTGCCGGACCTGGTCCGTGTAGGTGGGTTAATTTGGGGTTCAGGCGTAGAAGATGGGTGTTTATGTGATGTCTCAGAAACAGGTGTTGGCTGAGTGGTCACAGGTTGGTCGTCACTGTTGATATAAGCTGGTTTTAACCGGTCAATGCTGACCGTAGTTCGCTTGCCGGCGAGATCTAGGACAAAATATTTCGACGCTCGAGAAATGACCTGATGCGGTCCAGTGTAGTTGGGTGTTAAAGGTTTACGGACCATATCTCGGCGTAGAAATACGAACTTGGCTGTATGCAGATCAGCTGGGATGTAATATGGCCTGTGAAAGGCTCTGGTCGGCGTATAAACAGTTTCAGACATTTTCTGCCGAAGGTCGCTGATAAACTGGCTGCTAGGTAAGTTGTCCGATACAGGGCCGAAGATCTGTCCTGGCAAGGTTAGGGGAGTCCCAAAAACCAAGTCAGCACTGGTACAGTTCAAGTCCTGCTTGACAGTATTCCTCAAAGCCAGCATGATCAGGGGAAGTTTATCAACCCAAGTTCGGCCTTTGGTTGAAGCAGTTATAGCATACTTAAGCTGCCGATGGAATCTTTCTACGAGGCCGTTGGAACAAGGGTGATATGCTGTAGTGGAAATATGTTTAATTCCCAATAGATCAGTGAATTCGTTGAAAAGGGCTGATTGAAACTGTGGACCTCTATCGGTAGTGATTACCGAAGGGCATCCGAAGTTTGTGATCCAGTTATTAAAAATAGCACTGGCCACTGTTTCAGCTGTAGTTGATTGCAGTGGGATGGCGACTGGCCACCGAGTAAACCGGTCGATTATGGTCAAAATGTACTCGAATCCATTCACATTTTCAAGTGGGCCCACCAAATCTGCATGCAAGTGAGTAAAACGACCGTCTGGGTCGGCAAAGGTTGATGTAGGTGCCCTTGTGTGTCTGCCAACTTTGGTGGCTTGGCAACGTAAACACGTGCGGGACCACTGCTTAATATCAGCTGCCATACTGGGCCAGATAAATCTGTCCGATATGGTCCGCAACGTCGCCTTGCCTCCAGGATGTGCTTGTGTATGAAAATGTTCAAAAATCAGACGGCGCATATTTGGCGGAATGTACGGACGCGGGTTACCCGTGCTGATGTCACAATAAACTGATCTGTTTGTAAACGGGAGCGGTCTTTTTTCAATTTTTAAGGAAGTGTCCGAGTGGATAGCTTGCAGGGTTTCGTCCTTGTCTTGCTCGTCAGCTAAGTTATCAAAGTTCAGTGTTGTACTCTGCACTGCGCTGAGAGTTGTACGAGACAAGGTGTCGGCCACGGTATTACTAGCTCCACTAATGTAGCGTATATCCGACGAGAATTGTGATATGTAATCCATGTAGCGGATATCTCGCGGATTGTGTTTATCCGACTTAGCATGTAGAGCGTATGTAAGTGGCTTATGGTCTGTAAAAATTGAAAAGTCACGACCTTCCAGGATGTGCCGGTAGTGTCTGATGGCTAAATAAATTGCCAACAGTTCACGGCTGAAGGTACTATACTTCTGTTGGGCCGTATTTAGCTTAATAGAGAAAAATGACAGTGGTCTTTCCACACCATCGACTATCTGGTGAAGTACGGCACCAACTGTATCCGAAGACGCATCGGTAGTTAGCGTCAGTTTCGCGTCGGGTGAGGACGTAATGTACACAAGTTTGGTACAATCCTGCAAAGCTTGTTTTGCTTTACGAAAAGAGTCCAGCTCGTCTGCAGATAACACAATCTTCGGGTTTTTTTGCTTATGATTAGAAAGAAGATTCGTCAGTGGAAGAAGTACAATGGCACAGTCGCGTATAAATCGGCGATAGTAGTTGATCATGCCAATGAATCGCCGTAGCTGTCTTAATGTTGACGGTGGTGGGAATTCACTGATGGCCTTGACCTTTTCGTCCAGGGGAGCTAAGCCATTCTCATCAATGACGTGACCAAGGAAAGTTAATTCGGGGACAGCGAATAAACATTTATCAATGTTTAACTTTAGTCCGTAATGTTGCAATCGTTCAAAGACCGACTGTAGATGGTTACGATGTTCCTCGGGCGTTTTACTTGCTATCAGTACGTCGTCAATGTACGCATAAGTATAAGGTAATCCGCGGAGGACTTCATCTATAAGACGCTGAAAAGATTGCGCAGCATTACGGAGTCCGAACGGCATTCGGGTAAATTCGTACAAACCGAACGGTGTCGTTATTGCTGTTTTATGAATATCAGATGGTTCGATAGGAATCTGATAAAAAGCCTTCCTTAAGTCCAGCTTGGTGAAGACAGTAGCGCCTTCAAGGGACAAAGCAAAATCCTTAATATGAGGGATTGGGTATTTGTCTGGCACAGTCCGAGCGTTTAGGAGTCTGTAATCTCCACACGGTCGCCAGGCATCAGGTTCGTTCTTAGGGACCATGTGTAACGGTGTGGAATACGGACTGGAAGATGGTCTTATTATGCCCAGTTTGAGCATGTTTTCGAATTCTTCCTTAGCCACCCGTAATTTAGTTGGGTGTAGACGACGGGGTGACACGTGGACTGGGGGTCCAGTTGTTTTAATAGTATGTGTTGTGTTGTGTTTTATGGGTTCTGTATGAGTGAACGGTGCTAAAAGAGATTTGTACTGCTTAAGCAAATCTTCGCAACCGTTCGCACTAGGTACCAGAGCAGTCAGTCCAACCGTGGAAAGCTTGGATAAAAATCCGCGTCGTCGCATATCCGTGCGCATATCGGTAAGTGTCCGAGATGACAGCTCCACGGACAAGTCGAAGTGTGCGAGGAAATCCGCTCCTATAATGGGTAACTCTACATCGGCTATAGTGAAGGTCCATGTATATTCTCTCCGTAGGCCGATGCTTAGAGACATAATACGCTCGCCATACGTGCTGATGGAAGTGCCGTTTGCAGCCTGTAGCTTGAGTTGAGTTTGTCTGGGCGTTAATAACGATTTCTTACAATAACTCAGCGGTATAACGCTGATCTGAGCGCCAGTGTCAACTAAGAACTTCAATCTGCTGTTGTTGTCGAGAACGTAAAATAGGCGATTTCCGTTATTTAGCCCAGCAGCACACGCCCTTAATGGCTGCCGGGTTCGGAGTTTCCCGCGTTCTTATACGCACATGGTGGCTGACACTTTCTTGCGCGGGCGCCAAACACTTCATGATACCAGCAATAGTTTCTCTGGCGGTGACGAGTATGTCTTGACGTTGATCGTCGCCTACCAGGATTGTGTCTGTTAGCTGAAGTATCGCGACTCCGTCCAGGAATGCTCTGAATTCTGTCTAGGCGTAAAGACAGGTTCCTTAGTTCGGTAGTCAGAAAATGGAGTTGCTGGTTAACATCCGGGGTCGGGTTATCTGTCACGACAGAGGAAATTTGGCGCGCTGGTCTAGTGTCCACGATTTTGTCCGCGATCGATGCCAGCTTGTGGACATCGACCTCCTCAGTTAGGACTGCTAAAATTTGCACTATATCGGGCGGCAATTTCTCCAGCCACATTTGTTTTAATACAGTTTCGGATATACTGTTGTCACCGAGTAGTGTAATCATTTTACGAAGAAGTTGGGAGGGTTTGCTGTTCCCGAGTGTTACATTCGTAAGGAGATCCTTAATCTTTCGTTCCTCGGAGCAACCTGTTCGTTGTAGGATTGCGTGCCGAAGCACCTCATACGGCTTTTCGGGCGGGAGATTAATAAGGATATCCGCTACTTCCGCAGCGATTTCAGCGGGAAGTTTCTCCACAACAAACGCGAATTTCGACTGCTGGGACGTCACGTGTCTGGCTTGGAAAATCGCGTCGAGTTGTATGAACCACGTTTGTGTATTCGTGGTATAGGAAGGGAGTTCCATCCTGAGTGCAGCTTCAATTGGTTGTACAGGATCTGCCATGTCGATTGAGGTTTTGTTGTTTGAAATAATGTGGTTATCAATTTGTTGGTGGTTTTGCCTGTACAAACGTCGGGGTTACCAATTTGTTGGGATTGCTATGAATCAGTGTGTAATCAGAAGGGTTTTAGGTTTGTGGTAATAAACGTGAAAAGCATGTTCTTCATATTAATCACAACAATTTTAGCGTAGACATACAAAAGGAATAAATCTCAAAGGCAATATTGAACGAAGAAACAAAGGTAGTCGTGAATTCAATTAGAAACAAACATTGAATATTTATGTACAAATAAATTACAATACAATTTTTGGAAAAAGTTGTGTTTCAGTCGAAATAACTGAATTGTTGAACAAAAGTTGAATTGAGTATTTTATGAACTCAAAGTTCATGAATGTTCCTTTGTTTAGGAAAAGTGTTCACATAAAAATTTGAGGAAAATTTATCGAGAGATAAATTTTAAAGTATTGTAGTTGCGAGATTTTTTTGCTGAATTTTGTATGTTTTTGTTTTGGCAGAGTTATTCACCTTGGACCGTATTTTTTATATATATTTGCTTTAGTAATAATTTCTGTTTGGTAGTGTAGAATAACACTTTTTTAGAAACGTATAAAGATTTCAGAGAGAGAGAGAGAGAAAGAGGTTGAAGGTTGAGTCAGGTGTTGACGCGCGAAAAGTCCTTTAAGTCAAGGTGTAGACACGCGTGGATCTCTGTAGAAATCTCTCTGAGAGTGAATTGCTGACTAGTGAATCGGACTAAGATTCGTCCTTTTATTTACTCTGCGAAGATTAGATCGGCTCCCAGCGCATTCCCGCCGAAATTTATCCTGGGGCGTCTCGACCAATAATAAGCCGAGTTTCGCAATGTGTGGTGTTGATTGGTCGAAACTAGCTCTTATGGAAAATTCCACCTTTAAACGAGTTGAGTGGAAAAATACGGAGGATTCTACAAGTCTAACTTTGCTGTCCTATTGTGCTTATTTGCTGCTATGACTATCCTCGTGTTTTCCCAAGTTTTCTCTTCATCCGTTTTCTCTCGGATTCTATCTCCCACTTCTAGTGGTTTTAGATCCTTACTTCCATGTTTTTTATCATAATTCATTTTACTTCTTGTTTTATAAGATCCATCTTTTTCTTTTTCTTTCACTTTCCTAAAATTTGGCCGTTTAGGTTTTAATTTGTTTGGGTGACTGGGTAAAGTTGTTTTAATTTTCCTGCCCATCAAAAGTTCTGCTGGGCTAACTCCAGTAACAGTTATCGGTGTACTACGGTATGCCATTAATGCGAGAAATGTGTCTGGTTGTCGTAATCTTTTTCGCAATTTTCACCGCACTTTCAGCGACTCCATTTGCTTGTGGAAAATGAGGACTCACTATTGTACATGTGAACCCATATTTATTTAGCAAATTCTCTGAAATGTATGCTTGTGAATTGTCTTATCACTTACGACTTCATCTGGTATTCCCCATCTCGCAAATATATTTTGTAATTTTCCAATTACTCCTTTACTTGTTAGTGAACTTAATTTCACTATTTCAAAGTAACGGGAGAAATAGTCTGTTACGACTAAATAATACTCTCCATCCAATTTTAGAATGTCTGTTCCCACCTTCTGCCAAGGCCTATCTGGCAAAGTGGTTGGTTTCAAGGTTGCAGCCCGATGGCAGTTACAAAATTCACATCCCCTGATAAAGTTTTCTATTTCCCGTGATATTTTCGGCCACCATACAGACATTTCTGCTTGTTCTCTGTATTTATTTAATCCAACCATTAAATGTGAGATGAATAACCTCCTGTAGAACGGAGTCCTTACATGTAGCATTGATGATTTGTTTGATTTTTCTGCTAGAAGCTGATCTAGTCTTTATTATGCTATGTATGTTTCAACATCTTCCTCAGTGGTGCTATTGGTTTGCTGCATTGGATTTCTGGACAGTGCATCTGATACTAGTAAGAGTTTCCCACGGATATATTCAGGTACAGGATTATATCTCCTAAGTCTCATTAACAGTCTTTGGCATCTCAAAGGAGTGTTGTTTAAATCCTGAGTATTGATTAACGGTACCAAAGGTTTATGATCCGTCAATAGACGAAACTGATCTAGCCCAGCGATATATCGGTCAAACTTCTCACAGGCCCACACGCTTGCTAAACAATCTTTCTCTATTTGAGCGTAGTTTCTCTCTGTTTGTGTCAGTGTACGAGAGGCATAAGCTATGACTCTCAAATTGTTATCTTCTTCTTGAAAAATGGCTGCACCAATCCCAAAGCTACTTGCGTCTGCACTAATTATTATAGGCTTTTCAGGATCATAGTAGGTT
Source organism: Acanthosepion esculentum (assembly GCA_964036315.1). Lineage (NCBI taxonomy): Eukaryota > Metazoa > Mollusca > Cephalopoda > Sepiida > Sepiidae > Acanthosepion > Acanthosepion esculentum. The sequence continues at coordinate 74,908,374 of OZ038480.1, forward strand.
AATATTGGTGCCTGTGTCAACAGTTCTTTGACTCTCTGAAATGCCTTTTCTTGTGGTTCATTCCAGACCCAAACTGTATTTTTCTTTAATAATTCCAGGACTGGTTGCAATGTTTCTGCTAGATTAGGCACATATTTGCTAAATATTGTGTCATTCCAAGAATCCTCTAGCTACTGTGGAAGGTGCTGATAGCTTTAATATAGCCTCGATCTTTTCCTTACTGGGTTGTATCCCTTTATCTGATATTACGTGTCCAAAATATCGAATAATCTTGTTCTTAAATTCACATTTATCTGAATTCAATGTTATTCCTGATTTTTCTATTACTTCTAATGTTTCTTTAAATCTTCTATCATGTTCTTCCATAGTTTTACCATGAAATAGTATATCATCTATTATTACGTGTACCTCTTCAATTTTTTCTAGTAATTCTGTCCTTGAAAATTTTATGGAGCTGAGGAAATTCCAAAAGGAAGTCTCTTAAAACAAAATCTTCCGAATGGTGTTATAAAAGTCATAAGCAAACGACTTTCTTTATCTAACGGTATCTGGTAGAATCCGCTAGCTGCATCCAGTTTTGAAAAGATTTTGGAACCCCTTAATTTGGGTGATATATCTTCCAAATTTGGTAGCATAAAATGTTCCCTTTTTACCGCTGAATTTACACATATTCTGACATCTAGATTTTTTTCTTACTGGAACAATGGGTGAGCACCAGTCTGTTGGTTGAATAACTTTTTCTATTATATTATATGCCAGAGAGCATATAGTGAGTTATAGTGAAGTGTATGAGTGTTGAAACAGATTAGTTTGATTTGGCCTTGTTAGATAGCCCACCATAAGAGGGGTATAAAACAAGAAAATCAAATTGTAAAGTGAAACAACAAATTTATATACATATAAATCAATTAAGGTCTCTACAAATAAAATTAATGTATTTTGGTCGTCAAAATGTTCGTAGTAGTCCTTGCAAGAATGAGTTTGTGTGTACGTAGGCAGGAACGTATGTGTGTATGTATGTGTGTATGTATGAGCGTTATCGTAGGGTAGGAATGTCTTTGAAGTAATCGCTCAGTCTTAAAATGTTCCGTTTGTTTATCAAGTATAAAAGAGGTCAGGGAGAAAGGTAGAGATAATAATAACGTATGTCAAGGGACGTGTTAATACGCACGTCTCCTTCTCTCTGGTGACAAGCGAACTTGCCTGTCTTTTATTTTGTTTGTGGGGCTTGAAAAGGTCATTTGGGAATTCACCCCCGGATATGATTCTGGCCTTTCCATTGGACGACGACAAGCTTCGCGTCGGCTCGCGAAAAGGTCTGTAAAAGAATTTATTTCTGAGAATTGAAGATTATTTGAATTTTGTTTTTAAATGTTTCCTAATTTTCTATTGGCCGAAAAACATTTCGCATCAAGGTGTGAAATTTCACGAGTTTTGTTTTGGATTCGTTTTTGAGTGCGTGTTAAGCAAAGTTTGTAAATTCGAGTCTTTTTAATTTCTAACAAAATCAATGAGTCAGTGCTTAGCATTTAAATTTTAAATCTAGATCTTGTTTTGTTCACTACAAGCACAATGGCCGAAATGTTATGTTAATAACAACAAAGATGAGGACAATACTTCGAATTTAAATAACGAATAAAAATTGTTAATGCAATTACTAATAGAATAGTTCATTTTTTTAAACATTAATGTAATTCCGAGATTCACCTTTCCTTTATGATATCCGATCGCCAGTTATTAACGTAGGTACCTTCATGAGAACTAGTAAAATAACAAATTTTCAACACATTTTTTTTTGTATGACACACATTAATTTGGAAAATCTTGCAAAAATAAAAATAATTGTCGGATGTTAATGAAACTTTCAGAAACTATTCACAAATGATGGAAATTATTATAAATAAGTTTTCTTTTTTAAAGTCATAGAAAAAATGTTTTTTTATATATTTATTACCAACCCCAACTGAAAACTCTAGAAATTCGATCGAATACAGTTTAGTGATTACAATAGTTAAAAGCACAAGGCTTTGAGGAAAGCAAATCATGTATTTTTTTTCAATTGGATCCCCGCCACACACCTGAAAATCAGCTCTGAATTGTAACATACAAAACTCAATAAAACAAATATATTATTTAATTTCAAATGCTTTTATTTGCTTTTAGTTTTTTTTTATGTATATGGACAATATTTTCTGAAAGCAAAAAATTTTTTCGATGAAAAATGAATTTTTAATACAATTATTTGTTATTTCTTTAATTATAATAGATTTTTACATTTAAGTTGTTAAAAATGTAATTATAAAGTACGGAAGACCAACCAGAATACAATTAAGTTGCGTTATTTGAGTTAAGCATTGTTCTCCACTGTTAAGGCCTTTACTTTTGCGAAACACGTGTGGAGAAGTTTATTTGATTTTTCAATTTCAACTGAGAAGGGTACCTACAAGTATCACTGTCATCTTATGAAATTTATATGATCTTATTTTTATATTAATCTCAGTTATGACATTTTTCCATAAATGAAATATCAAAATTAATAATAAAATGAATGGAAATACAAATAACACAGTAAAATGTAATAAATGTACATAAAATTATAGTATTTTATGTACACTTCTGATAAAATTTCATAAGAAAGGTACCTATAAATTAATTAAATACCTTTTTATGAAATTTAATCTCACTTTCAACAGTCTTATTTTAATTTCTTTATAATATATTTTCCATAAAGCATCGTAAACATAAAGGTGAAAGCTAAGTACAAAAAATTAGAGCGCTGAAAGTTCTCCTTAAAAATAACGAGGTAAAAAATTGGTCCCTTAAATCTAAATAATTTCACTTCTCTCCTTCCGTAGAACAAATTATGCTCACGTAATCCGTCAATACGACATTAATCACCTGTCAAGTGATGCGAAATATTATGACCTGCTTTGTTTTATTTTCAAAGTACACCTTTTCGGTGCAGAAACTTATTTAGTTTCTGCGCTGAAAATTTTGTTTCAAAATATTTTAAATAAACATTATAATTTCTGATTTTCTTCAAATAAGTTTTGAAAAAATTACAATTGATTTTTAAAAGAATTTCAAATTGAGATTTTCATTTTTTTTATAAAAGGGAAAAAAATAGTTGACATGATTGATTATCTGTCAATTTTGCTGACTCAAAAAAAATAAGATTTTTAACGAAAATATCGGACGTGCTCGGAACGATTAAAAAATGTAAAAAAATACCCCAATAATACTTTGATCTTACCTCTTAATAATAACATAAACATTTAGACGATAGAATTTTGTTTTCGTTAAGTTTGGCGTCTTTTTCATGATGCTATGCTCTGTTTTTAGCGATCTCATGAAGATACCTATATTATCTCACCTGAGACGATGGTTAGATAGGATTTCACAATAAAGTATGTAACCTACAAACCTGTTTACATGCCTGTATTGTATTAAATACATTCTTCTATAAACAAATAGAATAAACAAGTTCTAGCTGATAATAAAAAAATTAGCAGTAAAACATTATAAAAGCCTCTTTTAACGCTTAAATACAAGATATTCAACTGGTTTAATCAGTGGCGATGTTCTTCACACAGTTCAGATTTCCAATATTGAACGAACTTTTCAATACACGCTAATTCTATAAAAATTATATAATAAAAAAGAAATGTAGAATTATATAAAATAATTAAAGGATGAATAAAAGATAATACAATAGACTAGGTATTCTTTAAATTAAAAAAACTGCCAAAATGAAGCCTGATGGTTTATAAAACAAAAGATACAGGTATAAAATTTAGTTTGCAAAAAATATGTAAAAGGAAGCCTGATGGTCTCAAAACCCACTTAAATAAAGACAGGCGTTGTTTAAAGAGATACATTTTGTGTTTTTTTAACCGATGGGGAAAGTAAGTTACGAACCATAGTATTACATTTCTAATTCAATTGGGAGCCCATTCGTGGCTTTTTAAAGAAGTCTGGCTTGTCAGACAAGCAGGAGAGTTTCGGCATCCACAAAAAGAAGTCGGTTGGTTCTAGGAGCTGAACTTAGATTTTTAAAAAAAGGAGAAAAAAGAAAGTAGGAGGGTTTCAGCATTCACAGGGAAGACATCGAATGATTCTGGTATCTGAACAAAAGATACGAAAAGCTGAAAGGAAAAGAAAAGGGAGTAGCAGAAGAAAAATAAAGGCAGAAAGGAGAAAATTCTACAAATTTAGAGAGATCTACGATTATCTTTCTGTAGTTGTTTGTGAAAGTTTGTCACAAAATTAAGCCTGATTTTGAACATTTTTATGAAAATACAAAATTTATCCCATCTCAGTTTGTAAAACTGGACTATCATCTAAAGAAACCAGAGACTCAGCGACGCCTGTAAATCACCAACCTTCTCAAATTCTTTCAACGGTCGAATGAATCGAATTATGTGAATAGCTTATTGATAATAATTATAATTACTTTTATGGGCTCAGCAGAATTGCAACTAGAATTGTTATCTTGCCTCATTGTTTGTCTCACAAAGAGACATAGTGGCATAGTAAGTGTGAGTTCAATACCCAGTGCGCGCAGTGTGTACTTCAACTCAATGGAAACAGGACGAGAAATAACTGAGCAGTACTAAAAATAAGACAGGGGCAGTGGAATGAGAACTATCTACCCATATAGATTAAATAAAGGGTTCAGTTCGGAATTCCCTGTACGTTAGCCGGATTGACATGCACCTGATGAAGGCCGGACGGCACAACAGCCGAAACGTAATAACAAGAAATATGAGGACAATAGTCCGCATGTACATAGTGTAAATAATAACTACTCATCCCAGAAATTCAAATTTACACCACTGACAATGCTAAATTTTCGTCATTAAATCTAGTTAATTACTTTCAATTGTCCACTGTAAAGAGTTACGAGTGTATTGATTATTCAATGCAGCTCTGGAGTTAGATGAAGTGAGGCCCTAGGCTATTCCATTTTTGAGGCCCTAGGCTATTCTACCATTCTCACGAGTAGAGGAAAATGGAAGAGTGTTAAATTAAACAATTTGAGTAAAACCGAGGATGTTGACGGGTGTTTAAAATTACTGCAGGGTTATGACAGCATATGGAAGAAAGGCCTATGACAGTGTTAAAAATATTATACACATTGACTGGAGGCCCCCTAGAATTTGAGGCCGTCCCCCTTAGATCTTAAGGCCCTTTAGCTTGCTAAGCCTATAGTTAAATCCGGTACTGGTTCACTGCTATCCCCACTGAAATATATAATTCTTGCAAATATTTAAAAAACGTCAACGACGATGCAGAGTTCATTATTAAAATCTTTATTAAAATCAACAGGTCTGAAAAATGATCTAGAACACTACACAACTGATACACTACGTTTGTATCACTTGTAATACATGAATACACAAAATAATTAATGAATATATTATGCCTAGAAGAAACTTGAAAAGAGATTTAATAGTCAGTTTCGAGTAAGATTAGACTAATAAAAGTATTTGATCGGGGTTAAATATAATAAGTTACCTTTCTTAGTGTCTGGTAAACGTAATTCAGCTTTAGCATTATAACATGTTAGGGTTTGTACCCCCAAAGAAAGGCGATACCTAAGGTTCAAAGTGCGTTTTTAAAAATAAATATTTCTTGAAGCTAGGTAAAATATTTGCTAAAAATGAGCGAGGACAAAGGAAGGAAAAAGAGAAAGAAAAGAAAGAAACAGAGTGACAAGACTTAACAACTTAGATGATAAAAGAAAAAAAGGCCACCCACGAAAATTCTGATGGTCATTGTCGTAGGGGTTGGTTGAAGAATCCCAGAGCTTTTGTACAGATAAAACATTGGCTGTGTCAGGATGACGAACTTGTGTTATCAGTATTTGATGGGTCGTCTGCCGACCGCACACAAAGACCGGCCCTAGATTGATGAAATGTCGGCTGGACAGGACATCTGTGTTCTGTTGAAATTCGTTAGTGGAATAAAGCTTCACTCAAGCTATACGGACTCAGCCTTCTTTTACTCCCCCTCACACCCTTTTTCATAACAAATCGTCTCCTGGCACAGCAAACACATTACTTTATTCTTAGAACTGGTGAAGAAATACTTGTGTATCCATTCTTCATGTTTTTTTTAGGAGGCATTGTTTGTGACAATAGAAATCAGTTCACATGCACTAGCTTCAGTGACATTGCATTCAAATACAGATTTACACACAGCACTGTAAATCTCCACTTTCCTTGGAACGAATCAGAGAGGCAGATTATTCAGTGAAAAGTCGGATGAAAAAGAACTACGACCGAAAATATGGCACTCAAAATAGGAGATCGGGGGAAAGTAAAACTTTTTTCCCCTGCTTTCATATCCAACCCTCAAAGCCTTGATCCTTATCAGAGATAAGAATATATTTTCTGACGAACGAGAGAGCTGGAAAATATAAAAAGGAATTTGACCACCATTACCCTGCACATGGTGCTATAAAGTCTAGGGGTAACGCTCACAATTTGTCGGACCCTTGCTTCCAAAAAGCAGCTACCAAAACCTTGATTCTTATCAGAGATAAGAATATATTTTCCGATGAATGAGAGGGCCAGGAAATTGTATAGCAATTTTGGTGGGAAAAGTTCCCGATATTTTTGAGCCTACTAATCTCCATAAATACGGAGAATTTGGCAGTGAGTATTTTGACACCGCGATAGAACATCTGTCATCTTCGGAACCAGTTTCAAGAAAGAGATCTTGCAGATGGACTGTAAAGACAGAACGTCGGCCCTCTACTAAAAACTAATTGAAATATGTTTCCTCGCATCAAGAAAATTCCTGTCGTCGGCCTACAAACTCACTCAATTACAAAATTCCGATCATTCAACAGTTTCCTCCTCAACAAGAGCTCTGAAGAAATCTATGTAAGTGTTAACCCCTTGAGAAAAATATAGTCGCTTAAAGAACTTTTAGGCTCCTGGAAAAATATTTTGAGCAAGCCTTTATATGAATATTTTTTTCCCCTTTAAGTTAAAGAAATTTTCCTTTTACCTTTTTTTGTGTATGTAAACAAACATTTTCTTCTTTTATTGTTACATCCCAAGCAGGAATTTGAGTCTTTATTCTTCCGCCTAAAAGAGAGAATTGTCCGCTCTAATCTTTCAAGCCGTTGTTGCTTTTATTAATTCTGTCACATGTAAGCTTAACCCTTTCATGTGGGAAAGCCGAGACAAATTTCCCACACCACCTACAGAATTTCAATTTCATAATCGTCACGGAAGAAACAGAAATGAGAATCCTAACAGAATGGATTCCAATACAAATAACACAAATAGTCTAAGAATACCTTAGACCAGGAGAGGCCGTGTCGTCCATAGACCTAAATGACTACGTACATTTAAAAAAAGGAAAGAAAAGACTAAAAACTATTTATAAGTTTTATGGGTAATAGAATCCGGATCCTATATTGTTATCAAAACTTCAAAAGTTAAACAAAACATAGGCTCCAAATTAAATTACACAACTAAGTAATTTGATTGGTTCAAAAATATCACATAGCATGTCGTCTATTACGTCCACACGTCTGACCTTAATTTGACTTGAAAAAAAGTACATTTGCGCCAAAATTTTAAAACATCTTCTGGAGCCTATTACGTGACTTATATTGCTTATATAAACAACAAACAATTAAGAAACAAAGAGTGGGGGAAATCAATCGAAAAAGCTATACGTGACATGACGACACTCATCATAAAATAACTTTCAACTGAAGTCCAGACTATAAGTTAAAAATTCTTTTTAACATAACCATAGTCTATTTCCTTCATTCAATACAAACTAAACTAAGCGTTGACAAACAGCGAAGCGACAGACACTCAAACATCAAAAACAACTTTAGTTACACGCACACACGCTTTTTCTACAAACTTTGAACTTTTTATTTTGAACGCAAGCAATACTACATGGAACTGAATTTTCCACATTCGCACAAATTACCCTACAACTTGCAGTCTATCAATCTGGAACATTACCTCACACAAAATCTAAAAAACAAGTTTATTTCAACATTTTAAACAACATCTATAATTATTGTTTTCTATATTTATTATATAAAAATCTTTTTACTTGTACAAACTCTCTTGTCTGATTTTTCTTGTTTCTTCTTGTTATTTTTGTGGCATTGTGAGGGCAATTGACTCCCAACATGATAAGTACTCTTTTTCAACAAGAAACATTTAAAAGACTTAAATTACAAGGGAAAAAAAGAAACAAACTAATAAATATCCCCAGGAATGGAGATGCGTTATAAGCAGTAATGGTGGATCCTTGTTACATCCGGGCATCACGAGTTGTGTGCCCTTGTTTTGATTGTTGTTATATTCCTAAATACTGACTTGGTAATAAATGGGTGCAGATCGCTTATCTCTTGCCCCATATAATATTATTTTCTAAACAAAATTAACCAGTTTAATATTTTTACAGTATATTTAAAAAAAATATTAAACTGGTTAATTTTATTTTACATTTTTAACAACAATGCTAGCAAAATTCAACATACATTTTTTTAAATACCCGTGGCGTAAATAATATTTTTTTAAAATCAATATTTGTTATGAAAAATAATATCATAATATTTAAATTTTTTTCAAATGCGCAAATTTCTGTATAGTAATCTTGGAAAACTAGTAGTGCAAAAAAGTTGCATTCATTTTATTTTTCTTACAAGGACGATATCAACATACTTCACGTGTTATAAAGAAAACACAAATTACTCCTTAAAAATGAATTTAATAATCAAGATATTAGTTATTATGAAGGATAATAGAAAAAAGGAAAAAATAAATAAACTTTCTGTGAGAAAATTCTCCATAATGACATTTATTTGTGAATTTCGCTGTTTAAAATAATCGCAAAAAATTTAAAAAAGCAGAAGACGATATTGACAAGACTAGAATAATTTCTTTGTGATACATTCTTAAGAATTGATGTAAAATGTTAATAAATTTATTTAATTTTTAACATTAACTTTGTGATAAATTCTTTAAGTGTCATTTTCATTAATTTCGAAGTGAAAAAAGTTACATTTTTAATGAGATCGCTAAAAAAAGAGCATATCATGATGAAAAAGACGCCAAACTTGACGAAAACAAAATTTTATCGTCTAAATGTTTAGGTTATTATGAAGAGGAAAGACCAAAATTTTTTTAATTATCTTTTAAAATTGTTCCTTCTTTTTAGAACATTCTAAATTTTGTTAAAAAAAACCTTGCTTCTTTTTTAGGTATGTCCAATTTAGGCCTTTTTAGCGTTTTTTTTTAGTTGTTTTTTTTTTCAGTTGAAAGGCATTAATTTGTAAATTCTTGTAAAAATTAAGTACTTGTTGGAATTTAATGAAATCTTCAGAACTTATTCAGAAATGAATGAACTTATTTTAGAAATGTTTGTCTCTTTGAAAGTCATGGTATAAATATTTCTTTTTATATCTGTTACCCCCCTCGAACTTAATTTTATGAAAACTCAAAAAATTTTTATTTGCAACCTGAATTTTTTTTTAATTAAATGCACAAAACTCTGAAAAATCTAAATCATCGATTTTTTTGTTAAAAAAATGTTCAAGATTGTCCAAACTTTTACCTCAATTGTAAAAATACAAAACCCAATAAAACTAAGACAATATTTAATTAAGAAAGTTTTTAATGGCTCTTCTGAATAATATATACGAAGGTAATTATTATCTGAAAGAAAATTTTTTTTTGATGAAAAATGAATTTTTACATTAATTTTTTTTCGTTTCAATTTTAAATACACAATAGTGACAATATGACAAAAGGTTGTTAGATATTTATAAATTAAGTTCTTTCTGCAACCTTATGGAAATGATATATTATGTTCTCTACTTTTTAAAGATCATAAATTTGAAAGCTTATTAAAATCTGACAACCATTGTTATTTTTAAAATAATTTTTAATATTCCAAAATTGTATTTAAAATCGTCTCCAACGAAAGCATGGATGCACATCTTGAAATAATGTCACGTGAGTAGTTTCCCTTGATAGAAGCAAGTTTTTTTTTTTTTTACTTCAGAAATGGCTTTGATTCGTTCAGTAACAACAACAACGCTTGTCAAGTTTTCTGAATATCGTCGTATTATTTTCAATATTTTTCTTTTTCTTTTCAAATATAATCGAATAGTGGGATAAAAGAAAATATCGAAAAAAAAAAAACGCCCTTGGAAGTCCACCCAAATTTTCAAGTTTGAAATCGAATGCATAAATTCATTGTACATTACTTTGGAATTATTATCCACACGACAAATTATCAATTAAAACGATTTTTGGAGTTTAAATTTTCTGGAGTTAGCTCGCTACTACTAAATACTTGTTGAGTTAAAACCAACATAGCATGTTAATTTTATTAATAAATAAAATAAAGCTAATTACTGCCATATCATAATTATTAATAAATAGAAAAAAATCTGCCTTAATAAAAAGAAATAAAATCTCATTTCATTAAGTTAACCCGTTTCAATTAATGTTGTTTCATGTAATTTTTATATTCTCAGAAAAATATTTCATGACTGAAATAATAAACCTCAATTTAAAAAAATGTATTTTTTTACTGTTTTATTTTTACTTGTAAAATTTGATTTTCTTTCATAATTTAAATGTTATTTTCAGTGCAGAATTCTTCCTCAAACGTAAGGTAAAAAAAAAAAAAAAAAAATTTGAAAGTGAATTTTTTTTAAAAATCTACTAACCAGATTCACTTAAAATTAGAACGGATTATATCACTTCTGCGCTACCGTCCGATAAATTCCCCTGTCGTAAGTTGTCAATATATTGACGTACATCAATTAACGCCTGTCAATGGCTAAAAAAAGGAATGACTACGGTTGGAAATATCTCTCTTAAAACATTTTCTGCTAAAAATGTAAGTAATGTTTCTTTCAAATTACATTAAGTATACTTTAATCATTCTAAATTTCCTAAGATAACAAAAGAAAAAGGTGTATTTGATTTTTCATGATTTTTTAACTAACAAACTATGATCTTTCCGACAGAAATGTCGATAAGTTCGATTTTACGAAATTTTTTTAAAAAAAAGATTTTTTAATAAAATTTTTAACATTTATAGGAAGGATTAAAAAATCTGAAAAAATATTCAGAAAATACTTTGGTCTTTCCTCTTTAATAACAACATAAATATTTAAACGTTAAAAATTGTTTTATCAATTTGGGGACCTTTTTTCGTCAAGGTATACCACTTTTTAGCGAAATATTGGACATACCTACTTCTTTTTGTATCATCGGAACTAGTAAAATAACATATACAATTTTTAGCACGTTTTTTTTTTGTATGACAGACATTAATTTGGAAAATCCTTCAAAAAAAATAATTGTCGGATGTTAATGAAACTTTCAAAAACTATTCATAGATGATGGAAACTATTATAAATATGATTTTTTTTTATTAAAGTCATGGCAGAAATTTTTTTTTTGTATTTATTACCCACCATAACTATTTTTATGAAAAGTGAAAACTCTAGAAATTCGATCGAATCCAGTTTAGTGATTACAATAGTTAAAAGCACAAGGCTTTGAGGAATGCAATTTTTTTTTTTAATTGGACCCCCCTACCTGAAAATCAGCTCTGGATTGTAACGTACAAAACTCAATAAAACAAAGATATTATTTAATTTCAAATGCTTTCATTTGCTTTTACTTATTTTTTCTGAAAGCAAAAAGTTTTTCGATGAAAAATGAATTTTTAATACAATTATTTGTTATTTCTTTAATTATAATAGATTTTTACATTTAAGTTGTTAAAATATTATAAAATTAGTTAAAACCCGCATCCGCTTTCGTAAGTGTCCTTATGAGATAGATCTTTTTTAGCGTGTTGTAAATTGTATCGTTTTGACTAATCAGAAGATCCGCAGTAATTAAGAAGTGTAATTTTGTGTTTATAATCGGGCTGAAGTTATAAAGTACGGAAGACCAACCAGAACACAATTAAGTTGTGTTATTTGTGTTATTGTTCTCCGCTGTTAAGGCCTTTACTTTTGCGAGACACGTGTGGAGAAGTTAATTTGACTTTTCAATTTCAACTGAGAAGGGTACCTACAAGTATCACTATCATCTTATGAAATTTATATGATCTTATTTTCATATTAATCTCAGTTATCATATTTTTCCGTAAATGAAATATCAAAATTAATAATAAAATGAATGGAAATACAAATAACACAGTAAAATGTAATAAATGTACATAAAATTATAGAGATTTTATGTACACTTCTGATAAAATTTCATAAGAAAGGTACCTATAAATTAATTAGATACCTTTCTTATGAAATTAATCTCATTCTTAACAGTCCTATTTTAATTTCCTTATAATATATTTTCCATAAAGCATCGTAAACGTAAAGGTTAAAGTTAAGTACAAAAATAAAATGAGAGCGCTGAAATTTTTCCTTAAAAATAACGAGGTAAATAATTTGTTCACTTAAATCTAAATAACTTCACTTCTCTCCTTCCGTAGAAAGAATTATCCTCACGTAAGCTATCAAAACGTCATGAAAATATCTTTCGTCACCTGTCAAGTGACGCGAAAGGTTATGACCTGCTTTGTTTTATTTTCAAACTACATCTTTTCGACGCAGAAGCTAAGTTAAACTTGGTTCAAAATATTTTAAATAAACATTATAATTTCTGATTTTCTTAAAATGAGTTTTTAAAAAATGATAATTGATTTTTAAAAGAATTTCAAAGTGAGATTTTCATTTTTTTCATAAAATGGAAAAATGGTTGCCATGATTGAGTATCTGCCAATTTTGATGACTCCAAAAAAAAAAAAACAAGATTTTTAACGAAAATTTCGGACGTGCTAGGAACGATTAAAAAATGTAAAAAATACCCCCAAAATACTTTGATCTTTCCTCTTAATAATAACATGAACATTTAGACGATAAAATTTTGTTTTCGTCAAGTTTGGCGTCTTTTTCATCATGCTATGCTCTTTTTTAGCGATCTCATAGAGGTACCTAATTTTTAATAATGTCTTCTATTTATTTACGAAGGACAGAAAAATTCAACATACTTTAAAAGAAATTTTGTTCTGTTAAAGAAAAAAATATTCATAAAAATTTAATTTTATACTTAATATGTTCAATGTTGAGGAACTATTCTTCTTCAGCAATGAACATATTAAGAGAAAAAATAGAGAAAAAGATTAAATTTAAGTTAACTTTATGAATTCTTAATGACGCTTTTGCGAATTTCGCACCGAAAAAATTGTTTAAAGAAATAAAATATGCAGGTTTAGATAAAATAAATAAATATTATACTTACTTCAGTATTTTAAATAATAAACTTAAGGTAAAAAGTAAAAATTTCCTAACAAAAAAGTTAATTTCTTAATCCAATTCCAGCAACGAATTTTCATGTGTTAACAGTTACCGCATCATCAACCTCCAACCGTCGACACGACCGGAGCAACCGCATCATCAACCTCCAACCGTCGACACGACCGGAGCAACCGCATTATCAACCTCCAACCGTCGACACGACCGGAGCAACCGCATCATCAACCTCCAACCGTCGACACGACCGGAGCAGCGGCACTAACCAACCTTTCCCGTATACTACTGTTAGTGATTACTACAGGAGGTTCCGCATCATCAACTTCCAACCGTCGACACGACCGGAGCAACCGCATCATCAACCTCCAACCGTCGACACGACCGGAGCAACGGCACTAACCAACCTTTCCCGTATACTACTGTTAGTGATTACTACAGGAGGTTCCGCATCATCAACTTCCAACCGTCGACACGACCGGAGCAACCGCATCATCAACCTCCAACCGTCGACACGACCGGAGCAACCGCACATCAAACCTCAACCGGAGCGTCCACATCTGCAACGTCGAACCAATGTCTCAACCGGAACGTCAGCACCTCAACGCCCGACCGTCAGCATTAACCAATATAATCCACTAGTTTTCTCCTTCATGTTAATAAACCTGGCGTAAATCATACATATCTTCGTTCTGTTGTCCATATTGTTTCACCTGGTCGGATCACTAAGTAAAAATGTGGCGGGCTCCTTGTGACATCATCATTTACGACACGGGGGCGCGATAGCCGGAGCGCCCCCCTCCAGGGTGTCCGCTACAAGGCCGATAATGTAATTTCTAATATAAATGAGTAATTTGACACTGGTATAGACTTTCACATGCCCTCAGACACTCTTCTCTTATTAATTTAATTTTTCTCTTCATTTCATATCAAAAAGAATTTCGCATAAGCTCGCTACTTTTCTTTTTTCTTGGCTCAACAGATAATTTCTGTAAGGACAAAATTGTCATTGGTTCAAAACAATTTCACATAGGCTCGCAAATTTATTTCCGTCTTTTTCTCGGTTTACCGGTCAATCTCTTTGAAGGAGTGGTTTTCATTTGTCCAGAAGAAATTTCACATAGGCTCGCGAATTCTTTTCCGTATTTTCCTCGGTCCTCCTAATTTGAAGGGAGTGAGTAAAGGGAGTTATTATTATTTCGTACTCACCACAATTCTCTCTTTTAATAAGGGCAGCATTTTTAGATCGAAATTGTGTTTGTAATTATTTCTGTGTATAACCAATGAATTGAATAAATTATGTAGATTTTTCTTAATACTTTTTATTTTTTTTAATTTTCTGCAAGTTTCACCGATATATTGTAAGGAACAATTATCAATTACAGTTTATTATATATGCCTGTTTCAAAATTTTCCACCTAAAAATCGGATAGTCAAGTAGAGATGAGCTATTGTTTCTCCAACTCATGATAGTCATCAATTATTTTTTAATCAAATGAAACCTGTTTGTCAATTAAAAAAAAGTGAATAAATTCTATTACTGAGATGGTTTACAAAGTAATTCTTCGGGGCATTGTTATAATAAGCGTTTGGTTGTGAAATGAAAGAAATAACGAGGATTAGGTTATTGAACAATGTATATTTGTTCAGGGTGTCTTACTGAGTTGTCGGAAGTCGGTGAAATGTCAATTTCTGTTGCTGATAGTCAGGACAACGATCAGGTGTAAGGATAGCACCTACTTGTTGCATGAGTTTGACCGAGGTTACAGGATATGGTTGTTCGCACGTGTTGGTCGATCGAGGTCACGGTGGTGGTCGATTCGTTAGTTGTCAAGGTAACTGTCATAGTATGACTGGAATTACCTCCCAGTAGATGGAAGTTGGAGAATAAAGATATAGGTGGCGGCAGAAAAAAAATGGCTACCCCTGTATGAGTACACACGCATCTTTGTTTCTTCTTTCAACTTACTACTAAGCAAGCTATTAATAGAACAAATACTATTACATGGTGGCAGCGGTGGGATGAAACTGCGAAAAGAATCCAGAATTCTACAGTGAACTGAAACGGAGAACAGGATAGCGATTCCCGTGCTCGCAAACACAAGGAAGCCATCACGTGCGTTTAATATCGGACCAAGCGCCATGATAGAAATTGAATGACCACAACCGTGAGTTTCTTCATTCCTGTTTCTTAAGTCTTTTTATTGTCTTGAAAAATGGATAATAACAATGTCTAACGGTACGAGTGAACCATTGATTTGCTGGGAAACGTCAAGTTTGGTGGAATCCTTCGAATTTTTCCAACAACAGTGCACCTTGTATTTCTCAGTAAATGGCATACCAAAAAAACAACAACAAACAAATAGACCACATTCTTTTACTATCAGAAATAGAGGGTTTAAGACGTTACAACTCATGGACGTTCGAAAACGAGGCCGAAAGACACAACCCAGTAATGATTTGGCGAAAGTTTTTAGAACAGATAGAGCCACAAACGAATTTCCGGGTCGCATGTTTTTACCTTCAAAAATACTCGCAGAAAGAAACAGAATATCGACGATTTCCTGGTGAGATGTAGGCTTCAAGCGCAAAAATACAAGTTTAGAGACGACTGGGAGACAGAAGAGCGAATAATTTACCAGATTATTACGGGGACTAAATATCCAGACCTACAAAAACAGCTACTCAGCAAAAACGAGATGTCCATGGAAGAAGTGCTCAACATTTGTAGGAACCAACTGCATGAGACAAATGGGCGAACTACAGGGGAAAAGCGACAGTGAAATCAGTGCAATAATGCACAGACCTGAAAATATAGATAATTGCTGTAAATGTGGACATCCATCAAAATGGGAAATGCCCTGCTCAAGGTAGCATTTTCTCAGCATGTGGACAGAAGAACCACTGGATTAAGATGTCCCACAACAGAAAGGTCAAGGGAAAAGCTGAGAGGCAGCCAAACTGGGCTAAGAAACGCCAAAAATCCACACCAGCACAGCCCAATACATATAAAAATCAACATCAGAAGTCAGTTCACGTTCAGAACCAGATAGACAGCTTCGAGAAGATGTCTTTCTATACTATGGAAAAGCACGGAAAAAAGAACTCTCGGACTGAGGCATTCGCCACACTGGACATAATATTACCAAACAGAAAAGGCGTACACAACCTAAAAGCCAAGGTGGACACAGGTGCAGAGGGAAATACACTCCCCTTACGTACATTCCAGCAGATGTCTCCGGAACGGGTAGACCGGAATGGACAACCACTCCCCGGCACAACACAAACAGAAACGACAGTAATGACGGCTTACAACGGATCCAATATCCCACAACACGGATCCGTACAGATTCAATGTGCCTACAAGGTGAATGGAGATACATCAAATTTTATGTTGTGACCTCCAAGGGTCCTACCATATGAAGATTACTCTCCCTTAAGGACTTAGAGCTGGTTACTCTACACTGTGTCATCCAGAAAATAAAGTGTGTCCCAGCCAATTCTGCAACGTGTGCCCCAGTTACTTCTTCAAACTGCACCACAATGAATTCGGCTAAAGATCTGATAGAAGCATACCCGGAACAATTTGATCGGATTGGTCACTCCACAGAGGAGTACCACATCGTACTTCGACTAAACACTCATCCGATAGTACACGCCCCAAGGAAATGCCCCATCCACATGAGAGATGAAATCAAGGCGGAACTAGACGAAATGATGTCCCAGGGAATAATCCGCAAGGTCGATGATCCCATAGATTGGGTTAGCAGTATTGTATATGTCCGCAAGAATAATGGCAAACTCCGACTGTGTCTAGACCCTAAAGACCTAAATAAAGACATCATGCGTTGCTATCACAAAACCTCAGC
This sequence comes from Acanthosepion esculentum, assembly GCA_964036315.1. Lineage (NCBI taxonomy): Eukaryota > Metazoa > Mollusca > Cephalopoda > Sepiida > Sepiidae > Acanthosepion > Acanthosepion esculentum. The sequence continues at coordinate 74,925,567 of OZ038480.1, forward strand.
CACGGAGGAGCTCACGCATAAACTGTCCAGAGCTAAATACTTCTCCAAACTGGATGCAAAAAATGGATACTGGTCTGTCAAGTTTGACTAGGAGTCACAGTTGCTAACCACATTCAATTCACCCTTTGGAAGATACTGCTTCCAAAGAATGCCCTTCGGATTCGTGATGCCACAAGAGGTATTTCAACTAAAGATGGACATGATAATAGAGAAGTGCACTGGAGCATTGGCGTTGGTTGACGATGTGATCATCTACGGGAAAACCAGAGAGGCGCACGACCAGAACTCACGGAAATTGATGGAGACAGCGCAGACTGCAGGCCTCACATTCAACAGTGACAAATGTGCAGTCAACCAGAAGAAAGTAAAATTCTTCGGTGCCGTTTTCGACGAGAATGAGATACACCCAGATCCCAGAAAAGTGGAAGAAATAAAATCACTTTCCAGCCCAACAAATGTTACAGAGTTGCAGAAGGTACTAAGAATCATCACCTAAATGGTGCCATTCATTCCTAGGCTTTCTGACTTTACGGCAAACCCTAGAGAACTCCTGAAAAAAGGTGCTAGCTACAAGTGGGACGTTAGCCACCAGAAGTCGCTGCAAGAAATAAAGGACCTAATATACAAAGAAATACTGCTCCAATATTATGACCCGTCTAAAAAGTTCATAATAAAAGTTGACGCATCGTCTAGAGGCTTAGGAGCAGCCTTAATTCAAGCAGGCAAACCCATAGCATTCGCCTCAAAATCCCTAACCGAAACAGAGCAGCGTCATGCAAACATCGAGCGGGAACACTTAGCAGTCGTTTTTGCTGCGAACGATTTCGGATGTACATTTACGGGTGTTTATTCGAGGTCGAAAGTTACCACAAACCCCTGGAAATGATCTGCCTCAAGAACCTAACAGCAGCACCTCTCCGACTTCAACGAATGCTATTACGGCTCCAAGAATACGACACGGTCATCAAATATCGACAAGGCAAAGAGATGCTGCTGGCAGATTGACTATCTAGACTTTCAAATAAGGAAAACAGAGAAGTCTTTGATTTAGACCTCAAAATAGACTTCGTGCAATTCTCAACTGAGAAATCCCCGGGCGAACTGCTATCGAAAGCTAGTCAGCAACCTCCCTGCAAAATGCATCAACAACAATGTCCGAAAAGAGGACATTTGTGATCGCCTACTCCACAGACAACTGATGCAGAAAAAACAGCATAATAAACACTTGTCTCAGCACAGGAAAACTGGTTCGGGTACAAGACCAACATACAAGAAATTAAAAGCCTACTCTCAACCGCGGTCCTACATCGTTGAAATCCCAACAGGACAGGTACTTCACAAAAACCGTAGGCAACTTAAGGAAGACTTCAGCAATTCTGATAAGACACTGACACCGCTTCTCAAAACCTCTCAGCATCACACCAAACCCCTACCTCTTAAAACTCCAAACACATATTCTGGCGAATCACCCAGCAGACATGCCAACACCAGTATACCATCTGGGGTAACCACCAGATCTGCACACAAAACATAGCCCAATGACAACACACCAACTAGAATAACTGGGTTGGGACGTGTTATACCCCCCCCCCAAAATACAACCTATCAATAACTTTCATACATGAGAATTACCAGTGAATCCTATATGGACAACACTCCTCATGAAAAGAGGGATGTCATAGTATGACTGGAGTTACCTCCCCATTGATAGAAGTTGGAAAATAAAGATATAGGTGGTGGCAGAAAAAAAAAGATGGTTACCTCCTGTATGAGTACACACGCATCTTTCTTTCTTCTTTCAACTTACTCTAAGCATGCTATTAATAGAACAAATCATATTACAGTAACGTTGGATTGGTGTAACTGGTATGAAACGAGGCCACGGTGATCACTACAAAGTGATGCTTGTAGCGAGGTGACAGCGGTGGGTTGCTGAGGTGACGAGGTTGGTGTAGCTGTTTGGCCGGTTATCTACGAGACGGTGGTAGGCCGAGTGAATTGCGGAGCTGGAGTTGCTTGCTTGTGGAGTCGGAGTCGCTGTATTAAGTCGGGTTTGCCGAGGTAACGGTCTTTGCGACAAGGAAGGTTTGTAACTGGGTAGTGTCGACGTTGAGATGTTATCAATTGCGTCGTTCGGCGTCTTGGGCCTGGTGGTGTCGAAGCTGAATAGTCGTTTGCTGCAGTGAGTCCGGTTTGCCGAGGTAAAGACGTTGGCGACGATGAAGGCTTGTAGCTGGGTGGTGTCAATCTCGACAGTTGGTGTCTTGGGCCTGGCGGTGTCGAAATTGAGATGAGATTCTGGATTCTGTATATGGAGAGTCGGGTGATTTGTCAAGGCCGGGAGTAGTAACGGTCATTGAGAGGAGTGGTCATGTCGATATCGGAGGCAGCACCCTACGTGTCGGCAGATGGCCATCCGGCCCGCAACTGCTCTTGGTCATTATGAGGGACCTGCTTTTAAGCACATCTGGCAGTTCCAAGGCATTTCCTTTTCCGGCGGGAACGTTCGCGCTTTGCCACTGTCGCTTTCAGACGTGATGCTCGGATCCTATGCGTAGAGAACGACTGTTTTTATTTTGTTCTCTACCTTCATGACGGTCACACCCGGCCGGCATGCAGAATGAATCAGAAAGAGAGTTAATTGCAACGGGGTATAACAGCATCAACTATTTTTACAATTTGTGGAAACTCATTTAAATTTCTATTTTATAAAGTTAACGAGTCGTCATATATGACCCCTTAAAATTCAACACTAAGCTTTAACAAGCATCTTTAATTATCAAACGTGTTTTCAAACACATCAAAATTCACTCCTCTTAAATTAAGATCATTTTAATTAAGAGTCTTAATTTAATTACAATGATCTTGAAAAAGGCTTTATTTTATTTATTTATTAACATTAGTCTGTGTCGACTATGGACAGAGTCTCTAGTATTTTGCCAATAAATCCTTCATGACAGTTGTTTTTCTACCAATGTACGACTCATATACTAGAAATGAGATAGGAACAATTGAAATCAAGATTTGATGATCTCTAGTTCATTGCTCTGTCAATCGAGAAATTGCTGGCATGAAAATAGTCTCCTTTTTACTATTAAAGATAGCAGGAAAGCAATTATTTATCTTAGTAAAATCGGTGTTGGTATTAAGCTAGTAGTTGTTGGTAATTATTTAGTACGTACTTAGTAATTTCGGTCAGTCAGTGCTCATATCACTTGAAGTGAATGCAGCACAGAGAAACTAGGTTTCTTTTCGTTGTCTAACATTAAACTGGGTTTACTTATGATTTCGTACTGTCAGGTAAGCAATAGACATTTTTTCATTCACTTTTTGCAAACGACAAATTCAAAATTACTACAAATTAAAGAAAAATGTTTATGTTAAAGTAATAGTTGAAAGGACTTTGGAAGATTTAAATTCAGTTCTCACATTTACTTATACTAGTGTTTGCAACATGAAAAAGAAAGATAACATTTTATTTTTTTAAATGATCAAGTTCAAAAGAGAATCATAAATTCTTGATTTGATTCGTGGCTAAAATTATTGTACATTATTCCTCACCAGTGTCTGAGATCGGTGTTCGAACCTAGGGAAAATTAAAATTTCGAATGCTCATTTTCTAACGCAAGAGGCTCGCTTGAAGATTTTACACAATCGTCCCAATTTGCTGGCTTTTGCTCGGCCCACTTACCAAAATCAAACAAAATAGTCAAACATCAGAATTATTTAGGAATATCTTCATGATAGGTTGAGAGTTTTTTTTCAGCATCCCGCTTGAAAATATCATTGCAATTTAACGTTAAAGTATAAATAATTGGGTACATAAAAATAAAAATAAAAATATTTGCTGATTATTTTTTAATAATTCGAACACATTTGAATTTAAAAATAATTGTATAATTCAAAGAAATTTCAACTTCTCTTTTCCAACAGCTCCTTATTTAAAATAGCAACACCGATCTCGGTCAGTTTTCTCCCCTTAACTTAGGTACCTCCACAAGATCGCTAAAAACAAGGCATAGCATGATGAAAAAGACGCCAAACTTGACGAAAACAAAATTTTATCGTCTAAATGTTTATGTTATTATTAAGAGGAAAGATCAAAGTTTATTTTAATTATTTTGAAAATTTTTTCCTTCATTTTAGAACAATTTGAATTTTAATTTAAAAATCCTTGTTTCTCTTTGTATCACCAGAACTAGTAAATTAACATATGCAATTTTTAGCACGTTTTTTTTTGTATGACACACATTAATTTGGAAAATCTTGCAAAAATAAAAATAATTGTCGGATGTTAATGATACTTTCAGATGATCGAAATTATTAAAAATATGTCTTCTTTTATTAAAGTCATGGCAGAAATAATTTTTTTATATTTATTACCCCACCATAAATAATATTATGAAAACGCTAGAAATTCGATCGCGTCAGGTTTTATGAATATTAACAATAAACCTGATAAGTTTTATTCAATGAATTTCGTTTTTACATAATCGATGTCACTCTCACACCGTTTCGCGTCACCTTTGCTTTTACTGTCTTAAAGCAAACCAACGTTGGCTTGATTGTATGCGTCTTAAGGTCAGCTAAACCGCTGAACTCCTAAGACCGAAAATTAGTAAGTCTACAAGGGGAACATGGGATAACATAAGTGAGACTAATTTTTTTTTTAACTGAGGTATCTAGATGTCAAGGTTTTTTAGGGTTGAAATAGCAATAATAGCCAAACTGAAAAAGGACATTACATAAACTGGAAACATTTATTTATTTCTGAAAAAAATAGTAGAGGTAGCCAAGTGTTTAACTACACGAATGGAGTCGGGGTGCCAAGTTCAACCTCCGACTTAGATAATATGGAAAAAAGTAAAAAATGAAAAAGATTAACTTCAAAATCCGATTATCGCATTAATTAACGGCTAATTCAAAACAATTTTGCAATAAAATTACTTATTGTACTCAGTCACCTTCCAAAGTATAACAGTATGATGTGCGCGCGCTTTTTCACAACACGACGAGCAAACAAAAGCGACAGTAAATCTGTTAAAAATCTATAATTGGACTTGAATTTATGAAAAGGTATATATTGTAAGAAAACGCTGCGAGAAATATTTTTAAGTCAGTCATCTCCTACTCATTTTATTGAAAATTTACGAAATAAAATTATCATTTGGACACTAAAAATGGAGAAATTAAATTAGTTGACTGAATTCACTTAAAAAGAATTCAGCGAGATTTTTTGAATAGTCAAACTTTGAAACCGTAATGCCTGGTATGCAGTATTTCTCTCTCTCTCTCTCTCTTTCAGTGTTTTTCATCTTACTCTGGACTGTAAACTGTGATTAAAACCTTTTCTTGGCGACAGATTTCCAGTATCTGCATTTTTTCAGCTAGTTCTAGAGAATAAATGGACTGCTTCGCACGTGTATATTTGTAGGGATATTATAAAATAATAATAATAATAATAATAATAATAATAATAATAAAAATTATAAATAAAATAACATAAAAACGTTGTATAAAATAAATTAATTAAAAAATAAAAATAATAAAAATACTTACAGCATGCAACGACGGAAATACGGATATATCGCCAAAAGACGTTAAATTCAATTTCTTCACCACGAATCTTGGTATGGGCAATACATGCCCGACTTCTCTTTGTGATATGACGTGTAATAATTTCTCCCTTTTATCACATGTACCATAAAACAATTGCAACCTAAAAATACACACAAAAATATAACTAAATTGTATAAAATTAACATACAATTTACCATGCTTTTCCTGCTATTTCTGTACGTTTTATTTCCTGTCAAGTATGCTTTTATCTCAGTGAACACAAGGATAATTTCTGCTGCTATGATGTGAGTGAACTCCCACATATTTCATCTCCTGTCTGATTATTTTTTGTTTTGTTTTGTTTTTTACTTTAATACTAAAATATGAGTCAACCACTGTCATTTAACCTCTTTATGGCCCTAGCAAAAATTATATTCCGACGTAGATGAAGAAAAATTTGAATTATGGGAGATAAAATTCTGCTCATATCTGCGTTTACAGAAATTATCAAGCGTTATTAAAACAAGTTTAAACGCGAATGATGGTACCTCATATAAAGTGAAGAATATTAAAATTTTTAAATTGTTGGTACAGTTTCTGGATGGTAAAAGTTTATCTTTAATAATAAGAGAACGCAAGAAACCCTCGAAATACTGAAACATCAAACCCAGAATTATTGCATTATATACAAAGCTAATGCCGCTAAAATAATACCAGAAAGATTGCTTACTGATTGTTATCAGAGCCGAAAATGCAGCTGCATCCATGAAAACAGGCGGAGAAAATATAAATGACAGCTTATTAATTACAATTCTTCTAAACTACCAGAATATTTTAAAGTTTATTCTACGGTAATAACTCAGAAGATAAGGACATCAAATTTAGTGAATTTAATTCCTCCATGAAACGGACACATTTGGTGACTTCATGAAAATGAAATTAAAACCTGGAGATAAAACTGCTGTCAAATGGACATAAACGTTTTGAATGCAAAAATAAAAACGTATTTAAAATACAAAACAGATGGTGTGAAATTTATGTGATTGAAACTTGTGATACAGAATATTGCAGGGAGAAAAATTCAGGTAATTGATGACTATCACGAAGGAAAATAATGACTTCTTTTTCCTAGTAAGTACTGTTATATCCGGCGTATGGTTGTAAAGGAACAAACAAGGATTAAAATTTCAACAAGCCTGTATTGACCAATTTTCAGAATATATACATAATAGCTAATGCCAGCATACGTAGTTATATAAAAAGGATTTATCTGGTATGGATTCACCAGTATGAGTCAACGAGGTATACGCAGTTGGCATCACGAGTGGGGTGTCGTTGGTTAGACTGTTCCGTCTATCTTCAAGGTTGAATTTGACGCCGTTGAGTTGTGTGGATGGGCCGATGGTCATGAGGATCGAGTTGGTCTGACGCGGTCGAACTGCTCCTTGTCGGCGAGGAGTGTCATTTTTTATATCTGTGGTTTAACAGGCGCTGGTTTAGTTTTGGCGGGAATGTTCATTATTGGTTAAAAAGGACGAAAGAGAATTTCGTACACTCGAATATTTCAACCGGAAATATTCATAGAGCAAAATTCGCACATCCACATTTTTCATTTTAATATTTTTTGCTGTCGTGTCGAGAATATCTGGTTGTGTTATGAACACAGGGGTACTGGCAGTGTTTACGACATCAGAAAGTAAGAGAAGTCGAGATGCCAAGTCAGGACCGATTACATTACAGACACGTCTTTGAATTTTATCAAGAATCTCGAGACCAGACCAGATATCGCAGTATTATTCAATGCACGAACGAATGGTAAATTTATAAATGAGCAAGAAGGATTCTGACGAGAAGAATTGTTTGGCATGACACAGTAACCACTTTTCCTAGCAGTAGATATAGAAATTGATTCAATATAATCTCTCCCTAGAAGGGCATTCGTTCAACACGGCTTTCATTGCACGATTTGGGAAGAACGAGCTTGTTGGGGAGGCCAGCATTCCAAACACTGTCGAACGCCTTTGAGATATCAAGGGCCACAGACCGAGCTTCGCCGTTCTTATCTAAAGCTTGATAGATAAATTTAGCAATGGCCGTTAGCACATCGACAGCAGACCTGGAGAAACGGAAGACATTGTTTATCCAAAATGAGACCGTGCAATATAAGATGCTTAACCAATTCGACAATTATTAGGGTCTCTTAATACTTTGCCAAAAAGCAGTAAGAGACTAATAGGTCCTTAATTTGAGGGACCTGGGGGTTCTCCTGAACTACAGAAAAGAACTTCCAACAAGCAGGAAATAATCATTTATTGTAAAATTTGGAGAGAACAGGAGCCATTTCAGTAGCACAATTCTTTAGGGCATTTTTTAAATCATTTCACCTCCAAGTAAGGCAATAAAGCCACTAAAACGCATGGAGTTACTGAGTGTTAGAGAATATGAAAAAAAAAAACACTAAGGAGAGAGAACAATAAAAACACAAGAATTAAGAAGACCGAAGATAACGATTGACATTGCATTTAGATTTTTGAAGATCAAAATTCACTGAGAAGCAAAAAGCTGGAAGAGGGTTCCATAAGCGAGAAGTCCGAGAGAAGAACCTGTTAGCATAGAACTTACTGTTACATCTAGTTATTTCAACTGTAAAATGATAAGACCTTGCCGCCAATCTAGTACTGCATTTAGATTCATAAAGTTTAGGTACTTTAGAAAGTTCATCTGAACAATTATCATGAAAGTATTTATAGAAAAGGCATAGAGAAGTTATGTTACAACGGTGAGAAAGCGACCGAAGTCGAGATACCAGGTCAGGACCAATAACACTGGAGATTCTTCTTTGGGTTTTATCAAGAATCTCTAAATATATCGTAGAAATCAATTTTGGAACAGTTGTATTTCGTTATGATCTCCTGACCATACAGAGAGACAACGGATGTTCTTGAAAATATATAAAATATTTTAGTTTTAAAAAAAAGTAAATGTCAATTAACTGTTTTTTCAGGAATGAAATAAACATTTCTTTTTCTTTTTTTACACATTTTCAGAAAATAAATGTAACTAAAAGTTGATCTTTGATTAATTATCAATTCCTAAGACAATCATGTGTGTAAGACAATCTCATTGTAAAAGATAACTTCGAGATTTTCTGAAATCAAACTTAACTTTTCTTATTTACACTATTTATATTCAGACGATTGTCGTAATATTTGTTGTTACTATCACATCGGAACGGAACCTTTTTATTTTATCTACGGGGATAGACTGTTCTCGTTCAACTGCTCATGTCTAGGTATATCGTCTAGTACTTATTTTTATTTAGTACTACCCAATTATTGCTCCACTAAGTTCAGAATTCCATGTAGGTTACTTTTGTGACGTACGGTGGCTGTTAATAATTAAGTATAACTCAAGACTTCAATGTTAAATAAATACTTAACAAGAGCATCCAAAGTCATTTACTTCTTTATTTGAAAAATAATTAACCATTTCATTGAATACCTTGTTAGTAGCGCAGCTCGGCTTAACGTCCAGTAAATCCTAAATCAAAACCCAAATCATCGATACACAATAATTCACTCTAATTCGACTGGGTAGTTCCACTCAATAGTCACTCAATAATCACTGCAGTCAATAACCTGACACCGCTATTTATACACCTGACGGAAAACATATATTCATAAGTCCAGAGTGTCACGCTCGAACCTCGGTGTCGTTATTTACTCATTTGCTTCCTATATGACATTTACTCAAATCGATATACACCTGGAGAAGGCCGGGGAGTAGAACAGCCGAAACGTTATGATAACAACAACGCAGATGAAGACAATAGTTCCAATATAAATAGTGTAAATAATGATAACTCCACATCGCAAAAATTCAGGCAAAAATTAACTTTTCTTATCTGTGTGTGTGTGTGTGTAATATTATCTAATTCATTGCAATAATTCACAAGAGATTTTCATAGATGTGCACAGAAATATCGGTTACCAATCGTAACTTTTTTTCATGTGTATTTTTTTTTTATTTATTCATTTCAAAATTGATCGATGAAGTAGTTTACAGCTGTGCTATTGGGACAAGCTTGTAAAAATACAAGCAAATTGGCGCCCAAGTAAGTAAATTATGCAGCAATTTTGTTTTCTATGGTCACTATGGTAACACCTACTCTCCCTTGTGTCCCGTCCTTTCAGAAATAAAATCTTTCAACTTATTGTAGCTGTCATTTTGAGGAGCGTTACATTATTCACGAGAATAATTTATTAAATTATAAATTATAATTATTTGTAGATGGAATTCAGACAGAAATTTCGCAAATATTAATTGGTCTTGTCGGAGTTAGCTGCTCTTTAATTCCCTAATTGTCACTAGGGGTCTCTCTCCCTACACTATAAATAGTGGGCGACTTCTTGCTTCGTTCTCTTTTTCATTTCTTCATTTCAGCGAACATACCTACAACGTAAGCTCTCTTAGAAGATAGCGTCTCCCCACTTGTGGGAAGACGCCATGAACATTTAACACATATACACGTATGTACGAACATTCACCAAAGAACAAACAAAAATGTTCACACACGCGCAAATGTTAATGTCTATGTCCATTGTAAAATTGTGTTGTTTAATACATATATTTGTTGATATATATATATATATATATATATATATATATATATATATATTATAAATTAATAGATTTAAAATATGGTTTTACCGCTACACAGTGATGACCATGTTTCAGAAATGGAAGCTAAAGCCCCTGAATTTAATTTTGTTATTAAACCAAAGACATTAGTTCCATTTCCTCATCAAGCGAATTTTGGAGTAACTTACTTTTTAAAATTTACGGTTGTTAACGGCACAGGAAAGATTCATAGTTTGAGGGTTTCCAAGGTTACCGATAAATCCATTCATCTAGACAAGGGGTGGTAGAGGGTTCAATTTTTAATTTTCGTTGTCTCAGTTAATAGTTACATTTGAAAGCGGGGTTATGTTTAGGGATGGGTAGGGATGTATCTTTTAACAAATTCTGACATCCGCTAAATTCATGTCATCTGGGTTTATTTCTAACGGCAAAAATTCTTATGGTATTATTTCTATTTGTATATTTAAAGATTTTTTAAGTTAGAATATGTTTTATCCACCTTTCTAAAAAGTTATTTTTAATATTTGATATACTATACTTCTAGTTAAAAACCAAGTAAATGTATTAGGATTACTTACAGTATTTAAAATTATTTATTCTTATCGAGTATAAGTAAATATTATTTTATTTTATTTTATTTTATGTAAACTTTATGACAATGACGGCAAAGGTGGTTAAATTATTTCACTAATTTAATAAACTTAGTATTATAACTGTATATATGTATGTATAAAGGACATTTAATGTTCAATATTATATTCTAACTTATTAATTTCACATGACTTTCGGTGTTCACTTGGATTCTTTCCAGTGTTTGAATTGCTTTGAGAGAGGTGTTATGGTTAGAGTACGTTTTATTTAATTACAATTTTAAAAGATATTTAGGTTAGAATCTGTTTTATTTAATTTCAATTTTAAAACATTTTTAAAATTCTACTTTCAAATTTAACTTTTTAATTTTAATCGGCTATATTTCTTTATAAACCAAGTAAATGTAATATAATTATCTACATTATTTAAAATTATTTATACCCATCAAATATGAGTATGTATAATAATCAGGTAATTTTTTTTTTTTTTTTTTTTTTTTTTTTTTTTTTTTTTTTTTTTTTTTTATAGATTATTTAAAGATTATTTAAAGAAAACTTTTGGCAATGACGACAAAAAATAGCTATTTCATTTCTCTGATTCAGTAAATTTTTATTTTTTATAAACTTAGTAATATATAGTTTCTCATGAGAAACTATATATTACTAAGTTTATAAAAAATAAAAATTTACTGAATCAGAGAAATGAAATAGCTATTTTTTGTCGTCATTGCCAAAAGTTTTCTTTAAATAATCTTTAAATAATCTATAAAAAAAAAAAAAAAAAAAAAAAAAAAAAAAAAAAAAAAAAAAAAAAAAAAATTACCTGATTATTATACATACTCATATTTGATGGGTATAAATAATTTTAAATAATGTAGATAATTATATTACATTTACTTGGTTTATAAAGAAATATAGCCGATTAAAATTAAAAAGTTAAATTTGAAAGTAGAATTTTAAAAATGTTTTAAAATTGAAATTAAATAAAACAGATTCTAACCTAAATATCTTTTAAAATTGTAATTAAATAAAACGTACTCTAACCATAACACCTCTCTCAAAGCAATTCAAACACTGGAAAGAATCCAAGTGAACACCGAAAGTCATGTGAAATTAATAAGTTAGAATATAATATTGAACATTAAATGTCCTTTATACATACATATATACAGTTATAATACTAAGTTTATTAAATTAGTGAAATAATTTAACCACCTTTGCCGTCATTGTCATAAAGTTTACATAAAATAAAATAAAATAAAATAATATTTACTTATACTCGATAAGAATAAATAATTTTAAATACTGTAAGTAATCCTAATACATTTACTTGGTTTTTAACTAGAAGTATAGTATATCAAATATTAAAAATAACTTTTTAGAAAGGTGGATAAAACATATTCTAACTTAAAAAATCTTTAAATATACAAATAGAAATAATACCATAAGAATTTTTGCCGTTAGAAATAAACCCAGATGACATGAATTTAGCGGATGTCAGAATTTGTTAAAAGATACATCCCTACCCATCCCTAAACATAACCCCGCTTTCAAATGTAACTATTAACTGAGACAACGAAAATTAAAAATTGAACCCTCTACCACCCCTTGTCTAGATGAATGGATTTATCGGTAACCTTGGAAACCCTCAAACTATGAATCTTTCCTGTGCCGTTAACAACCGTAAATTTTAAAAAGTAAGTTACTCCAAAATTCGCTTGATGAGGAAATGGAACTAATGTCTTTGGTTTAATAACAAAATTAAATTCAGGGGCTTTAGCTTCCATTTCTGAAACATGGTCATCACTGTGTAGCGGTAAAACCATATTTTAAATCTATTAATTTATAATATTAATGCTCTGTAAATTTAAATTTACATAGAGCACTATTGTGTAAAAATAAAAATATCTATAAGAACACCGGATTTTATATCTTACTGTTCTTTCCTTTTTATTTATATATACATATATATATATATATATATATATATATATATATATATATCGGTCTTGTTTGTCTTATTTACATCTTCAGTTGGACTAAATTTGAGTCCGCCATTTTCTTGTAGTTGGACCTTCTTCTAGAAGAAATAAATAGCACGTGGCCCTAATTCAACAACATTCGCAAACCCACACCGGGTCCTCTACAGTCTAAACTGGAACCATTAATGAATTACAAATGAGTTCTTTCGTATTCAATTCTTCATTTTATTTTTATTCATGTTATCTGCAATTCTCTACTTCTCCACTAATAATTTTTTCTCGTTTAATCATCATCTAGTCGATAATTTTTAATCAAAACTTGACTAGGATTCAGTAAATCTTCTTTAATGGTGGGAAAAAAATAATGATACTGCTAGTCATAACGTCTTAGAGATTTCTCTCGAATCGTATCATGATCTGTGATTAAAAGATAAGTCTAAGAGAAAAATATTTTTTCGAGAACAGCCAACAAATTTGTTTGTCAATTTTAATGACACAATGTTCAAACGTTCGAAAATGTTTTTGGTTTTATTCTGAACACTACCTGAAATATTCGAGTTACTCGTTACAAAACGAAAGTAAAGATAGTTCATTTAAAGAACAATTGGTTCAACTGGGTAGGTTAATTAGTGGCTTGGATCTTGTAGAGACTGTGATGATAAAGAAATAAATAAATAAAAATAAATAACAAAACCAAAATTTCAACATCTCTAAAAATAGACGGAAAATAAAAATCGTCTAGCAAAGAAAACCATAGTTCAACTAACCAATAAGAAAGCTTTCACAACCAGGATGTAAGAAGAGAAATACACAAATAATATCAAGGAGATTAAAATTTCACCATCTCTAAAAATAGATAGTTCGACCAACCAATCAGAAAGCTTTTATAACCAGGGTATAAGGCCGCGAGCCAATAAGAAGCAGGGCGCCCTTTTAAAAACGGATATATAGATGTATAGATAACCAAATACTAAATCAACCAAAACCAGAGTCGATAAATTAATTTTGTCCATTCTCTAATGTTGTGATCATCGTAACATGCCCAGACACGAACTACAACAGTTGCACGATTAGCTAGAGACCTTAGACGGTTAACCCATCCTTACTACATTGAAAGCAAGCATATCTTCCTTCACCACACTCAAGTGGTGGCTACTACATTTGGATACATACATATATATTTACTTCCTTCCAGACTATTTCTCTCTCTCGTATGCGCCAGAATATTTACACTTGAAATTTTAACTTTCACCGTATCCTTCTTTATTATTATTTTGTGTATATAAACATTTATTTCACATTTATAACAACTCTGTACATTTTATTTTAATCGTTACACAAGGCCAATATACACCCACATCAATTATACCAATATATGGTGTCGCAAGATAAACAACGCATCCATAACTGATAAGCTCCTAAACCACCATCAGACTACTGAATTTATACCTTATTAACAGTCTACATGGAAAAAAATTAACAGTATCTATATAGAAACAAGCGTAAAGAAATCATTTCTTCTAACTGAGCATATAAAAAAATAACCAGTCGGTTCGCTGTTTGAGAAAACAAAATTATCATTCGAATGCATCAACTGTAAATAATAATTATTATCACAATGTAAGTATCTTTCGTTTGAAAATTACCACCAGCCAGTATTTAAACCATAGCATTTACCAACTTTGCTCTAGAATTTCTCTTTTAACCGACATGCTGTAGCAAGCAAACATTTCGGCGTCCTATCGCTCTCCATCAGGGATCAGTCTCTTCGACTTGTAAGGATCTTTTTGTAACTTCACACACATAAGCCTCGCTTGTCTTGTACAGTTACATTTACGTACTAACAGAATGTCCATTCTTCTTATGCCTGCAGGAGGCAACACACCCAGGGAAAATAAATTGTACATTTTCAGTTGGTTATTTTGTGGGGTAACTTTTCAAGGTAAAATTTCCTTTGGGTGTAAAGTTTTCAGGGCAAATCCATTCTGTTCAACCCTGTAAAGTTTCGTCCCGTACGCCTATCATTCTTTCTATTAAGGAATTCTTTTGAAATGTTTTCACCACTATTTCCTCTGGTATTTTAAAATAAACTGCACTATTACAAGGAATTTTACTTATGCTTGTCCATATTTCATTAATTTTCTCTTGCATTTTATTTTTGCTAAATACACTTTCTATGTAAATAATTAATTTCTTCAATTGGAGTCAGAACAATACATTTAGTGTATTAAGTGATAAACAACATGTTTCTTCGTAATCTAGTAATGAGGCATGATTAGGTTCAGAATACCAAGTTCCGTCTAAGTTAAATTTTATAAATGTCCATGATATGTGGAGAAATAGATGACCCATGTTGCAATAAAGCAATCTCTGATTTGAACACTTGAATAATGAAAAGACAGTTTGTAAAGTTAATGTAGGTAGTGCTACTGTACCTTGACGCCATAAAAATATCAGTTGTGCTCTGACATTTGGTAAGTCAATGCGATCATTGTCAAGTCTGCTCATAGCAAGAAGGCATGATAAATTATCGGAGTTCGAACAAAACATGGCGAGGTCATTTGATATCCCTCAATTTACGGTATCACTTGTGTGCCGGGAATACTTGATGGCAGTAGCGTAAATAGAGCTAGAGGGGGTGTCTCACCCCGGTCGGTACTTTTATAGGAGTGGCATTTTTGCGTCTGCTGTAGGCTATAAGCATGTATTGAAATAAGAATGGTTTTATTGTTAGGACATTACTTACAGTTGAAGGACCTTTCCGCGTAACTTAAATTATGGCATACATATTGGCCGATCTATTAATTCAATAGGCTATTAATCGCTCTTGTTTTTGTTAATCAATTGTTATCATCTTTTTATTAATCTTCTTGGTGTGGGTAAATCAACTGTAATCCCTAAGCCTTGTGACGGAGAAGAGAGTCGGGGAAACACACACACACACACACACACACACACACACACACACACACACACACACACACACACACACACAGAGGTATTAAAAAAAATGAAATTGGAGTGGATCTGAGTAGCGAAATTAGATCAGAGGATTTTTGTTTACTGATGGGAAATCTGCTCTAGGGCAGGAGTTGTACCCATTTGGAATTAGGTCATTAGAAAGACAATATAAATTGTCGAAATAATTTTTATCGGTTAAAATTATAAATAGAACTTAGTAAGCTATGAGGAACTTTGGAATTCACATGATTTTGGTTGAAAGTAGCCAGAACCCGTGATAATCGCGCGTGAAGTAGTAGGGCCAAGGGTCGATTATGACCAGCCAGGTTTATCTATGAAAACGCGTAGTTATGCTGAAAATAGTGGTAGTTTTTGACTCCTCTGTCTTCGAGTGTAGTCGACTTGGGTGGAGAGATGTCGGAGATTGAGTAAGTAGAGTTGAATTGAAGGCTCGAAGAAGTACGAAAGTGACGTCAGAGATTGGAACAAAACGCCCGCTAATATGTGCTGTTGATATAAGAACGAATAAGCGAATTACTCCTCCAACATCTAAGACTACTACTGCTACTATTATTACTACCACTGGGAACGGAAACGTCGAACAAGCCACCGTTCTCCTTTAACAAAATTACACGAAGTATTTTCTTTGTTTTGTTGATCATCGTTCATATACGAGAGATCTCGGAGATTGAAAGTGAGCAGAGTTGAATTGAAGGCTCGAAAAAGTACGAAAGTGACGTCAGAGAATGGAACAAAAGCGTCCGCGAACGTGTACTGTTGATATAAGTAATGCTGCTTCTGATACCACGAAGATTACTACTACTGTTACTACTGCTGAGGAGGAACGTAACTATAAACTTTAAGCTCCGCACAGAAATATTTATCTCTCCATTGCAAGAGTCATATATCGTTCTGAGACGATTTAACAACAAGCTAATCACAACCGACTCTCTCTCTCTCTCTCTCTCTCTCTCTCTCTCTCTCTCTCTCTCTCTCAGTGTATGAGTTTTTACGTCAATTACTTTTCTTTTCTGTAACCCGTTTTTTTTCTATACTATTCTTTCTGCTATATAAAAGACATTAATATATATATATATATATATATATATATATATATATATATATATATATATATATATATACATTAATATATATATATATATATATATATATATATATATATATATATATATATATATATATATATATATATTGGTGCATTCTAAATTTCTTAGCACAGACTCTCCAGCCATGTCTACATCTTCAGTCGACCGTGAATGGATGAACATCACTTCTGCTTTCTGGATCAAACCAAACACAACGTGGGCAGGAAGCAGGATTAAACCAGTGAACCGGTCGAATGATCTACGGATGCTCAGGGGACCTACGGCCACTCCCTTATTTCAGTTAAGACCGAGTAGACACCTCAAACCAGAGAGTAAGACGTCGGAGGTTGAGGGGCTGGGGCGAAAGTGTGAGACTTATCAATGACGTGACCGAGAAAAGTCAGCTCAGGAACGGCAAACAAAGATTTTTCGACATTTAGTTTCAAGCCATAGTCGCTGGAATAGTAATTGCAAATGGTTGTTATGTTCTTCAGAGGTCTTGCTGGCTATCAAAACATCGTCAATGTAGGCATAAGTAAAAGGTAAACCTCGAAGATCTTATCAATTAGTCGCTGAAAGGACTGCGCTGCATTACGCAGACCGAAAGGCATCCGAGTGAATTCGTATAAACCAAAAGGGGTAGTAATGGCTGTTTTGGGTATGTCGGATGGCTCTATTGGAATTTAATAGAAGGCTTTCTTTAAGTCTAATTTGGTAAATACGGTGGCGCCTTCTAATGATAGGGCGAAGTCCTTGATATGGGGGATAGAGTATTTGTCTGGCACAGTTTGAGCATTCAAAAGCCTATAATCCCCGCACGGACGCCAAGTGCCGGCATCGCCTTTAGGGACCATGTGGATCGGCGTAGTATAAGGACTTGAAGATGGTCTAATTATGCATAATTTGAGCATGTTCTCGAATTCGTCCTTAGCTACCGGTAATTTAGTTGGATGCAATCGACGAGGTGTATGAACTGGGGGTCCAGTTGTCTTAATAGCATGGGTAGTGTTGTGTTTGATTGGTTCCTCATAAGTAAAGGTTGACAAGAGTGACTTATACTGTCGGAGTAAGTTCTCGTAGACGTTCGCTTTTGGTATCAGTGCGGTCAAGTTTTTTAGTGCAGCTAATTTTAATGTTGATCTTGTTGAAAATCTTGTTGAGCAATGGAATATTGCTGAAATGTTTGAGGAAAATTTTACCTATGTTGGTTTTGACATTACTGTTAAATGTTCCGTTAAACCAAATTATGTTGCGTTTTCTTTGTTATACGTTTTGTTATCAGTCTTCTTATTATTGTCGTGTATTCTAGATTAACTTTATGTTTGCATTTTATTATGCATCTACATATTTAGTATTATATTTGTCGAAAATATCTTTATTATTAGAGTCAGTAGAGAGCCTATGCTGCACTGATTTGTGCAAATTATTTAAAATTCCTGAGGGATGGTGAGATTTTTTACTAATGTATTTATAATTATAAAGTTCTTTAGTGAAAGACTTGGATATTCCCTTCGATAGGTCGAAAGTGGCGTCTAGAAAGTTAATCACCTTAGCATTGGTTTTAGTGGTGATATTTAGTCCACGGTCCTTGAAAAATTTAATAAGTTGTTTTCTAAGGCGCTCTGTATTTTGTGGGTTGGTATTATGTAGGAGGATAACTGTCATTTCTGTACATATCACTGTCGTTGCTATCAAAAGTATATCTAACTCCACAGTAGTATTATACCGATCAATTCACAAGCTCCCGCACAATCAAACGCTCCCATTGCTATGGATAAGTTTGTCTTTTTCGGTCCACATGGAACCACCGTGAAATAAGATGGTTTTCTGGGATTGTTTGATGATGTTAGTCTCCTCGTCAGTGATAGTGCAATAATTTTTGCCAGGTTTATAGCCGCTACTAGTCTGTCTTCTGTGATCGACGAGTAGAAGTTGGAGATGTCGTATTATACAATATGCATTCGATATTCTTTTCCATTTTAGAGAACCAATTAATGACATCTTTTGTAGTCCTCCATTGGTTGATCCCTGTAATGTAGCGTTCCCAGCATATTTGCAGGCTCGTACGATGTTCCCTATGTTGTTTGGAAGGATTAAGAAATCGAAACTGCGGATTATTTGGGGAAATTATCCTTATGACCCTTAACAGTGATGAAAGCCTGCTGTTTGTGTAGTTTCTGCACTCTATCGTTGATTTTGAATTTACGTATTGTTATTTTTGCCTCGTTATTAATATTATTTTCCCATTCAGCTGGGTTTTTTTTATATGTTTTGTTGACATCTTTGCAGATAGCCTTGTGGTATTCATTGACGTTAAAAAGGTAATGATTGCCGGTTTTAGCAGACTTTATAATGATTTTCATTTTTAAATTTTATAAGTTTGTTGCAAATTGGCGAATGTATTTTGAGTGACCAGAAGGATTTTTAGTGTTGGTGTTCTAAAACATTCGTCCACAACAATTAAAGAAAAATATTAGAAACAAATCATGCAAGAAGATTGAAAGCAAAGAGAAACATTAAAATGTACAACAATAACATTGGTTTATATACAATTTAAGAATACAATTGAGTTTGTGGACTCGTCCATTTACCTTATCACCCCTAGCAACAGTAACATTCCATTTTACACGCCTACGTGAATCAACTTAACCAATCAAAACCCTTATTGTGCTAAGCAGCGAATTCTATTGGCCCGCAACGTGATAATTCAAAAACTTCACGTGAGGAAGTTAAATTGCGCCAAAACTTACTTGAGCCGATTCTGACATCTAAAACCTTATATATGGAAGATTTCCAACTGACCAAATCAGTCAGTCCAGCGAACATTGTTGACCTTTACTGACTCCGTTGTTTTGCTACCCGATTTTTTGGAAATTACCCTGATTGTGTTTGAACTTTATTTCTGTTAAGTGTGACTTTATTACTGCCTTTTGTTCTTTACGACTGTTTTGAAAAATTTTGATTTTTTCTTTTCCTTTTTTTCCTCCACATTTTTTAATTTTACCCCCTTTATTTTTGCTCCTTTTTCTTTTTATTCCAGTTTTTCTTTTTAATTTTCTTTTTCCTTAATTTCTCTTTTAATTATATCTTCGTTTTTCTTTTGTTTGTAACCACTGTCCGTTTTTCGCTTTATTTTTTTGACTAAACGTTAATTCTGTATTTCTTTCCTTTTAATACCCTTTAAGTTTTTCGTGTTTTGTTTTTCGTTTCCATTTATGTATTGTCTATTTATTCCGTAATAACTCTTGTTCTGTCTATTTGTCCATTTATACTGTTCTAACTTTTGTATTGTCTATTTTCTTTTGTTTATTTGTTTTGGCGTCAGCCATTTTGTTTTTGTAACTAGCTCCGTCTGTTTTTGTAAGTTTCGTATTTCTTTGTTGTTTACTTGTCTAGCGTTTTCGTTTTTTCCTTTTCGTGTTTTCTTTTTCTTTTAATTTATTGTTTCGCCGTTAGGCAAACTTAGTTCTTTAATTTTTGTACGTGTTTAATTTTTTTTTCTTGCCGTTAGGTGAACCTTGTTTTATTTTTTCTCGTTTGTCATGTGATTTTTGTATTTATCTGTTCTTTGTTTTTTATATTTATTTTGCTGTCTCGCTTTCGGGCGAGGTTTGTGTTTTTTTATTAACTGCTTTATTTTCGTTGCTAGGCGATCTTTATTTAGCATCCCCCCCGCCTATAGGCGGTCTTTGTTTTTTTTCTACTCCTCCCTTTCCCTCCCCTTTGTATAAATTTTATAAAAAATAGATAAAAAGAAAAAAACTAAAGTTACATCCTTCCTTATTAAAAAGAAAAAGCCGATCATAGTTAAGAAACATTTATTTTCTGTGAAGAAAAAAACCACCTTATAAAGATGATCTGGCGGAATACCCAGTATTAGAAGATATCGCTGTGAATGATGACTTGGAAGCCAAAAATGGCCACCAAAGTCCAAAAAGTATGGAGGCCAATAATGGCCATAATGAGAAAAATATGGAGGCTAATAGAAGCCCAAACAAAGACATGAGCAAAGATATTTCAGAGGCCGGGGAATTGCCCTCTTGTTGGAAGTCCCCTCCAAACTGTATTATCAATTTAGCGGAGTTCTTGGAGCGTGCTTAGAGTTACGCTCACCTTGTCGTAGAAGGTAGACTCTTAGAAGACCCCATAGAATTGAGAAAAATTGACAAGAGAATAGTGTCAGTTTCGTCGTCGACAAGCGTACGCGCAAAATTTGTCGCACGACGAAAAACACAGTTGAAAGCACTGGAGTCCTTGGGGATCAAGCCCCTCAGAATAGTTAAGGAAGCCGGATTTTTCATGTGGGATGTACTGTTACCCACGCCGGAAGACTTTGTTGCGGCATCAACCCGGGACTTAATCACAAAAGATTTTATCTTGCGCATGGAGTATGAAGGCCGAAGAAGGCTTTTAGCAGTATACGAGGTCCCTCCTTATGATGTAGGGGAACATCTCGCTGCTTTTTGTCCCATTATGGCGAAATTCTGGGCGCTTCCTGCGATAGCCTGAACGGGGGGTGGAGCTTTGAAATCATGTTGGACGAAAATGCCTTCCGCTCCATCCCCAACTGTCTGGATGTTGGACGCTTGAAGCTGCCGGTCATTGTGACCGGTCGCAAACCTGTATGTTGGAAGTGTGGAAAGCCTGGTCACCTTTCCTCTTCCTGCCCATAGAAGAAGGCCTCTGATAATCAAGCTCCAGTAGACCAAAATCCCCTCTGACCGCGTCTTTACATTCCGCCTCGCCTGTAATGGGCGTGCCAGCTTCCGGGACCGGGTCGGTGAATCCTCCGGTTGGCGAAACATCTAAGGCCACATTCCCCAAAGAGCCTTCGCCCGCTGCTAGTGCAGTTGCGGAGAAGGGGGATTGGCTGGTAGCTGGTAAGGCCAGAGGGAAGCGCCAGATTGCGGGTCCTCACTCCTCTGAAGCCCCAAGTACGAAAGACACACACAGTCCCACTCCCTCTGGCAACGTTAAGGGTGATGCCCCGGCCCCTCAGCAATCCTTCAAAGACCAACAAAGGAAATATGATCCTGGGTTCGAAAAAACAGAAAAAAATAAAGGCCCTAAAATTGAAATTAGAGAAACAAAAGCAGACCAAGATCAACCGCGATAAGTCTGTTGGCTTGCGGTTGGGTGCATGGAAGGGAGTTTCTCTTCCCGGACCTTTCCTCTGACGGATGGGCCGATCAAGATACTCGGCGTCTGGTTCGGTCCTGATCTCCAGTTGGAAATGAATTGGTCAAGGTACAAGGGAAGGTCGAGATCGCGGTTAATCTGTTGTCTCGAAGGAGGCTTTCCTTGAAGGGGAGGGCGGAAGTATGTGTTTCACACATCTACCAGATTCTCCTTTACCGACTCTCTGTACTTCCACTCCCGTCTACCAGACTAATATTATTAGTAAGGCTCTTTTTCTCTTTCTTCTGGAGAGACAAAGCCGCTATGGTATATCGCGAGATCTGTTGCCTTCATCCCTCTGAGGGCGGTCTGGGTATGCCTAGCATTGAGATTCGTCAATATATGCTTCGCATCAACTTTCTAGACCGAATGTGTCGCGGATCGGATGAGGAGGTCGCCTTCTGAAAGGAAGACGTCCGTAAACATTTCCCATCCCTGAGAAGTGTGCACTCGTGCCGAAAGGAGGCCGGGCGCACACCCCGAGCCGAATGCTCCTTCTACCGCGCATGTCGTCATGCTCTGAAACGCCTCTCACGGCCTCTCCAACGTCCAGGCGTTGTCTCGTAGGGCATTGTATCAAGTGTTTGTCAGGGGGGGGGCGTTCAGGATTATCTGATTGACGAGCTCGGTCTTACGAAGCAGGAGGCTCGCTCGATATGGCCTTGGGCGCCTGGGTTGAAATGCCTCAACAATGATGAGGCATCACTCGCCTGGCTGGTGATTCGTGGGGCCCTCTGGGTCGCCAAGAGACTTTGTTCAGCAGGCTTGGAGAAATATCCAACCTGCCGTCGCTGTACTGGAGAGGTCGAGACCATTAGTTACGCCTTCTTTCATTGCAAGGCGGTAGTGCCGTTGTGCAAGTTTGTTGAAGGCCTCATGGTTCGCATGCTGCAGGGAAAGTTCTTTGTCCTTGAGGCCAGTTCTGTTTGTAGCAATGTGGTGCCACAGATGACGAAGGCTGAACATTATGTGTTCTGTTGCTTACTAGGTGTTATGAGAGTCGTGATTTGGACGACGCGTCAGAAGGAATTCTATGAGGGCGAGAAGTTCACTTCTTCCCAACTGATCTTGTTCTTTCAGCTTAGTCAAGATTAGGACCTCATCAGAATTTGGCAAAAGGTGGGTGAATCTTGCGCATATGTGTCGAGTAAAAGGAGCTGACCTGGAGTGGCATTTTGATGCCGGTTAGGCATCAGGATATTGTTTTCCTGGGTTGAACTTGGGCAACCCATCCCTGGAGTTAGGCTAGAGTAGGTTTTTTGATTGTTTAGTTTTTCTTTTCTTTTCTAGTAAACTTAGTTAGGGTGTGTTTGGTCATTGGCTCCTTTTATTTCTGTCCCCCTTTTTTCTTTTAGTTTAACTCCCCATCCCCCCCTCGTTAGGTGGTCAGTGATTTCAGTTCTCTGGTGGATGCAGGGCGCCTTTCGTTTCGCGTGCGTGTTTTCGTATTTGTTGTTGTTTCTGAATGAGTGCATGTCTATGTGAATGTTTGGGATGGATGAATGTTTTCTCCATTTTTAAAGTCCCGCTTCGATTTCGTCTAGTTAACTGATTTTTCTGCCACATTTAAGGTTTGTGTTTTTTTTTATTACTAACGTGATTTTGTTTAGTTTCATGTAAATAATTTTAAGTCATATTGTATATAATCATTGGGGTTCTTTTAAACTTGTTATTTTTACCCCCCCCCCCAAACATTATTTGTACATATGGGGTTAATTAGGATTTTCATTGAGACAATGAGGTATTTTGGTGGGTGTAGTAAGAAAGGTAAGTATGAATGTGTTGTTTTGGTGGTAGGAATATTGTTTGGTATGATTGGATCAGTGGTTGTGGCTAGCTAAGTTTAAAATTAAGACAATTGATGACCGTCCTTTTCCCCACCCCCTCGTTTGGCCTTGTGCCACATTTGTTGTAATTACAGCAATAAATATTGTCAGTCTAGCGAACAAAGAAAAGCGCTAATCTAATCCACGTAACTTGCGATTATAATTTTCCCGTGCGAAAAACCACAACTGACTCACCCACAAACTCGACTCGAAGATTATTCAAAGAACTTCAAACTTGCAAGACTTTACTTATCTAAAGTGAATTATTAACACTCACTACAATTTAAGTAAATACCATTATCGAACATATTACATACCTACGGTTAAGGGTAGACTACTTCTGATGACTCAATTCTAAACATTACAAAAACAATACGGACATAAATAACGCTGTTTAAACACTAATTACGATTTCTTATAGACTGTAATACAAATACACCAAGACACCCAAAAGCAAACAAAATCTTCGTCCACTAACAAACATAAGACATATAATACCTTGCAATAACATTTCGTAAATAATATTGGAATTGTATATAAATGCATTTGTTTGTTTGAATTTGCATACATGTTTTGTCTTGTTTTATATTGCGAATTATTTATTATTGTGGATGCATGAAAAGATCACGCAACCTGACGAAAAATCCTTCTGATATATTCTAACACTCAAGCAAAAATCTTAGTTCATTCTGCGCATCCCCAACAAGTTGAACTTTGATGGATAAATGAGAATAGATGTATTTTGCTGTGTAGAATATTATTGTGAATGTTTGAACGTGTTTGCAATTGCTATTCAGATTTGTTCACAAAATTAAACTAAGTGTCCAGTTATGTACGAAATTGTTCTTTGTGCTAGTTCAGTTATTAGTGTGTGTACGTAAGTTTGTTTGTATTATTGTTCAGAATTGGTAGGAGTTGCCTACCTTTAGTTGAGTGAGAATTTGATTGTTTGTTTACTAATACTTATTAAGTAGTGAGAAAAATGTTACTTTTTAAAATATTGTAATTTGATGTCTAGATAGCGTTCCTGTGAGAGATAGAGCGTGCTTGTGGATTGTTGAGTCAGAGATATTTTGTGCGGCAAAGGTCGTGGTTGGTCAGAATTTTGACTTGCGTGGGTCAGTTTGGCATCTCTCTAGGAATGAAAGTCTGACTGTTTGAAGCGATCAGGAATTTCCTATTTATAGATGTCTGGACAAAAATATAGGCTCCGGTGGCTTGCGCGCGAAAAAGCATTTTCACGTGAATTTGCTACAGTTCTAAGGCTTTTGACCAATAGGAAACTTCGTTTGCTGAAACTGGAGTTTTGATTGGCTGATAGATATTTTGGTGTGAAGTGGATTATGCTGGAGGGGTGAAAGGTTAGTATGGATTATTCCATCAAATTTACCTTAATATTTGACAACTTAAATGAATGTTGCTCAGATTTACAAACATTTTACAATCTAAAAATTTTAATGCAATTTTTTACAACTTATTTGATATTTGTTCATTTAACGCAAAATTAAATATAGTTTGTGATCTTTGAAATTTGTTTTCAACTACATTTTACAATCTAAAAATTGTAATTCAACTTTTTACAACTTATTTGCAACCTGTTGCATTCGAACTTTGAATCTTTAACTAAAAAATATATTTTTACCCCTCAAGAAAATACAAAAAAGGAGAATGAGAATAGATTCCAGAAAATACAATCAAAATTTGAATAAATATAAACGTTTATTTAAAAATAAATGAATGCAGAAGAATAATTATTAAAAAAAAGGGATTGAGTGTTCTACTATGAAAAAAATCAAATCTATCCATTGTTTCAATATTTAATATTATGTTGTATTAATATTATTTGAATTGTAATTTAATAAGTGACTTTGTTATGTGATTTTAAAAAAGAAGAAAAATGGAAAGCAGCTATAGTAATGGTTGTTAAAGCTCTATTAAAGACTAAGAGTGCTGCTAAATTAAATATAAATATTAAGTTAGAAACTTTTTAAATGAGAGAAGATTTAATGAAAGATGTATTTTTGGACAGTAAATCAGCGACTGGGAAACTACTTTCTAAGATTTCATAAACTAACCATAAAATTACTGAACTTTGCATGGACACATAAAAAAGTATTGAGTAAATGGGATTAATGGCAGGTTTAACACTAGGATGGCCAGCTCCTTTGATATATATAAAATGACCAAGGTGTCGTTTTTGACACCTTATGATTGGTTTTTAATATTTGGCATGAAAAATAATCATATATGGTTAATGAAATTACTCATATGTTTGCAATACATAGTTTATTAAAGAATATTACTATTACACAACATTAGACATCATTTTGAAGTAGGCTATAACATTCTTTCTACAACCCTGTAGGACCAACTATTTAGCAATATCTTAGATTCTACAATCTTTACATGTTACTAACAGTACCCTAGTTTCATCCTTTGCACATTTGCCACAATTAGGTTTTGTGCATACTTGGCAAACAGTAATCGTAGCATTTGAACATTTTCTACCATGACACTTGCGACGTTTCTTAGATAATGAAGAGCTTGTGGAGGGCACCTCTGCAGGATTCGGTAAGCTTCGCTTCTGAACATAAGCGTGCCTAAGACTCTCAGTGAGCTCCAAAATGAAATCCTTCCTACTAATTGATCTCCCTGATGCACATTTGTATAAAATCCATGCATTTATAACTGCCATATCCAGTATATTACAAAAGAGTCCAAGGGGCCAACGTCTTGTAGCACGACGTGTACTGTACTTTCGGAGCATTTGGTTGACTACGTCTACTCCTACCTTATTAGCATTATAGAAATCAATGACTGCTGGTTTCTTCTTCTCACCTTCCGAAATTGTTGGAGAACGATGCATTGTTGATAAAAGGCACACATTTTGATTAGCCTTGCATTGATAATTCACAAACATGCATTCACTTTCACCTTGAAAATAAAATTTGGATTCATACTTTTCCCCCTTTTCTTGTAAAGTCATTTCTTTCGACAGATGCTTGCTGTTTCCTCTCACAGTACCGACAATTGAAGTGTCTCTATCTCGCAGTTTCCTTGCAACTTCATAAGATGTAAAAAGTTATCTGTTGTTACATTATAGCCTTTGTTCTTCACTACTTCAGTAAGGCTGAGCACAACATGTTCCGCTAAGGGAACCCCTAATCTTGATTCCTTTTCCATGGCTCCTAAATAGGGGATCACATTTACAATGTATTTGTTTTCTACCTCTGTAAGGACCCAAAATTTCATTCCAAACTTATCAGGTTTATTTAGCATAAATACAATGAATGGGCACCTGTTTTTCATGGGCAATAGCTGTTCGTCAATTGTCAAACTATATGTTGGTATATAGGCACCGTTGCAATTTTCAACAAATAGGTCAAGAATTTCTCTGATGTGACCAAATCTGTCACTTTTTATCCTCTCTGACTTTGTGCTTCTGTTGTCAAACCTAATAAATCTTTGTATTTTCTTGTAATCATTTCTAGACATGGTTTCTCCGAATAGTTTTGGTCCATAGGTTTTATTCCACAAAAAATCTGCGCTGTGAGCTTTTCCTACACTCCCCTTGCATATGTCAAAGCAATGTAGGCCTCCAACATTTCTAAGGATAACACAAAGCTTTTATCATGATTTTTCCCTGCATTTATGAATTTTCCGTAGCATAGTTTCATCAATAAAGATTCTCCAAGCAGAATATAGGGATTCTGCAGCTACATTCTTCATAGTTTTTGAAATAGCAGGAGTACCTTTCAATACATGACTTTGGTTATATCTTCCTCTCCGGGATGATGATAGAGGTTCCCAGGCACTCCCATGCCGTGTTATGATAGTATTTCTATCTGCGGAGGTGCTTGCTTGTAAATCTGAAGAGGTACTTGCTTGTCTAGTGGAGTCATCTTCACCATCTTGAGAGTCATCAGAATCTGACGAGCTTGAAGAAACTTCTTTTTGCGGAAAACTATCACTATCATCACTTGAAACTTCATCTTCTGATTGGAAGATAATATTCAATGTTTCTTCTGCAGTATAGACATCTTTATTTCGATTACGCCGTGAAGCAGCCATCTCTAATATATTCAATATTCAAGTCAGGAATAACAAGTCTGAAAAGAAATTCACAAATATTAGTATACCTCATACTGAAAGAAAGTGATTATATATATATATATATATATATATATATATATATATATATATATATATATATATATATATATATATATTGTCATCCACAGACAGACTGTTTCGCTGTATCACAGCTCATCAGTGTGGCTAGACGTCCGGTTGCCTCTGGCTAGAATCGAAAACCGGCTGAATTCGCGTCAGTCGGAAATTTTACCCTGAAGCCGTTGGCGCACGGCAGAGAAGAAGGTGAATTTAAGCGTATTTATATTTAGATAAACACACAGTGACTGAGAGAACTCGATTCGATTTACCGAAGAGTCTTGTATAGATAGATAGATAGATAGATAGGGGACATAAACACAAGTATTATTGCTTGTGAGAAATTTTTCAATGCATTTACTCTATAAATAACCTAGGTGTCAAAAACGACACCTAGGTCATTCAAAGTAAAACCTCAAATATCAGCTATTCCACTGAATATTTTTTAAAGAATTAAGTCTGTTAAGCATCTTTGCTAAAATTCAATAATTGTTCATAAGCCTCAGCATCGAACCAAAACTAGTTATTCCATAGTAATTTGTTGAAAATTTGAAGGTGTCGAAAACGTCACCTCGGCCATCCTAGTGTTAAGGGAAATATTTTCCATCATTTTTAATATCACTGAATACTTAAAATTTATGTAAAAATTTTCTTAAATTATATTTTAATAAATAAAGTTTCCGTAGAACAACAAATAAATCTGTGAACATCTTATCAATGCCTGTTAAATGATCTACAAGTAACAAGTGACGGGATCAAGCGTGCAATCTCCGTTACTGTTTGTTTTAAAAATCTATTTCTCTGTTAGTTTAAAGTAAATAATATAATCTAAGTAAATAATTTTTTTTTCAAATTAGATAATTATACTTTAAACCAGTTAATATTCCTCAAATAAAGTTTCGGAATAGTATATTTTATTTTTTGAAAATTTTTAAAACTGAGAATTAACTTTTGTTTACAAATGTACCCGAAATGATTGATTTTAAACGATTTCTGAAAGCGACCAAAAACTTGAGATTCCAATCAATATAATTTCTGTTTGAAATACACCAGAATATTTTGCTTACTGGAAATAGTAAATTTAATCATTGAGCTTTCAATGACAGCTAAAAAAGAAAGCTTCAATAATGTTTGTGTTGATAGCGCCTTAATGCTTTCACATTTATTCATTATACTAAGTTTAATAAAAGCGTATAGAATTAAAAATATATATTCTTAAACTATTGATTAAAGAAAATGTATGTTTAAACATAAATAACAAATTTTTGATTATTGCAATATTGGTTTTTCGTATTTCTTCTGGTTTATTCTTACTTTTTTGTGCGCTTTTTCGGACAAAAACCAGATTCTGGAGCTTGCCGTCCGTGCAGGGGTTCTTAACGCAAAAAAGGTTCCAGATAAATACCTAATCCTTCACATACACAATTTCACTATGGATTTACAAAGAACCAGTCTTCACAAAACTCAATTTGGTTAAAGCATACTACCAAATTCCAATAGCAGAAGATGGCATAGAAAAACAACGTTTACTACCCCGTTCTAGTTTTACGAATTGAGGAGAATGCTGTCCAGGTTACGTAACGCTATACAAACGTTTAAGAGACTGATAGAGGAAGTTCGAAGAGGATTACCTTTTGCCTTCGCCTACCTAGATGATGTTCTCATTGCTAGCCGTGACCTCAAAGAACATTATGAACATTTAAGACAAGTGTTCTATAATAACTATCTCACTTGTTGGCTATTGTGACATGTGGGGGGCTTCTTTAATTTGCTCGATTCAGCAGGAGCAGAAACGGAAGTAATCAGCAAGGAACAACAGGAAGTCCCAGAACTGATAAAAACGCTAACCGCGCCATATTCGGTCACATTTTCCACTTTTCCTTTTCAGCGACCGCTACCTTTAAGGCCAGCTCGAAGGAAAAACTACTCACAATCCTTGCTGCAAAAAACACGTGGCAATCTTGTTAGCTTGAAACAAATTCCTCGTTCCACATGAGAACAAGCGGAGAAAACTCTCTTCGAAACACCTACCCAAAGGAAAAACTACTCACAACACTTGCTACAGAAAACCCGTACCAGCCCTGGCACTGAAATTTCTCGTTCTCGTTGGAACAAGCAGAGACATCTCTCTACTGAAGAGAAGAATTCTGTTAACTGGGAAACCCAAGTTTTTTCCCGCAAAATACCACTATTTTGCACTCTTTCGACCACGAAAAAAGCTGTTAAACAGTTATTTCGAGCCTTGGGTTTGTTCATCCTACTGCCGATCCTGCACACACATACACACTCAACCGGGGAAATCCCCACAGTCCGAAAGACTGGCACATTTTGGCCTGAAAATTAATATAAACAAATGTGACTTTGCAGTTTCGAAACTAACTTAACGTTATTGACGAACATAGTATTACACCCGTCTAGAAGTTGCAGCGATGCAACAATTACTTCAACCAACATCGTTGCGGCAACTCCGAAGATTCATCGATCTAATTAACTACTACCGAAGATTTGTTCCAGGTTGCGCCCAAGTTTTGACACCACTAACAAATCTGCTTCAAAAACAAAAATGGAAAGATAAACCTTGAAAGCGACGCCTTAACTGGTTTTCATGACGCAAAAAGTGTTAACGAACTTCATAAAACTTTCATATATTAATGAAGACGAGAACTCAACATAAACGTTGACAACTGATGCTTCTTCGAATAATATCGGATCAGTTTTACATCAAGAGGAAAAGGGCGTCTCCATTTTCTCTGTAAAACTGAATAAGACCCAACAAAAATATACCACTTTTTGCAAGGAGCCACTCGCAATTTATTTGTCTAAACGACATTTTCGACATTTGCTTGAAGGGTGAAACTTTTTTACTATTTTCACATGCCGCAAACCCCTCACGTACGTCTTACACGTAAATTCTGACAAATATACATCTAGAGACGTCCACCGACTGGACTTTTGTCCTAATTTGCGTTGGACATCGTTTACATTAAAGGATCAGACAATATTGTGGCAGATACTCTCTCGTATTCTACAATTCTGAAAATCTCAACAGACGAATAACACAAAGATGACACATTAGACAAAGTAAAATAAGAAACTCCTTTACAGCTGAAAGAGCACCCTGAACCTTTTACAACAAAATCACTGTTGTGTGATGTGAGTACAGGTTACTCAAGACCATACATTCCGCCTTCACTGAGACGTATGATTATTGAACATGTTCACAGCTTCTCACATCTAGACGTCCAGTTACAGTCAAAGTAATTAGCAGTCGTTTTGTCTGGCCTAAGATGAAAACAAACATAAGAAACTATATTCAGACAATTTAAATTGTCAAAAAAAAAAAAAAAGTCATCAGATATATGAAATCTCCTCCTGGTAAATTTGCCAAACCAGATGGTAGGTTCACAAACCTACGTATCGATATAGTTAGACTATTAACAAAAACAAATGGTTATTCTTATCTATTGACTATTATCGATAAATTTACAAGATGACCTGTCGTTGTACCCCCGAAGAACTTTTTTTCTGCCTCGATAGCTAAAATTATCTTACAGAAATGAGAAATGGATATATGTATTCCGTTGTCCCTCAGTAATCACAACGGACCGAAGAAAGCAATTTTAATTAACACTCTTCGATTAATTTACAAAATTACCGAGTCAAACATATAAGAACCACGGCATATCATTTTTCTGCCAATGGTTTGGTTGAGAGATTTCATAGGCAGCTTGAAGCGGATTTTCCAGCAAATACCCATTATAGTACCTGGTTAGAAAACTTGCCTTTATGTTTACTTTCCATACGGAATGTGATTAAACCAGATTTAGGAGGCACATTATCAGAAATGGTTTTTGGTACATTCTGTGAGAGAACCAACCACTGAAAACCAACAACGTTCTTTGTAAAGGACTTTAAACAAAGAATCAGTGGTCTAGTTTTTATACCAACGAGATCACAAATAAGAAACCCCTACACACCTAAAGACCTTTACAACTATAAATATATATTTTTACGCAATGATGCGGGGAAAGACTTCTCTGTCCTACATACACAGGATCTTTTCAAGTACAGATAAGACAGATAACGAAAATATTTTACCATCATTAGAAATGATAAACAAGACATTGTCCCCATAGACAGAATAAAACAAGTGTACTTGAATTTACCTACAAAAACAGTACGACGGAATATACATCTTCAACAGAAGTGCAACAAGTTTCCAAAAACCAAGACATACACAAAATTATTTTATTATTGTTTGGAATTCGAACGTTTTAAAAACCCGGACGATCGAATTTCCTACACAACATCGTTGTCGTGTATGATCATCACTAGGTATCATTGTAGAAAACACAGTTGTGCTTTGAACGGATATGGATCTTTAAACCGGACAAAATTTTTAAATCTCTGGCACAAAGTTAACAGATATGAGATACATACACTTTGTGGACATTTTATACTTTTTATATTTCGTAGCACATCTCAGTTTATTTTTCTTGAGATTTTTAGTACTTTGCAGGACCAGTACTTTACACTCCCTTTCCATATAACCCGGCGACTTCTCGCCGAACCCAGACATTGTGGCCAGGGCGCTTGGACGGGTTGAGTTACATTCCCATTTATTTTTGTCTATTTGGGCTTTCCTATCCACTCTTACTTTCGGCATTCATAGCCTTTACTACTTCCGGCTACTACAGACCTTTACTTCCGGCATTTTTGGCCTTTACTACTTCCGCCTATCACCGACTCTTACTTCCGGCCACCACGGACCTTTATCTTCCGGTATACTTGGCCTTCATTACTTCCGGCCCTTACTTCAACCCTACTCATCTGGTTGACCTGCGTTGATGGACCTGCTTACAACAGCCCTGAAATTCCAGCTACACCATTGGTCCATACCTCCCCGAGTACACTATGGTCCCTACTTCCGGTATCTCTGTCAAAACCTAACTGACCTGGTTGATTGGCGTTAATGGACCTTCTTACAACAGCCCTGAACTTCCAGCTACACTAGGTCCCCGCTTCCGGCCTTTCCTGACACACCTAACTCATCTACTCCGTACACTTCGGTTACTAATTACAGAAAGTTCGCTATTGGATTTGACCAGCAACTATGCAACACCAGCACTGGACATTTGGATGGAACTTTCTTCTCTTTGGCTATATCGTTCAGACTTCAAATAACCTACTTCGGTTAAAATACTACGGAAGGTTCATCGTTGGACTTAACCAGGAACCTTTCAACGCTTTCACCGAAAATGTGAACTTAACTTTCGAACTGTGGACTTACATCCTAATTTAACCTACAAGGACTCTGGTCTTTATTCTAAATAAATTTTGTATTAAATTCGTTGGACTTAACCAGGAACCTTTCAACGCTTTCACCGAAAATGTGAACTTAACTTTCGAACTGTGGACTTACATCCTAATTTAACCTACAAGGACTCTGGTCTTTATTCTAAATAAATTTTGTATTAAATTTTAAGTTTGTTGTTCTGTTGTCCATTTTTGTTCCACCTGTCAGATTTCACGTCTTTAATTTATAAGCGTTTGCGGGCCTCGAAAACATGACAAAAAACTTTGTTTTTTAATTATTGGTTTTGCTTTTCACCATAAAAATAAATGTCAAAGCA
Organism: Acanthosepion esculentum; assembly: GCA_964036315.1. Taxonomy (NCBI): domain Eukaryota; kingdom Metazoa; phylum Mollusca; class Cephalopoda; order Sepiida; family Sepiidae; genus Acanthosepion; species Acanthosepion esculentum. Next base: position 74,959,213 of record OZ038480.1, read on the forward strand.
AAATATCTAAAAATTTGCCAATGTTTACTTATTTCCTATTTTTCATCTTTCATGGACATTCTAGCTGAAATGAAATTACTTTTCAGAATTTATCACAAGAATCACAATACCTGCTGAAACTGTCTTGCATGCAATTTTACTAGATATGGGTCAGTAATTAAAGCAGGAAAATGAACGAAGGTGTTTGAGGTTCCATCACCAAATGCATGAAGTTATTACACGCTATTTTATCTATTAGGTATTAAGCAAAACGCCTGTAAATTTAAAAATATTTTTTGTCCTATTTTACCTTGGAATAGGTCCGTTTGAGTTCCCAAACACGTTTAGTTTCTCAATCAGTATTCTTGATGTCTGGGCTTTGCTCAGTGGCGGTTAACATTTTGGGTGCCCTGAAGCTTGAACAGCAAGCAGCAGCAACAATAGATTCGCGGATCCAACTGATGTTTCGGGCGCTGCAAGCCCCCAAGAAAATTTTGAAATTTGACCAATTAAATGAGAATTTTGAGGCCATATGAAATGAGTATTAGAGCATAGGTCAACATTGGCTTATGATGATTCTATCACATAAACAGCCTTAACAAATACTAAAAAAAAAACAACAACGATTTTGTTCTGGGATTAGGGGCCATGAAGTTTTTTAAAGCTTCATTAGTTTTTAGTAGTTTCGCTACTGTCTTTGCTGCATCATTGTCTCTGCTAAAGTTATTTTCTTTTATTTATTAAGTCAGTCAGTCAGTCAGTCAGTCTGTCTCTCTGTCTGTCTCAATTTTCTTGCCTTTTTGAGATTTCATATACTAAGTTCTTTTAGGAAATATCACTCTTCTTCACACACACACACACACACACACACATCTACCAAATCCAAATAAAGAAGAGAAAAGCTATATGAACTCTAATTGAACAGATTAAAAAAAAGGGAACACTTTTTAAAAACTTTTATAATTATTAAAAATTGTTATTGCTATTTTTATTTCAATTCTCGCAATCGCTGCTGCTGCTGTTATTTTAACTCATTTTTCATCGAGTCCATCAATAAAAATTTCTTCCCTTACAACGTTTTTAGCACTTTCTTAGTAATTGAGATAACTTGTGTCATTGTCAGTATTGGAAGTAAAAAAAGTACTTGAGTAGTAACAACTGGTATTTATTTATTTAGTGAGATAAGCAGAAGCTTATTGTGTAGGCTGACTGACTTGATATCGGCGTCTGTTTATGGTCTGGCTGCTGCTGATTGTAACTATGAAAGCAAGTACCTTACTCTGCCTTGAGTAAAGCAATTGTAACTTACCCAGTTGTTCTTCATTGATTGTAGTAGCAATAATGGTGTGATCACCTGTCGAAAAACAAACAAAAACAGTAACTCGCTTAACCTCTCCTCTCGCAGTAATAACATTTAACAACAACAACAACAATTATTATGCAATCATCATTATTGACAATAAGTGGGCAATTTTACTACTACTGATCATCATAAAATACACCAGTACTATAAATTAGTAAAATTAACTTTCGATTGTTGTTTTAGCACTAATTAAATGAGGAAAGCTGCGATGTAATTAGTGGAAACCTTGAACGAACGATCTTACTTTTTAGTTTTTTTACCTATTTTACTCCGTTCAACTCAACGATACACAAACAACGTTGAAGAAAGGAGACATGGTATTCGTTAAATTTAAATTGTAAACTTATTTAATTTAATTAAGTTTAAAAGGAAAAAGAGGAAACTACACTACACAAGTGTTGGAAAATTAAAAGCACGCTTCATTTTTAATGGTAGGTAAAAAAATCAAAACTTGAAAACTATTTTCTTTTGTTTTTGAAAGACATTTTTTGTTTTTGTGTAATTGTCGCTTCACTTGGTTTTTATTCTTTTATTTATATTTAGTTTTTGGACAACATTCTTGATTATTTCCTTTAATTGATAGAAAACTACTTACGCTGATTGAATCTAGCGCCAAGAATTTAATTCTTTCATGTTATTTTTTTAAAAAACGTAGTAATTTACCTTTTTTATTTAAAGTTTCTATAATTTTTTCGAGTTATAATTTATCTTTGATTTGCCACTTAAGTTTAAAATTCACATGAAAAATACTTTTGTCGAAAGGAGACAATTCTTTTTCAGTTAAAAAAATGTTTTCTTTTACTTTTTGCAAGTCAAGGGATACTATTTTTAAAACTTAGAAAGAAATTCGACTTTTGATATGGGACAAACAAAAAAAAGCAACAAAATAATTTATATAACTACTAAGTACTAACTAACACTTTCAAAAAGCATGTGCTTTTTGTTTTAGTTTTCAATTCTTTTTCGAATAACTTTTTTTTTTCGGTTTATCAAAAACATTCTGAGGGATCTCCGATCACCGTCAGATGACTGTTAGACTCTAAGGAAATCCACGAAACATTTAAAAAAATATATATAGAAAAAGTGAAACTCAATCTGATTTTTTATTTGCTTTTTTTCAAATCAATATATACTTGAATAACTTGCTATTTGTTTTTTCGCTGACATTCAAATTACAACTTATTACAAAAATCTTGCTTAGTGTAGTGTACATTAAAGAAAGCGGAAAGCCAATTTTTAAAGATTTTTTTTTTAATTCGGGATTAAAGTAGTTTCCGAATATTAATTTTTATAGTTAATTTTATTTTATAAGTAACTGACATTGATTGTAATTTAAATTATTATTATTTAAAATGAAAGTGCGATGCGCACAATTTGGTATCGTTTTTTTTTAAACTCACTAAAAAAGACAAAAATAATGAATAAGCAATTACACTAATTAATTAAATTAAAGTAACTAATTAAAATTAAAATAACTAACTAAGAATGAAACAGAAATGTATTAAATTTTAAAATATTTTTAAAATTTTTATCTCGAAATTATTAATTACATGTTTCTAAATAAGAAAAAATTATCTTTTTTGTGAAAATCACAATTCATATTGCCTTTTAAAAAGACATTCGAACCAATACTTTCACTACCTCTGTTCTGAACAGTGTCCAGTATCTTTCATCACTTAGTTAATAAAAAAAAATCACCAAAATATCTGAACATGAATTTCAAATCAACTTGTTCATTTCATCCCAACACTGAATTATAATATGCATTTTTAATTTATTTAAAAAAAAACTAAGTAACAGCTTTTCATTCTCCTTAAAGGTTCAATTAGTCTAGCTAGCACTTCAAATAATAAAAAAAATAATAATGAGTAAAGTACTTACAGAAAAAGTCACTAATTAATTTTTTCCAAGTTAGTTAAAGTATGCATTTCAATCATTCACCTTGGGTTCAAATGTTACCATTTATTTTGTTTTTAAAAGTGCATTATTTTAAATCATTATTATTACCTCTTTCGTCTTAATGGCATTTATTTACGCCTTGCTTGGTGTGAAAAGTATAAAAATCCTGCTAGAAGAAAAAATAAAATTAATTTTCTCCTAAATGTCTCCCGAGCACTTATTATCAATTACTTTGTATTTCTTGGCTAGATTTGAACTTGATAGATTCAATCAGGCGCGTATCAAATGCTTCGTGTATCATGATTTTCTGAAGAGAATTGTATTGCAAGTTATCTTCCTTTCTTGTTTAATGGAGAAAATGGAATACAAACAATAGAGAACATCATCGTCTTAAAGGTTAGTCTATTTTTTTTCCTCTGGTACTGACCTTGCTCACTTCCAATTTGCTTTTATTGACTCCATTAACATTAATAATTGAGTCCTTATCAGCTATTAAATCGTGTTGGCCTAAGAAAGTTTCAATAGTATTGAATATTGATTGACATTTTCCCATGTTATGCAGTTTGATGATATGAAAGAATTTTCCAAATTGTTTTCACTTGTTTTTGAAACAACATCCTCTAAGTGTTTTTAGTGATTGCAAATAGAAAAATTGATTCCCTCTCTTGAAGTCATACTACTCATTTCATTTGGGTCATGAGTTTTTAAAGAGCAGTTATGACATTTTTGTGAATTTTATAAAAATAAAACTATATAAAATCTCTTTTTTTTAGTTTGGTTTATTGAAGAAGTAGAAAAAGATGGTTAATATTTGAACTTATTAAATTTTAACTTGTACAAAGTGTTTAACTCTTTATGACAATTTGTTGACGCTGCACAGTGGGTTCACAAGAAGACATTTGGCATTTTTGTAACCTTTCCTAAGTGATATGTGTTGTTATCGAGTATGAAAGTAGACAGGATTTCAGAACTGATCTGACTTGTAAAAACTCCAAGTATTTGTCAAGTTATGATTGTTTGAATTTAAGCAAAACTCGCGCACGTTTAATCATTTGTCCTTAGATAATCAGTCCTGGATAGTTGCTGCCTCCTTTAGCTGTGAAAGTCATTGGAATTTTGTTGAAATGTATGTTTAAGTGACAGACAGGTTTAACTTCTTGATGCATTCTTTTTCAAAAATGACCTATATCAAGTGGATTTTGGGGACCCTACCATAAACAATTCAGTCAAATTTTTTATTGTATTTATCTATTTATTTATCGTTTACCCACTCCCAAAACTTTGGACAATGGTTTTTTTGTGTAAGTTCCCAAATATGAAATCAATTTAAGAAAATATTTAAAAATAAAATGTACTCTTTTTCTTTCATACTTTAAATTGACCCTTACCCATTTTGGGCACCAAATATCAGTTTTTGACATAACTTTCATTGTACTTATCAGAAAATGAAAATCATTATCTAGGCCTCTATTCCTATATTTTTGTGGGTGCTGAATCCATCTTGTCATTGGAAAATCTCAAAAAAGAAGTCTAAATGTGCTAAACGCAAAAGTTAATCTCTTTTCTGGAATTTTGACTCTTCACAACAGAACTTTTAGACCTAAACACTTATTTTTTTTTATTAGAAATGGGAAAGGTTTGTTTTAATCTTCCTCTTAAGAACAAATAACTAATACAATCCCATAACTGAGTTGAAAATCGTTCAGAGAGGCTCAAAAATCACAAATGAACATTTTGTGGACACACTGAGTTAGAAGAATTTAAAATTTTTACAGAGAATTTTGGTTGAAAGAGCAGATTTTATTCAGTGATTCTTTTTTTTTTTTTCTTAGGGCAAATTAAAAAAAAATAATATTTTGGAAAGTGAACTGATCAGTTTTCCCTCATAATATTTGAGGAAGTGAGCACCCTATGGTCATTAGGAAAGAAACTTTAATTTTATAAATTTTATCAGTAGCACTTGTTCAATTAACTGTTCATTAAACAATTCTTAATGACTTACCATTGACTTTTTGAGAAAAGTTTATTTTCAGTAAATATTTTACTGAAATAATTTCAAGTGAAAAGTATTGCTCATTATCAAACATAGACTTTAAGATAGAAAATTCTATATTCTCTGATAATTAAATCATCATATTTACTATGGTTGACAAAGTAGTTTTAAAAAAGTACTAATTTAACAAAAATGATTATTGCTCCAATAAAAGATGAGGAATTTATCTGTTATTTGTGAGTTGATGCTTTAGTTTAGCCAAATTTAACCTATGTTTATTAGAATATACTATAATAAATGTTAGATTAATATCCATTTTTTATCTGTTTATCATAGAACATAGGTTTAGGACCTGGCAAAACATTTATATGACTTTCTTTTTATAACTTGCATCACAAGAATTTCTCTTGTTAACATCTGATGTTTATTTTGTGTAAACATCAGGTATATTAGCTTATTAATGAAGAATTTGTTAAACTGGCTTTTCTGTTCTTCTGAGCGAAATGTGTGGAAACTCAAGACTAACATTATCTTGTATGATTCTTCCTTGGATGTATACTCATTCAATGTAGGACGTCTACCAACATTATGTGAATTACCTTTCTATCTTTATTGCGCCAAACCATTATTACTAGAATTGAGAGTTCACTGAAAAATATTTCATATCAAAACTTGTTCAATTTTACTCAAAATCTATTAAAGAGCTGCCTGATAACTGGCAACAAGTTATAACAAATAATCATGAATATATAATTGAATGAAATGTATTTTTTATTAAGAATAAAGCTGATAAATGAAAACAAATTATGACTAAATTATTAAGTTTCTTCAACAACTAAAGTCATTCAAATTACAAAAAGAATTAGTTATTTTTATACTAGGTGCAACAAGTAACATAATTTTGCAATCCAATCTACACTATTCACTCTTCACTATGTAATATTGAAGATCTGCTATAATTTATTAGGTACTTGTTAAACTTCCACCTTGCCTATCTCTTAATAAAATTGAGTTTTACATAGAAGTGGGTAACAAATCAAATATTTATTTGATTAAATACAAATAGAGAAAATGTTATGCATCTGTTTAGTGCTTTCAAGTTAAATATTAATTAAACTCTTGTGATTACAATTATATAGTTTTACATTCTGACTACTCATCTTAGTTTTTATACTGTTGTAAACTCTAGCCTTCTTTAGATGTTTGTTGTATTCAGTAACTTTCTCAATATTTTGAAGTGAACTCTTTATTCAATATATGAGGATAGTGTGACAGTGAGCTGTCGGCACATGGTCAACTCCCAGTCATGGCACAAAACTGTAATGTTTCTCCCACCAGCATTTTGGGGTTGACTCTTAGTTGCTGCCACCAGCCTGTGTCCCGGTCGATCGGTGGTTGTCGTTACCCGGCAGAATCCTTTGGTCAGGGTACCAAGTGGGATGGTCAGTTGATGCTAACGGCTTCACACCAGCTGCAACCAGTTTGTCACCAGCTCCGTCGTTCCCAGCTCACGTCCAACATCTGGTTACTGAAGTAACTGCTTCGATCTCAAGTCTAACCTACCCACGTTGTGATTTTGATCTTAGATAGATGAGATCAATCGTTGGGCTGTAGTGTAAGATGGGTCTAAACTGGAGGTGATATAGCACAAGCTTAAAGAAAAAGAAGCAAATAAAAACCCGAGAGATTCAAGTATGTTAAAAAATAACAAATTAACTTTATTCGTTTGTTATATACCTGGCGTGTGTTTTTCTCCCAGCCCGTTTTCTACAGAGTGTGACACTTTTATGCTTCTTAGGCAAGTTCTGGTCTTCTAAGTCAACTGGTTTAGTTTTTAAGTGTTGGCTTAGCTTCGTTCGTCAGTATAACTTGCTATTGGTAGGATAGGCGAAGTCAGAGGTCGTGGAATCTCTCGGCCAGCTTCTGCGAGGCAACACTCTGGTTCCTGCTACTCAAACTGCAACTGACTGACTCAAACTCTCAAACAAAACTGTCTAACAGCCCGAGGATGTTCATTTATATGGGTACCAACCAAAAACTGGTGCAGGGTTAGACGCAGTCTGGGGTTTTCGGTAAATCTCAATTTCTGACAAGAAATCTTTGTTGTCAGGCCAGGAAAATTGATTACTTCCAATTTTTGGAAAATTAATCACTTTCCATTTTGGGGTATCTCTTCATCCGTGAGGAGAGGTCAGAGTAGAGCTATCCTCCTAAACTCCCCCTCTCTCACATTGATACCTCATACCAATCCCTTCAGTGGGCATTAATAACTTCCCCATCTTTCTCATCAAATTACCTCTGCCTATCACCATTTCTACCACTCAACCAATGACATCCTGGGCATGCGGGTGTGGCTAAGCTGGCCTCCTTAAAATTAATTTGAATTTTTGTTTACAAAATTCTTTTATTTTTTTCCCATTGGCCAAAATTTTTACGAATCACACATTGCCACTTAAAATCTCTCAGATCTTTTGGTCACTCAGTGTCTTCTTAACCAGCATTCTTTACAAATTCCATCAATCATTTATCAAAGTCTGCCATCTGGTCCCTTCATGAAGTTAGCTTTTACTGGAACCCTTAGCTTCTTGAGAAATTAAATTTCTTATCTCCCAAACTGTGATTCTTCCACGATATTTTTTCTGATGCCAAAATTTTATAATCACCATATGGCTACTCAACGTGTCAGCACCTGAAGACGACACTTTGGAAAAGTAAATAATAACAATTCTCTCCAGCCTGTATCGGAATAAATATTTTCTCATGCAAAAATTTCCACAATTACCATATGGCCCTCCCTTACCGGCACTCAAGAAAAATGATATCTTGGGAAGATAATTAATATTGATTCTCTTTACCCCATATCGGCAAATCATCTCATGCCAAAATTTTTATAATCACCATATGGCCTGCCCAATATCTCAACGCTTTGCTTTTTTTCTGAATCTCATGTTTTCTCGGCAAGCATTTTTTTACAAACAACATTAATCAACTGTCAAAAAGCCCGCATATGGCTTTTCTGCAAGTCTACTGTCTACGCCATTTTACGGGTCTTTGATAAAGTAACTCGAGTTTATTCTTAAGTAAAAAAAAAATAAATAAATAAAAATTTCGGGGTATGTTCTTTTTTGTTCTCAGTATTTTCTTGTTTTAATTTCTATGATTAATTAGTTAGCCAATTACCATAGCTAAATAGTGGCACAATAGATTGTTCTGCTTCCCATGCTTAGGAAATATATTGTGTCGATTAATACTCTCTACTTTATTCACTACTGTGTTGTTTGTTTCTTCAAACTTAACCACAGTATATGACTTTTCTGCACTAACCACAAGGATTGAACACAGAAATAAGTTTTTACTAACACATTAAACCGCTAGGTCATGTGTTAATCAAGTCATGTAATTTTGGAGTCTTAAACATAATTAAAGTTTTTTGAAATTCCTCTACACTCATTTTTAGGAGGTAGCTAATTTTACCTTTGTATTCTTTGCCACAGTTACATGGGTTAGAATGCACACAGTTCTTCTGAGGTGGTGATGGGGAGGGTGGGGGCTTTGTTCAGGAGAGATAACTCCAAAGGGATGAACTACTTTTGAATTTTTCCTGATGTATGGACTAGATTCACTGAAGTACTCCTTATTTATGGTAGACACGCTGTAGCAGGTTTTGATTATTGTCCTTTTGTCTGAATGAAAGCTGATGTTATGCTTGGAAGATATTTTTTAAATATTTCTTGTGATTATATGCTTCTTGCCTTTGCTCATTAAAAAAAAATTGAGCCTTCAGCGTTTGGAATTGAGAAATTTTAGTTTGGGCTATTCTGTGATAAGTGTATTTTTTCTTCTTTTGTTAACAGCTACTGAGTATTAAGTCCTACTCAGTTTCTAATGAAACAACAAAATTGCTCTGACTCCTGCTACAAATACTGAACAACCAAAAGTAAACCAACTAGTTAACTTAAATAAAAGTGTGTTACAAGGGCAGATATAAGGTAAAGTAATTGCGTTATTTGATCATTTGCTCTTATTGAATGCTGTATTTTCTTCAGTTATCTATCTTCTTATTTCTAGAAAACGAGTCCTTGTTTGTGATGCCCTCCTCCCAAATTTTATGTTTGGTCATTTGGTCCTATTTTGGGAAATAGGTCAAGCTGAGAACTTTTTAGCAGCCCATTGTAATAGGATTATTTTTTGATGAGTTTATTTTTTCTTAATTATTTTGAAAGATTATTTTTTATACTGTATACTGATTATTTTTTGGTAATACTGTGTCATGCAAAAGCAAATATGTCATTGTATATTTGAGGGAGGTGGACTAATAATTTACATATGAAAATATAATTTTCCTTCAATACTAATATTTTCTGTTAACAAAGTTGATGCACTTAATGTGAGGATTCAATGAATTGTATCATTCAAATGTTTAAATGCTAAAACACTACAATTAAGTCCATTAAGGCTTGTCTAATTTTGGCTAAACAGTACAAGCTGTTGATGGGCTAAATGTGTAAATGTATTTAACTGGATAGTTTCTGAGTGTTTTTGTCATAGCCATCCTACGACATTTACTTTGGTGCTATAGGAAAATATTAAAGAGGGCTTCATCATGTTGTATCTACGGTATAAACAATGTATTGATTATGTTATTCGAATACTTACATATATTGTTTCAGCCTGTATTAAAAACTTGTAAATGCAATTTTTAATTTTTTTTAATTCTATGTGTATTAATTCTATGTTAGAATCATGGCTACCCCAACCTCTATATTTGCCTACTTTGTAGGATTTATCAACCAGTCTTGCTTTATCAATTGGAAGAAAAGCAAACAAAATAGTTGATTGAGAAAATTAGTATCCATGAAAGTTATTGACCTTCTATAAATTAATTTTTTCTTGCTGAAACTCTTACAAGACTTATGAGCTGGACAGAAAAAAATCAAGATGAAAGAAACCGTAATTTATCAGTTTATTAATATATTGTCTAGATTTTATATTTTAGATTAGTATATTAATAATTAAAGTTTGCTCTATATTTTCTTTGTGTTGTATATAAGAATAAATATGAAGTAATTTTTATTTTTTAATAAATAAATAAAAAGAAAGATGCATGTGGTGCTTATTCATTTATTTGACGGTTAATATAAAAAATAAAATGTTAAATCTAAATTAAAAACTAAATATTTTTAATATTTGTGAAAATGGTAATATCCATCCAATGAAAGGCTGGATACTTTTCAGATCATCTCAGTAAAAAATAAAACTTATCTCAAGAAAATTTTGTTACTCAGTCTGTCCTTCAAAAATGTGTCAGTTCACATTAAAATGTGTCTCATGTTTCTGTATTCTCTGTTTTCTAAATAGTAAATATGAAATTTGTAAAGTGCATGTATGATGTAATGTCTTAATTTCTCCATTTCTTGTTTCGGGATTGAATAAATGTTACACTTTCATATGCTACTTAGTATTATTGTTTTACTAGTGTCTTAAATAATAATGTCCTTGTTTGTACAACATATATACCATGCTTTCATGATTATTGTTTTTTTTCTTGTGCTCTAATACCTGTGAGTTTCTCTTTCACACACAAGATCATCTAACTTTACCAAGATTAAATCAGCTGTTTAGGTCATTATTAAATGTTATTGTTTAATTAAGTGTGGTGATCATACATATAATAGATAAAGGATTGAAGCAAATCTGATTGTCTTTATAAACTAAGAAAAAAAAAACTATTTTTATTAATCGATTTTTTTCATTTTTATTTATGATCGATAAAACTCATAATGAGATCTTTCCATCTGAAATAAAAACTTGAAATTGAATCTTAGTTTTGTTTTTAGATAAGTTTTACATTTAAATAGCCTAATAAAAATTTAGCCTAATTTTTCTAATAAACCATGTCAGAGTTTACCTGACAAATGCTATTGTCACAAATTCCCATAAGATAATCATTCTTAATGCTTGTTGTCTTATCTTTTAATGGATCACATGTGTTTTGAATGCTTTTAATTATAAAGTCTGAGAAAAGAGAATGTATATGTTCATATTAGTTACAATAAGGATTTTCACTGTTTGGATTCCAAGTGAACTGATGAAAGAAATTTCTTTGTTTGTCTAAGATTTTATTCAATATAAAAATGTTTCTGCACAGAGATAAAAAGATTGCAGAGGTATAAATAAGATAATTATAATATCTCAATTTTTAAAGATGACTACAAATTTGTAAATTAGAAAAAGATGATTAAAAATTCATTAAAATTAAAATATTTGTAGTATTTAATTATATTTTACCATAAAGGTCACAGTCTAGAAATTTGTGAACTTTGTAGGGATAGAGAACAAATTTTATCTTATCAAGCCAGATATAACCTTGACTTGTGAGGTTTATACTCATATACTAACTATTGTTGCTATTGTTAACTAATAATGAAGCACTTGTATTATTTCAATCTTGTCATTATGATTGAGAGGGTACTGAAATTCTTGGCCTGACCAAGAAACAAGTAAAAAAAAAAAATTTTAAATTTAAGAAAAAATGGAGAATGATGTATGGTTATTTGGATAGATTTTAGGAAGTACTTCAGGCCAATAAATTTTCAGCATTCCCATTTAAAGTTCACTCCCACATCTTTAATTAAAATAATATTTTAATTATAATAGCTTTCCTTCAAGAAAAGACTTTATTGAAACAATCTTACAGACTCAACTTTTAGAAGTTCAAATCATATCTTTCAATAGAAAAGAACCCTATAAAAATTCTAGACTTTAAACAGATGTACACAAGGCAATCCTTATACCAGGCCCGACAACCATATGACTGGAGTACACAATTGGAGGCAGACAATTACTGAACATTTTTAGCAAGGAACTTGTTAGTAATGTCCAATAATTAGTTAATTAACAACTATATATAATATTAGGAAGTATCTTACAATTATTGATTTATTTCCATAAATGCAAATGTACAAAGGAACAACAAAAATATCATTAAACAACTAAATGCACAAAAATCACTTTATTCACTAGAAATTAGACATTTTTAGATAATATTGCAAAAATAATGAGTTAATTTGTTTATACTAATTGATTACAGAAAATATAACTACAATCAGAAAGCAATTTCAGTATTTTACAAAATCATGTATCAACAATGCCTGAAAATACTTTACAAAAAATGTGATTTTCAAAGAAACAATTATTTTGATAATCTTTACAAAATTTGTGATTTTTGTTACATGTACAATTTGTTTCACAGATGAAGAAAATAAAAAATATTGGGTATCCCTGTATCCAGTGGAATTTTTAAATTACCACAATCTATTTCTTTCAAAAATGTTCATATTCTTGAAAGTAAAAACTAATATTATTAAATATTTCCTCTTCTGTGAGACAATCTTTTCTTGTAACATAGCCTGCTATATACAAAAGTGACATTTTAATATCTTTAGGGTTCCTAGTTTCAAGGTCTGGTATATTATCAAAGGTTTGGCATCCCATTTCATCCAGCAAATCTTCTCATTTTGAGGAATTATGAGCTGGATCAAAGTTGTATTCTTTAACTTTAACATTTAATTCAAGAAGTAGTTTTAGTTTTTTCAATATTTAAATTTTTCAATAACATTTTGAACTGTTATAAAATATCCACCTCCAGAACTTTTTCTTAATTTTCCAAATTGATTTTCTAAATAGTCTGTGGTAAATTCACCCAGTATAACAAAATTAAATCCATTACTTAGCAAATATCTGCAAACATCAATTAAGCCATTGCATATATGTTCTATGGTTAAACTAGTATCTCTTGGCTGTACTCAATGTAGAGGCCTGAGTTATGGATCACCTTGGATGTACAGCATTAATCCATGCATTTTTAGGTTATTTTCTTTCTTTTTGTTACTGCTTCTCATTTTTGGTTGTTAATTTTGACTTTCAAAGTTCAGTAGCCAAAGAGGACACAGTAAGCTCCCATAAAGGATTTGAGTTTAAAATAAATCTTGTCTACAGTTATTTATTTAAAGAATAGATTGATCAAAATTGTGCTAAAAAACAATAGTACAAAATAGTAAGAGACAAAAAACAATAAAAATAAAACAATAAAATTATTTAATTTCAGAATCACAAACAATTTTCCATGTTACTACTACACATGTTTTTGTTAAAAAAATTTTCTCTATACATTCATTACTAAAGAATTGATGGATTCATTTTTAATCTGACATTTTTAGTATTTCAAACTTTATTATTTTGGATAGTCGTATTTAAAAGAGAAAACTCATTTTTAGTTTTGTACATTGTTTAAAACAAAAATAAAAATGAGGTGTCTATTACAAATATACATGAATATCCACTATAATACTGTTTGAAGTAATAAAATATTCATTACTGTTATGCAATTGTTGGTATTTTTTGTTGGCTTAGTAGAAATAAGGTAACTTGTAATTTTACTAGCTTTGTTTGATGAAGGTGTATTTTTAATGGTCCCTACCACCTACACAATTAACTAAATAATTATTTGATTACTTCTAACTTTCATCTCTCACCTGTGCTAATAGACATTATTCTTCAAATTTCCATTTTTTGATTTAATCACCACTTCCATTTTTTCACTTGCTCAAATACTTCTTTCTTTTATGATGTGCTCAGACTCCTTCCATCTTCTTTAATATTTACACCCACCATTTTGTTCATACTTCTCTTACTTTTCTTATTGTCTTTCTTATTCTTACTCTTGACACACACATTTTAATCATTCCTTTTTTTTCTCTTCATTAGTAAATGCTTTGGATTTTTTTCCACTTCTGTTTTCTCAACCCAATATGCAATTTTAATGGTGGATATAATTTTTGTTTAAAAATAATCTTATATATCAGCTGATCTTCAAATACTTTTTTTTATTTACAGTATATCTTCACAAATATTCTATTTCAAGGAACTTTCAATCTGTCATTTAAGTGAACAACCTTATTCTCAATATTTTGTAACTTTTCTAAGTCTTTGTCTGAATTTAACATTGGCCAATTTAAATTTCTGCAGTCAATCCCTGACAGGTGAAATAATCATTTTCATGAATAGATGAAATTAAATTTTGAACTTTGATACATAGTGGCTATATTCAACAACCATAATAGCCCTTATAAATTAATATACTGCTAATATTTTATTTCAATGCAGCATTTCTGTCCCATTTGCCCTCAAAAAATCCCATCATATTTTGAGTATATCCTTCAGTTTTTGTTTGTATGTGGTGAACAGTCATGTGGAAGCAAGCAAGCCAGAGTGGCTTGCATTTGGTGCAAAGGAAAATAAGTGTCTTACCTCAAAGTGCAGCATGTGCCATTGGCATTTTGTTTCTTGAAAATGGCATTAATCCCCAGTCACACTATTCCAACAGTATGTGCTGTAATGGGGTTTGTTTTGTTTTTTTTGTACAGCTTGGCATGGTTCGACCAATAGCAAGTCGTGTGCTGATTGGTTGATCAGCCGTGGTGTTAGCCTGATAAAAGAGGACTGAAGCAGTGAGAAAGCAGAATGGTTTTACATTGGTGAAGTGTGGGGGCTAACGTATCCTTATTGAACTTATACAGGGCACCTCTCATCATGAAAGCTGTAATTGACGTGGTACTGTCACAAGATGAAGCCATTGTGAATGCCACATCAGCATATATTGATGACATTTATGTCAATGAAAGTTTGATTCTTGTCACATGTGTTAGAGAGCACCTGTCAAGTATGGACTAGTATGCAAGGAGCCAACAAGATTAGGAGACGGAACTAAGGTGTTGGGCTTGCAGGTCTGGAGTGATAATGGCACTCTTCAACAGAGACAAGGTGGAGAGACCCCTGATATGAAAATAATTTGCCAGCACATATTCTCCTTATGTGGGAGATTTGTGGGCCACTTTCGCATTTGGCGCTGACTGTGAGTAGCCACTGCATTTGTGAAGCAACATGCAAGTGTCATAACCACAGGATGGGATGATGAAGTTGAGGATTGGTGTGGTTTGGTTTGTTTTGTTTTACGGCATATCAACCTCAATGGGTTATTTAATGCCGACAAAATTTTTATTGCTGGTAATTTTTTTTCAAAAAATATATTGCTAGTAATATTTTTTTTCCAAATTGTATTGCTGGTAATAATTTTTCTTCAAAAATTTATTGCTGGTAATAATTTTTACAAAGTATTCTGGTATTAAAACCTATTTTTACATTTTCATAATGTTGGTAACTATTTACCCATAGCTGGGACCCTAACAGGTGCTACCATCAATTTGGCTGAGCAATGATAAAGGGTGTCAATTTGGCTCATCAAAGGCAGGTGTCAACATTACAACTTTTTACCAATTCAGCATGTGCCCATCAGTGGATTTTGAACACTCTAACTGGCAAGGCACAAATAAATATAAAGGCGTCTGGGGAAATGCTAGTGCAGAGACGGTTGAACACACTTTGTGAGCTTGTGGCTGAATATGGCTTGACGGTGGGCATAATATTAGTAAAATCCAATTCAAATCTGGCGTACCAGCTTACCAGGGTACCACAGAGGTGGTTAAACCTACACAAAGAGGGAACAGAGCCAGTGCAGTCAGTATGTGCCACTACGAAGACTAAGTTGGACGCATATCAAGTGGTTAATATCCAGCGACAAACCAGAAACCTGGGCCTAAAAAGACTCTGTACTTTGTTAGGTTGACAGACCCTTCAGTATCATCAGAAGTTGTAAAAGCAGTTGTCAAGGAATGTGAGGCTTGCCAATCCATTGGCCCGGCCCCAGTGCATTGGCAGAAAGGAAAGCTGGACGTGAGGGACAACTGGAGTAGGTTAGCAATGGATATCACCCACCATGGTAGTAAGCACTTTCTGACAATCATTGATTGTGGATCCTCTCAGTTCGTGATATGGCAACCACTGTGTCAACAAGATTCTGCCATTGTAGTTTGTCAGTTAGTCGATTTTTTATGAACGGGGTCCACCACTCAAGATATTGACTGACAATGATACAGCATTCACATGCAACCATTTCAAGAAATTTTTGAGTAGTTGGGGTGCATGTTTGCTGTTCTAATGAATGACATAGTAGAAAGAAGTCACCGAATCATCAAAACAATTGCGGCTAAAAGCAGTGCTCTATACCGGAGGCAGTCTACTGGTATAACGTCATGCCTAAAGATAATCACTCACCTACTATGGCAGTAACTGATGTACTTCATACTTGCATATGGGGCATCAAAGCCATGACACCTACCTCCAACCTCAGAATACTCAAGGAGCATATGAAGTGGCAGACGTTGTTTGGGTGAAAACTCCCCATGGGAGATGCACAACTAAGTTTAGAATCGGACACATGGCTCAGGTTAATACTCCACAGCCAGTGCATGTCAATGGAGTTCCGTGTCACATGAAGGACTTGCGTCCCTTCATGGGATCAGTCCTGATGTCTGCACAGGACAGTGATTCTGAAGAGAGTGAACAGTTAGTAAATTTGAGATCACTCCCACTAGGAGAAACTGATCACTCTTCCGATACTGAATCCTTTGAAGATGAAACAACTCCCCAACTGTCGGTAGCCAAAATACTAATGCAGTACATCCTGCTAGCTCCCCTGGTATATTTAATCTGAGGACGAAGCTCATGTTACTCTACTTCGGTAAAGTACCCAATAAAAGCAACTTGTTTGCTGCAGTATTTTTTGTGATCATGAGATCAGGGGGAAATGTGGTGAACAGTCACATAGAAGCAAGAAAGCCAGAGTGGCTTGAATTTGATGCAAAGGAAAATAAGTGTCTTACCTCAATGTGTGGCATTGGAATTTTGTTCCTTGAAAATGGCATTAATCCCTGGTCAGACTATTCCAGCAGTATGTACTGTAACAGTTGGGGGTGTATAACTTGGCATGGTTTGACCAATAGCAAGTCGTGTGCTGATTGGTCAGACTGGAGGAAGTTATTTGCCTGTGTAACTGAGAACAAAAGCGAAGAACGCTGATTGTTTGGTTGGCCGCAGTGTTGGCCTGATAAAAGAAGGCTGAAGCAATAAGAAGGCAGTTTTCATGTTGGTGAAGGTGTGCAGGATGCAAGAACAGGGGATTGAGCAAGCAGGATCTTGTATTGTACAAACGATGGCTGAGGAATAGGGACCCACTTAACTACAATAGTAAAGCAGACTTATCTTTAATTTATCTGTTATTATATTCAAGTAGAAATTAAGCAGAATCATTTATCAGTCAGTTATGTGCGATGTATGATACATGCTGAGGCGATCATATATTTTTTGATACATGACTGACAAGGTAGATTTTTTTTTCTGCAGTAGGTCGCCTTTTCTTTCTGCGGTAGACCAGTTGCCATCCAAGGCTATAGAGCCCAGTTTGTCCTGCTATTTACCCATAGCTGGTGGAGAAGAAGAGGATTCATACCTTTCTCAAAGGTATTAGCACATAAGTGAAAGTAATGGATTCAACCGGAATTCGAACTCGGCTCTCCAATTCCTCAGTCCAAGCCACTATCCTATTACTCCATTGTGCCTCGTAAATTTATAACCTTTCCTAATCATGGATTTTTGATCTGAACGGTTTTTATTATTTCACTTTTTTTATTTTGTAATTATGAAAGATTAATTCAGATTGTGGTTAAGAGCCTCACTTTTTATACAGTTTAAAATAATGTATACTGTATATTAAAGATTAATTCAGATTGTGGTTAAGAGCCTCACTTTTTATACAGTTTAAAATAATGTATACTGTATATTAAAGATTAATTCAGATTGTGGTTAAGAGCCTCACTTTTTATACAGTTTAAAATAATGTATACTGTATATTAAAGATTAATTGTTAATCATACAGTCTCGAGCAAATCTCCAAACTAGATTTCCACAAGACATGTGGACTTGATGGTATTTCTGCAATTGTCCTAAAGAAATTGCTCCTGAACTGGTTCCTGTTATCTCCAAACTCTACAACACATGCCTTGATGCTTCTTGCTTTTCAGCTTCTTGGAAATCATCTTCTGCAATTCCTATCTTTTAGAACTGTGAACATTCTGATCCCTCGAATGACCATCCTATTATCTCTCTCTTTGGCAAAGTAGTTGAGGCTCTTATCAATGCTGAATTGGTTAAGCATCTCACGTTGCACAGCCTTCTTTCAGATAAACAATATGGCTTTTGCTTCTCTAGGTCAACTGCTGATGTATTGAATTTGTCTATCAAGCTTTATATAACAACAGTATTCAATGCACAGATGAATGGTAGATTTTTAAATGTGCAGAAGAACCTTCTGGCACAACACGGTGACCCAACTTTTCTTGCAGTAGATGCAGCTATTGATTTCATTTCAAGTCAGTTGAAAACATGAGGCCAAGGAGGTGTAATGTGTTGCTCTCCAGGAGTCTAGCATCAGCCATGCTGATGGCAGTCAGAAAATTTTCTCTATGGTGGTTAAATGAGAGCAGTTTAGTTTTGGAGACATTAATATTTATGAGCTATTTCCTGACCCAGTTGGCAGTTATTTTCAAGAGCTTGTCTCCAGGTTAACTTTGTGAGCTCTGATGGATTTGCTATTGAAACAAGAGTAAATGGTAGTGTTATCAGCATAAATGCCTACTTGGGAACTGATGACATCAGGAAGATCATTGATGAATATCAGAAATGGTCTAGGCTTCAGGAAGCAGTGAGGCAATAGTTGTAGAGTTTGGAGAGAACTGGAGCCAGCTCAGAGCACATTTCTTTAGGACAACAGCTGGGATCCCGTCACCTTCACTTGCCTTATGGGAGTCTAATTTACAAATAATGTCTGAGACTTGTGATGGGGTTATACGCATATCACTCAGTAGAGCCTCCGTTCTAGTAGGGAAGTCAGATGTTGGTACTCCAAATGAGTTGAGTTGGAAGAGAATTTCCGAGCAAAGCATTCAACCTTATCTGCTGTAGATGTCAGGACTTCAAATTGATTAAATAGACGAGGGATTGAGAATTTGCTGTTATTCAGCACAGTCTTACAAAGCTGCCAATAATATCTAGAACCGAATTTACGAGATGCTATATGTTGTTTCATTCTATCAGCAAATAGTAACTTCACTTCTTTGAGGACATGCTTGCACTCATTACAAGCAGAGACAGAGAGACATCTGTTACAATCAGATGTGTCACTCTGGCACAGCTGGAAGAAGTGATTCCTGTCAGCTACAGCAGCCGAGCATGCAGGTGAGAACCAAAGGGATGAACATGATTTAACTTGGTATTTCCTTACTAGAACGAAATCATTGATGCTGGCTTTCACCTAGGAGGAGACCTCAGACATGCATTTTTGAACAGGATGATTAAAAAATTCATTCCAAGGAATATTACAAAGGAAATCACAGAATGAGTCCCAATCCGTTCATTGATAACAGAAACATATTCTATTGGTAGGAAGTCCTTGAGTTGTGGGGAAGTGGAAAGAGAATCAGAGTTGCCAAGAGGGCAGAGCTGCATAGTACGACACACGTCAAGGATATAAGTGAAAAAGGGTTCTAGAAGAGAAGCATATCTACCAGTTACTGGGGAAGTCCATCACTTGCATGAGAGATTGAGTGGTTGAGAAGTTCAGGGCTTGGATGTCAACAAGGTCAGTGATAATGTTTAAGCCATCTGGCATGGTGTGCATTAAAGTCACCGAACACAAATATATTTGCCAATGGGTGTAGGGAAATGCCTTTGTCTATATTATCAGAAATACTATCTAGCATGCAACAGTCATGGGAGGAGAGGAGATGGTAGAGAAAGAAGCAATAGCTGACTGAGTTTAGAAAAGGGAGATGGAGACACAAGTAAGAATAATCTGGAGATTCAAGAGAGTAGAGTTGGTCGGATTGGCAGTTTATATTTCGGTATCGGTTTCCGATTTTTACTTCCTTGATATCGCGGTTGTCGATTAGGCTTTACGGTTTTTAATTTACTAATTATGCTTTCTAAGGAAGCCATTCATTTTCTTGTGTAATGATAGCATTTCCAGTAGATATTTGATTTCGTTAGAGATTGATAAATTTGCAACTTAATCCGTTCAACTCGCAATTTCTCATGTATTTCTAGTCCAATCTTAAAGATATTCATAAATGGAAAGAAAATAATCTTTCGAAATATGTAATTTGTATGTACTTTTATTCATTGAATTATTTTTTTACAGCGAGTTAAAACGGTATTGCTTTGAATAGCCAAAAATGCAAAATGATTTTTTTTTTTTTTGAGACTAAATTTTACACGTTAGTTTGTTTCGCAATATCAATGTGACCAATCATTACCAATAATCTTTATAATATAAAGTAAGCAAAAAATAAATAAATAAATAAAAAAAATAGACAATTCTTTTTGGTACGCTATTGGGGATTTGCAAGTATATTTCTTCTAAACAAGGAAAATCAATAAGTTATTTTTCCCTAAATAAATTTGTTTTTATCTAGCGAATACACCTAAAATTAAATATTAAAAAATAATTAAAAGCTTTTAATTTCATTTTTAGAATGTGTATATTTCCAAATCTGCGAGTATCATCTGTTCTTTTTTAGATACACATTTTAAAACTAAAATTAAAAACTATTAATTATTTTAATAATCATACTGAAGTGTATTATTCGCCAGAAAACCATAAAGATATTTGTAATAATAAAATTAATTTATTTAGACGAATTTTATAGGCAGAACAGTAACAAACACCCACCAAACACTAGTGGCTAAAAAAGAATATTTTTTTTTACTTTGGGTTTAAAACAAAAATGACTTGCAGTTTTGAAAATATACACATTTTAAAACCGAGATTTTCAGGTGTATTCTGATTCGCTATAGAAACAATTTTATTTGTAGAAAACAGACTCGCATATCTGGAAATATACACATTTTAAAAGTGAAATTAAGAACTAAGAAGTATTCTTATCTCTAAATTAGGTGCATTCCCTAGATAAAAAAACAAATTTACCCATAAAAAAATCTTCATTCAATTTTCTTGTTTACAACAACTTTATTTCGTGATTGGCGTAACACTGACTTACTAGAAAACTAAACAATTACCCTTGCTTGCCTTACAAAAAATCCGACTTCATAAAATTTAACATTAAGACGAAACTGGCAACTATTTTTTAAAATTTTTACTCGCTATTTTGTTGTTAACATAATTTTACCACAATAATTTTTTTTTTTTTTTTAAACTGAAACAACATGTCGTATTTCCTTGTTTTTCTTCTTCATTTCTTTTGTAAACAAATAGATTTCATTATTTATTTCCTAAAACTAGTCAATTATTTAAATGTTTTTTTTTAACATTTTTGTTCAATCTTTTCCTCTTACAATGATAAAGTGGTTAATTTTATTATCTGAAAGTCTTTTTCAATAATGCTTCTTTGGATATGGTTACTCACTACTGACTACTGAGTCAGTAGTGATAACACCAAACTGAACGATTTTGGTTTCGTAAGAAATTTTGATGCGGTTTTACTGTTGTGAAGATGAAACCAAAAAAAGTCGGCTTTTCGGTTAAACTGCACATCTCTACAAGAAAGAGTTCTCTAGCTAGCAGATGTTTGTGGACATCATGCATGTGGACATTAGAGTAATTCTTAAAGACAAAGAGAGAAAGATATACAGATTCTCATGGCAATTGGTCTTTTCTCCTTGGTACCTCAACTGTATGAATATTAAGCATAACTAGATTGGCAACTAGGTCTCATGGTTTTTATTGTAACTAATTTATATTCTAAGTTTTATTTCTTGCACTTTTGGGCTTTGGAATTCTCTTCTGGTTTCTTGCTGCTCTGCTACCCATGATCTTTAAAAATTTAAATGCAATACATTTTCTGTCTTCCTGAATCCTGTTCTTTTATTGCCCTATCTCCTCGCTAACATCTTCTCATTTCTTTGCTTCTCAATAGAGATGTGCGGTTTTACAGAAATCCGACTTTTTTCGGTTTCATCTTCACACCGTGATCCGCATCAAAAGTTTTTACGAAACCGAAATCATTTGGTTTAGTGCTAATCACTATCGAGTGACCATATCCAAAGAAACACTATTGAAAAAGGCTTTCAGATGTTAATAAAATTAAATTTTATCAACATTTATAACATTGTAAGAGAAAAAGATTGAATAAAATGTTAAAAAACATTTAATTGACTAGTTTTAGGAAATAAATGTTTTCTATTTGTTTACAGAAGAAATGAAGAAGAAAAAAAGGAAATACAACAGATATGACACTTGGAAATCATGTTTTCAAACAGAAAAAAGGAAATACATGACGTTTGAAAAATGAAAATGTAATTATTTCAGTTTTCAAAAACTTGGAGGTAAAATTAAGTTAACAACAAAATAGCAAGTAAAAATAAAAACTTAGTTGCCAGTTTCATGTTATGTATGAAGTCAGATTTCTTTGTAATTGTTTTCTCTAGTAAGCCAATAATACGCCAATCACGAAATAAGTTGTAAAACGAAAAATTGAATGAAGATCTTTTTTAATAAATAAATTTGTTTTTTTATCTATGGAATTAGATATTAAGAATAATTAAAATAGTTCTTAACTTCACTTTTAAAATGTGTATTTTTCCAGATATGCGAGTCTTAGTGTAAAATTGTTTGTCTTCTACAAATAAAATTGTTTCTATCTAGCGAATACATAAAAAATTACATATTAAAAAATAAAGTAAGTTTTAATCTCGGTTTTAAAATGTGTATATATATTTTCAAAATTGCAAGTCATTTTTGTTTTAAACCAAAAGTAAAAATTATTCTTTTTTAGCCACTAGTGCTCGATGGGTGTTTTGTTTAAAATTCTTCTCAACAAGGGACATTAATTCATTTTATTTTTACAAATATCTTTATGGTTTTATCTAGCGAATACACTTTTAAAATGATTATAAAATAGTTTTTAATTTCAGTTTTAAAATGTGTAAAGAACAGGTGATACTCGCAGATTTGTAAATATACACATTAAAAATGAAATTAAAAGCTTTTAATTACCTTTAATATTTAATTTTAATTTTAGGTAATTCGCTAGATTTATTTAGGGAAAAAATAATTCATTGATTTTCCTTGTTTAGAAGAAATTTATTTGTAAAACGCCCCAATAATATTTGGCTGGCGTACCAGAAAAGAATTGCCGTTTTTAAACATGTGGGGTTTCATTTTTTGAGTTTTTAAAAGCCACATAATAAACTAATTTCAGGAGAGCTATAGCATTTTATTTTCTCTCTCAAAAATGTGTTGTCCAAAGACACAAATATAGATATTTTATGCGACGATTTCTTTCGTCTTTTACCATTTTGTTAATAAATATGGTAGTTATTTATAGTTGACAATTTATTCGAAAGTTTAATAAATTTTAATCCAAGTCATGAATTCTATGACTAAATTACCTTTAAAGCCTAAAAACTGACTAGGTGAACAATTCCTACTTTATTACCCACCCTGATTCGCAGTTTTCGGGTTTTCAATTCCAGTGGTCTTTAATGCATGTCTATAAATTTTTATTACCCTTTAAAACCAAATATTTACCCCTTACGCACCAGTTAACAGACTTCCACAATGACAGACGTTTCAAAAAAACAACACTCGAAAGTTGAAAAGTATATGGGGCTTTTATTTTACGCGACAAGACAGTTTCAATAATTTGAAAGTACTTTTACCACACATCAGTTAATCTTTTTTTTTTTTCTGCTTAGCTTAATAATTTTTTAAGGAATTTGCATTCACGGGTCAGAAAAGAAATAAACATCTTCCTGGTTGTAGCTTAAGGTGTCTTCTAAATTAGAAGATTGAGTGTACAATTTCAAGAATATTGATAACGATTGGTCACATTGTTTACGAAACAAAGTAACGTGCAAAATTTAGTCTAAAAAAAACAACACATTTTTCGCATTTTCGACTGTTCGAAGCAAAATACCGTTTACACTTGCTCAAAAAATATAATTCAATGAACAAAAGCACATATAAATTACGTATTTAGAAAGATTTTTATTTTCTTTCCAGTCATATGAATATTTTTAAGATTGGACCAGAAATACACAAGAAATTGCGAGTTGAACGGACTAAGTTGCAAATTTATCAATCTCAAACGAAATCAGATATCGACTGGAAATGCTATCATTACACAAGAAAATAAATGGCTTTCTTAGAATTCGAAAATATTAAATTAAAACCGAAAAACCTAATCGAAAACTGCGGCATCAAGGGGAAAACTGGAATGGAAACCGATACCGAAACATAAATTGCCAAACCAACCAACTCTCGATCTCAGGAAGCCTTTGCATCTTAGTGGCATTATCGTCGTGCTTGGGATGAAATGTTTATCATAATACATAATATCATGTGCTTTAATAATTATGTAACTTATGATTCTAGATTTAATCCCAAATTTTAATAAAAATTTTAATGAACAAATGGTTTCATGAATAAATGATTTAGAAAATTAGTTTAGCATTGTTTAGAAACAAAACAAAATTATAATTTATTCAATTTATATATTTTATTGCCAAATGCTGTATGTTTCAATTGAAACAAAATTCCAAATGAAAATTGCCTCTAGGCTAAGAACAGCCTACAAATTTATAAATGGTCATTCTGAAGGTCAAGGTTTTTTCAGATAGACCAAAAAAGTTATAAAGGAGCTAGTACTAAATACTTGTTTAATTTGGAATTTTATTTATTATTATAAACTGCCTAAAACATTTGCTTTCTAAAGTATTTGGAGTTGTCAAAGTCTCTATTAGCTTCTATATATTGAAAATTTTAGATTAGTACATTCTTTGATTTGTCGTTTATATTTTAGATTAAATCTAGAATCACAATTTTAAGTTATATAATTTTAATACATTTGACACTATGTTCCTACAACATCTATTTGAGGTTGTACCATATATTAGATAATCCTCATAGTAGTGGCTATTAAAAGAACGAAAATAACCAATTACTAGATTGAGTATCTATTGTTTTGACAGTTAAAATGACATGCTAAAGCTAAGACAGGTAACAAAAATCAGAAAGTCTGGCACCTAAAAAAAGTAAGATCTGTGTTATTTCAGATGTTAGAATTTATATATTTACAAGTGTTACTGCAAGAATGAGGCTATCATGTAAACATTGCTTCAAGTTGTTTATAGGTAACAATGTAAGCAGCATCTGCAATGGAAGAGCCTTACTTTTTGGTGCCATGCCATCCACCCAACCATCTATATACCAAGCAGTTTGCCCAACTATCTGCCTACTCACCTGATGCATTTAATTAGCAATGTGTTCATATAATATTCTTATATATATAATATATATATATATATATAAAAACACCACCACAATTGCAGATTAGTATACATATATATAAATGTACATTAATACACATATATACACATGCACATGAGCCAATGAACTATATAAATTGCTATTATTACATTGACCTTGTTTGCAATTTTTTTATTTTTTGGTCAGGTAATAGGTATTCTATTTGAAGGCGATGAGCCTCTCCTCACCTTAACTCTGTAATATTAAAAGGTAAAGCTAGATACAAGTATTGGTAGTTTACAATATCTGGGTAAGCCTTATTCTACTAGATACTTCAACTTGCATATAAGACATGGAATGTATTTTTGTGTCTTTTTTTTTTTAGGGGGGGGGCATTTTATATACCATCAAATGCATAATATTTATTTGCCACTTCTTTCCTTTCATCTCGCTCAATAATTGCAAGTTTTTGCATAATATATATTGTTTAGAATTTGCTATATTTATAAGGGAAGAGTGCTCAGTATGTGTGAGATAGAGCATTTGTAGATATAAACAGTGTATATGTAGATATAAAAGAGATCAATACTGCACAGTGACTGTTTATTTCACACTTCAAGCCTGCTGATTTTATCAAGGAATGAAACTGACAATCATAATGCAGTGTTGAACCCTATGTCCATACTGTTTCTGCCTATCTCTCTCTCTCTCTAGAGAGAGAAAGACACACACACACATGCACACACACTATCATGTTATTTTTAGAGATTAGATATTAAATATGCAAATCAAGCTTTTCCATATAGAATGTATATGTTATTACTTTCTTTTATCCCTTATCCAGTAATACTTTTGATGCCACTGTGAAAAAATAGTTTATTCTATTGACCAGTTGTCATCATTATTTTTATAATATAAAGTTGAAGATAAGTAGGAATAAGCTTGCAATTACAAAAATTTGATCCATTTTAATTTAAGTAAAATCAATATGTTCACACCATTTTTCTTGTCTGTGTTGGTTTTGTTAGATTTCAGATAGGGGACACCCCTTCAACTTTCCTCATGTATCTGTCACTTTCAGGATTATCAAATGAAACCCTTTATTTCATCTGCAGCAGAATGTTGATCTCAATCATATTTCCCCATTATGTTACATCAAAATGTTTGGTCAAAAACAAAAAACAAGGAAACTCGTCAAAACAAATCAATGTATAATAGTAACAATTCCCTCTCCTAGAAGTTCAATGTACAAATTTTGTCTACCCAGAAATCAAAGTAATAGAACTTCTCCTTAGTCCAAAAACATTGAGACTAAGCTGGTAGCTGAGGCATTAAGAAAAGCTTGCTTACATTTGGGACTAAAAGACCCACTGCGAGGAGAGGGATTAAATAGGTTGCTTGGGGGTGCACCAGCATCTCCTAACCCCGTTGGATTGAATAAAATTGTAAAACAAAGTTATATTATGAGACAAATAGAATTGGAATTGGCAGAAACATCATATTGATGACATATTGAATGATTGAAACAAAAAAAAGTATTAAATTTTATTTTTAACTTTGTTAAAATTTCGTTGAACCCCCTATGAAGTGAGAAAATTGGAAAATCCAACTACTGAAGATTTTATTCATTTTTTTTTTTTTTTATATCCGTAAAGAACTGACCATGTATAGAGTGAAGAGATGAAGGGAAAACACATAAACAGTGATCATTTTTATATCTCAGCTTTGGCGGCCTAGTGACTAAAAAAGGGAAACTTAACTACCTAAATTTATGATGCCCGACAAAATATATGAAGCAGAGGGGCAGAAATTAAGTTCAAGTTTAACAAAAAAATACAGCTATGGCACAATGGGAATTCAACAGAAATATTAACTTTTCAAAGAAATTTAAACAAGAAGAGTATAAATACCATTAAGAAAGAAAATAACCTTTCAAAATGCATCATATGTTACTAGGGACACCAATTTTCCTCGATCACGGAATCGCAGACGGAATCGCGGAGTCGTTAATCTGAAACGGAATCTCGTATTTTTTCATCCAATCATTTTCTATCATAAATTAATTCTTTCTTTCTTTTTTTCAAATATAGAAATAATACTTGAAAACTGTCTGTTAGGTTTTCTTCAATATTTTAATAAATAAAACAATGTAACGTTATTTCCTTTAAATTTTATAAATATTTGTAGTTATTTTTCCTCTTAAGACCTAAAAAAGAATTTAAAAATTCTGCACTCGTACAAAAAAGTAGATTTTCCTAGAAAATGTTATCTTATTTTTGAATATTAAAAAAAAAACTTTATGTAGCAAAGCAGATAAAAGTCATTTTATCTGCTTTGCTATATAAAATTTTATTCACTAAATTCAGCCATTTTGGCAAATTGTTAATTGTATTAGAAAACAAAATATGAAAAAATAATCAGGAAGGATTGCAGAGTAACTGTCAGCTGGACTGTAATCGGATGTTGAAAGAAGAAAACTTTTCTATATTTATAAATTGTATGAGAGAAATGTAGCATTTCCTAAAATAACAAGTTACGAAATTAAACCCAAAAAATTTATTGCTTTGATCTTGCCTCTCTTCCTTCTTTCGTTTTTTAGGTTCAAACTATTGTCTATAATTCCCATTTCCACTTTATCAATGGGACCAAGTCTCATGTGCACTTTATCTGACATTCCCCTTGACAAAATT
Organism: Acanthosepion esculentum; assembly: GCA_964036315.1. NCBI lineage: Eukaryota > Metazoa > Mollusca > Cephalopoda > Sepiida > Sepiidae > Acanthosepion > Acanthosepion esculentum. The sequence continues at coordinate 74,987,355 of OZ038480.1, forward strand.
GATAAAATGAGACCATTCTTAAGGAAGGTGGAGCTATTCCAAGTGTCAATTGTATTAGGGAACTTCATTTTCCAAAATTATTTACTTGTCACTTTGCTGCTCTGAAAGCCAAACTTGCTAAGGAATCTATTAGTATCATAACAGATTGAATATCATTGCAAGCATTCGTGGTGAGCCATTTCTCATTGATGTTGCAACCCTGGCAGAATGTAATCATCAAACTGTAAGTCAAGCATGCATCCGTGCTGCAACTCATGTGGATATTGAATTTGAAAATATCATTGCCTTTAACAGATTCGGCAGCCTATTGCAAAAAAGCTCATAGAGAAGTGTTGTCAAATATCTTTAACAACAGCTACCATGTATCATGCTTGGCACATATTTTAAATCTTGTTGGTAAAGTATTTTCAAATTGGCCAGCATTTGATAATGTTACCCAGCTCACTACTTTCATCAAGTCAGCTCTTTTTAGAAAGCCGAGTCGAAAAAAATGATATTTGAAATGGCTTGAAAATTATTTGCCCAAAGAACAAGTGAAATTACCCCCTGTACCAGTGGCAACCAGATGGAATTCCTGGTTTAATGCAGCCAGATATCACCCATCCTTTATACAATTTTATGAAAAGAGTCATGGCCTTGCAGTAAATAGAATTCTTGAATTAGTAGATGGTGGTCGACTACATCATGCCTCTTTCCTTAATTTGCGCCTACATCTGCATTATATAAATGAGAACTGCACACATTTAATAAAAACTTTGACAAGCTTAGAAGAAACTAAGTCTCCACTTGCATGTGTTGTTTATAATATGATGGAGGATGTGAAACAATATTTACATGCTGGTATATCAAAATCAACATTTGGCCTTGAAACTGTCTGAACTAAAAACGACAGAGAGGGAGAGGGTTATCTCAAATTATCAAGATTTGTTCGGCATATCTTTTTCTAAATTGAATAAATACCTGGAGGCCCACCCTGTATATAACTTTTACAAGGCAGCTCGTCTATTTGATCCTAGACAGCTACCCTGTATAAGCCAGGATATTGATAGTTTTGCAGCTATTAAAGACTTGCAAGATCCTTCTACTGATCTTATAGAAGAATTTCAAATGTATGTGAATTACAAAGATGACTTACCAAATCCTTTTAATATCCCAGCATTTTGGAAAGCAAATAAGAGCAGATTTCCTCTTCTGGAACAGATTGCCAATAAGGTCATATGGATGCCTGTTACGAGTGTTGATGTTGAACATTCATTTTCTCAATATAAACATTTAATGAATAAACAACGTGAAAATCTAACCCCTGAGAATACCAAGCAACTCACAATGTTGTATTTCAATGGAGATTTAGAGAAAAGATTTAATGATTGCTAATTCCATAATTTGGGAAATATTCAATTTCAAATTTGAGCAGTATTTCAATTTGTGATAAATTTTATTTAAATTTTGAATTAATGCTTATATTTTGTTACAGAGATTGAATTATGATTTAATTATTGTTTTGTAAAATTGGAGTCAAAGTTTTTAATATACTTTGAGTTATTTGCTGTCGATTCTTTTGTTGATTTTAATATTGCAGACTGCCATATAATTATCAATCTGAATTCTTTTAAATAAAAATAGTACTTATTTTTGGAATTGAATTTTTTTAACATGCTAAAAATTGTAGTCATTTGCTATTTCTTCATATGAAATAAAACTTTGAATTATGTTTTTTAAGTTTTAATTTATCCAATTTTCTCCTAAAAGTTTAAAAAAATAAATTAATTAAATAAAAAAGGAAAAATTAAATTTTGCAAAAGTGAAAACGGGGGGGGGGGGGAACGAAATTTACTAAAATTGGAAATGTAATCAATGAAAATTTGAAACAGAAAATTGAGGTCCCTATGTTACCAATTGTCCAGTTAAAAGAATTCTTTGATATATGCATGTGAACAATTAAAGACAATGGGATAAAAAAACAAAGAGAAAATTAAATATTACAAGTAAGAATTAAGAATTCATACACTAACCAGCGAGTTTCTTTTATTTGATCAAAGGCTCTAAACAATTCACATTTGGTTACGCATCTTACTTCATGGAGTCTTCTATCAGACAAACAATATGGTTTTTTGTTCTCTAAGCCAACTGTCAATATATTAATGGTTATTGCTGAAAAAGTCTGTCAAACTTTAGATAACAATAATAATGTGGAAACTGTTGCTTTATATATCTTGAAAGTAGTTGACAAGTTTGGTCTTCTTCACAGTCAAAGGATTAAAGTATTTCTGTCTGAATTTTTGATTTGATTCAATCTTTCTTATCAAATTGTGAAATGAAAGTTGTCTTGAATGGCCACTCTTCTAAATCTTTCTATATAAATGCAGGTGTCCCTCGGGGTCCTGTTCTTGAATGTACTTTGTTTCTAATTTTATCAATGACTTTCCTGATGTCATCAGTTCTTGACTCCATATCTATACTGATGAATCCACTATTTACTCCTGTCTTAATAGTAAGTATAATAGTTTTGATAAAGTCAAATTGGCAGCTGATCTTGAAAATAACCCCCAACTTTTTGTTAACTGGGACAAGAAATGCATTGTTAATTTTAATGCTTCCAAAACTAAACTCCTCTCTTTTGATCATAGTAGAGAAACATTTTTGCATCTTCCATTAGCATGGCTGATGCTCACCTGAAGGATAATAACTTTTTCATAAGAATCTATCATGTACATTTATAAGTCTACCATTCACCTGTTCATTGGATATTGTTGCCAAATCTGGTCTGGTGCTTCTGCTATGTATCTAGAGACACTTGACAAAATCCAAAGAAGGTCAACAAAAATAAAATGCCAGGTCAACACCAATGGTATTGGTGTTGATCTGGCATTTTGTTTTCAGTCATATTCCTACCACTGTAACATAGCTTCTGTGTAACTTTTCTATAAATATTTTCATGGCAGTTGTTCTAATGAGCTTCCTTTTTAGTACCACAGTTCCATGAATTCAAGCATCATACTAGATTGGCATCTAGGTCTCCTCATTTTACTGCTGAACTTGTTAGATGTAGTGGTAACTTCTATCTTAATAGTTTCTTCTCTTGCACGTCTCACTTGTGAAACTCTCTTCCAGCTTCTTGCTTTTAACTGTCAACTATGATCTTCAAAAATTTAAATGCAGTGTCAATCATCATCTTCTGCCCTTTTTGAACCCTACTCTTTTATTGTTCTTTCTACTAAATGTTTTCTCGGTTTTTTCACACTCAGTAGCCCTTTGTAGCATTGTGGGTTTTATTACCTTGTATGGGATGAAATGATTAAAAAAAAAAAAAAATTATGTTTAATTGAAAATGAATGACATCTCAACAAACAGCAATCATCTCTGCTCCATTTTGTTGGAATTACTGTTAAGGAAGATTCTTATTTCAAATTAAATAATTATTAAAGTTTGCCCAGAATTTTCTCATTGCTCTATAATGTTTTAATGTTAATTAATATTAATTTTGAACTTTTATACTGCAATCCGAGTTTTATTAATCATAAAATATTCTTATTTTTATGGATATTACAAGTTATAATTTGAAAGAAAAGTTTTAACGATAAATTGAAAATTAATTGTTGATTAATAAATATAAATATATAAATAGAAGTTGTATATTCAGAGTGCATGAACAATATGACAAGGTAACTTGTATTTCAATGTAAAAAGTAATCTTTGTTGTTATTATAGGGAATTGCACTGAAAAGTCTAGGTTGGTGTCCTTCACAGATGAGTAAGTTATTTACCAAAGAATGAAAATGGCAAATATTAGTGCAATATATCAATAAAAGTGCTTAACATTTAAGGTTTTCTACTCTTTCAACCTTCTTTGTGGACTTAACAGAATAATGTATTTATTAATGGAAAGTGAAAATAAAATAACTGATTGCATACCAACTATTTTATTTAGTTAACATATATGAATTCTGTTGAGTTTTGTAAAGGTTGTAAAATGAAATGTGTTTCAAAGGAAAAATAACATTTGTTATAAACAGATAAATGGGTCACATATACTCTACTTTAACTTTTGAGACTTGCAATACTTGAGGTAATGGGTTGTTCTAGATTTGAGATTTAATATCATTAGAATTCAGTTTTAAATAATTTCATACAGAAAATTGGTTTTGGATGTCTTGTGACAGCATACATTTTTTTTAATCTGTAAAAATTGATTTGTTTTTGTTTGATTCTAACATTAAAGATGGAAGAAATTAAACAATGTTTTATGAATATTATACTTTTTATTTTAAGAAAAGTTTAAATCTGGCTTAAAAAGGTTTTGTGCAGTTTATGGAGAAGCTGTTGAGAATAGATAAACAGGATTTTAAAAACTGGTTTACAAAGTTTTGTGTTGGAAATTTGATAAAAAAATATCCAGGAAGACACATTAATATTTATACAAAATTATAGTCTGAATTGTATCAAATGCTGAATTTAAAATATGTCTGTTTTTTTTTTTTTATTCAGATAAGTATTACATATATAATTCTGTAAGTTTCAATGACTGTGATTACATTAAAGCATGATTTATGATACCATAATTAATATTCTTGATATTTGAAAAAATAAACTTTTCTTTTCTCTTTCTTATTTTAAAGAAAACTAAAAAAAAAAACATATATGATAAACACATTATTTTCTATTCCTATCAGAATTGTGAATGTAATTTTATTTGCTTCAAAAAGTTGATACACACCTAAATAAATGCAGTCAATTGAGTAAAACTTGAGTGATTTTTATTTCTTTTTTTAAATTCAAATGAGTAACATCCAATCAAGAAAAAAATGGTGATTCATAGAGTAAAGACTTTTATGACCTGGAGTCAGTTCATTTTATATCTGATAGGAGTTTGCAGAAAAGAAATCTGGACAAACCATCCTTTCCTGTTGGACTTAATGTAATTAGTAATTGCATTTTTGCCATGTGTTCGCCACTCCCTAAAATAACTGAGTTGACTTCTTAAACACCTACAATTTCAAGAAAATGACTAACAATACCATAAAAAGAGAACGGAAATTCTCTAAATCATATCATTGAAACTGCAAATGAAAATCATCTTCCTGTTTTCACTCTTTGTTAACATTAAAAGTTGACATCTTTTCTTTCTACTTGTTTGTAGCTATAAAAAAAAAACATGGGAAAGAAATGAATCTTACAAAAATTTAAAACCATTACTTTTGGCAACTTTATTTCTTTGCTTTTGGGTTTAATCATTTTAACAAAATAAATGACAATTGAATAAACAAATCAAGAGATTTAAATTCAAAACCTGAATAAAGCATTATTGTGTTATTTAATGAACATCAACTGTAAAACTACAAATCCTAACAGAACATACTAATTTGGTACTTACTTAGTCTTCCTTTAACTTTTTATAATTAATGAGGGTTTATTTGTTCATGTGTAAATTCAAGGAGATATCATAGATTATGTTTAACTACAGTACAGGAGGGTGTCTGCAAGGGAAAAAATTCAGTTTCATAAAAATTCTATTAAACATAATGATTACTTCAAAAATTGATCAAATATGGATCTGTATGAACCGAGACCTTAAAATTGTAAGAATGAGATACAGTGTCAGTTATTTCCCTTTAACTTAACTCTCCAAGTTTTTTTGTGTTGGGTCTAGCCACTGAATCGTACCAACATCTTTATCCACAGAGCCATGTGTCCCCTAAGACATCTGCATATGAATCTCTGGGATTTATAAACCTAATGTGCAGCTGCACAGGATAGTATACACATATTCCTTATGTTCTTCTCTGGGGGGGGGGTCTGTGAAGTGTAGAACCACTTTTGAAGATTGTCCTGATGTTATATGGACTACAGATCTTTTGTATTTTCTCTGATAATCCCTTTACATAAGGTAGGCACACTGAAGCTGTTTTCTGAGTGTTGTTATCCTCTTATACCCTTCTATCCCAGTTTGTCGAAGCTGCTGTCATGTAGTCGGCGTAGTTGCTACATTGTAGGGTACTGCTTATACTGACCAGTTCGTGTTCATGTGTTTATGGGTCGCCACTTATGACATCCAGAAGAGGCATGGCACATGGAACTAGAACAATATACCCCAGTGGCCAAAATAAAGGGTTTGGTTCAAAATTCTAATCACTTGAAAAAGGCCAGAACGTACAGCAGCCAAAATGCTGTGAATATGGCAATGACGATGAGGATAACAGTCCGAATAATGTAAATAATCATAATACCTCATCTCAGAGATATAGACAGATATACTTATATTATTTTAAATAATTTATGACTTTAAACAGGTCAGTTCAGCATTCTTTAGCTTTCATGGAATATAAAAACAGAAAGTTCACCAGCGTATTCCTCTTAACACCAGACACATCACCTCATGTGGGTTCATAACTATGCTAATTGAACTCTGGATGACTAGAAACATGCTGCATGGTTTGTGGAGTCATGATTCCACTTATTTCAGGTTGATAATAGGGTCCACGTGTGACACAGACTTCATGGATCTCAGTTGTCTGCCATACACCATGTAGGCATGTGGTAGAGAGGTCTATTCATGCACAAAATCCTACTCCTACAGGGAGCTGTGAACAGTCGAGATGGCATGACTCAATATCTTTCTAGTGGTTTTCTGACCATTTGTGGAATCTATGCCAATAGACAATATTAACCACCTATCTCAGTGTATTATGCTTATGAAAATACTTCCAATGGACATTAATTTTGAAGGAAATATAAGATTTTACAAGTAATTTTATTTAATTTTGACATCTCTCTACAGTTATTAAGAATTCACAATATTGTGGTTTAGTGTCAATGTCTTTGTCACGGCACCAATATGTGCCTCACACCGATCATCGCAGTGGCAATATGTGACATCCACTGGCGATCGAATCCCGGTTTACCATGGCACCAATATGGGATGCCCACTGGTGTGGTCACGGTGGTCATAGCGCCAATATGTGACGTCCACTGGTCACGTCGCCAATATGTGACACTGCGCTGTCGGCCTGTGGTAAATTCCCAGTTGTGGCGCGAAGCTGTAAGGGTTCTTCCACCAGCTTTTTGTCGCTGCCACCAGCCTGTGTCCCGGTCGATCTGGTCATTTCCAGTTCGATATCAGCTTTCTCGTTCCCCGCTCGCCTCCAACATCTGGTTGCTGAAGTAACTGCTTTGATCTCCAGTCTAACCTACCCACGTTGTGATTTTGATCTTAGGTAGACGAAATCAATCAAGCGTCAGGCGGTAGTGCAAGCTGAATCCGGTGTAAAGGTGATACCACACAAACGTAAGTAAAAGAAATAATAAAACAAACTCAAGAGGTTCAAATATGTTGAGAAATAACAATTATCTTTATCTGTCTGTTAAATACAGGAGTGCGTTTCTCTCCCAGTTTGTTTCTATGGATTCGTGACACTTTTTGCGTTTCTTAAGCGAGTTTTGGTATCTTAAGTCGTTCTTCAATAAAACTTGCTTTTGGTAGGAAGACTAAGTTGAAAGGTGTGGAATCTTGGTCACCTCCTGCAAGGTGCTATTCTCTGAGCCCAACTGCTCTCGTACTCAACTGCCCTCTGGAATGCCCGGGGACATTCGTTTATATGAACACTGACCAAAACCAAAGTGTGGGGCCAGAAGTGGTTTGGGTTCCTCGATAATTCTCGATTTCCAACAAGAATTCTCTTTGTCCTCAGGACAGGAAATTACTTCCATTTTTGGAAGATTAATCACTTTCCATTTTGTGGGGGGTTCTCCCTCATCCGTGAGGAGAGGTTGGAGGAAAATTATCCTCCTAGACTCTTCCTTTCTCATATTGGTATCTCATACCAATCCTCTCAGTGGGTGTTAACAACTTCCCCGCCTTTCTCATACATTCACCTTCGCCTATCACTCACGCCACCACTTGGCCAATGATCGCTCGGCAGTGTGGGTGTGGCTAGACTGGCCCTCTTAAAATTATCTTCCAGAATGCTCTTCATCAGCCAAAATATTTTGAATTCCACATTGCCATAATTAAATTTTTATCATATCTTATCCTTTTCCTGAGCCACCCCAAATCCACTTAGCAGAATCTCTACCGACTCATTAATCACTGTCAAAACCCGACACCTGGTTTCTCTGCTAGTCAACTTTTAACTGGGTGGTGATGTTTACCTGAGAATCAAATTCTTTATTTTTCTCATGTCTTAAAATTCTCGTAACACCAGATGCTCACTTTTGGCAACGCTGTGTCTGTCGTCAACAGTTTGAATAAGTAATAATAATACTTCTTTTTTTTTTTACGCGATTCCCTTGTCATGTCAAGATCTGTACATATAACAGATGGCTTTCTTCAAGAATAAAAATTAAATGGTATCTCTGAAAGATAACTAATATTGATTTCCTCTGCCTGTATGCAGTTGACCGAAGCCGAAATTTTTTTTTTGGCCGCCATATGTGTTTGGCTTTGTCTTTCTTTCCCGAATTCTGTTTTCCTTGGCGCATCACTCTCTTATCATGACATTAATTCATTTTGACAGAATCTTAACGGATTTTATGTCTTTTGCGAAACATATCTTTCTTCGTAAATGAAATAAAATCTTTTCCCATTAAAAAAAAAAAAAAATATTGCTCAGTCTGTCTTTCTTAAGTATTTCCCGTTTTTAATTTCTATGGTTAATTAGTTAGCCAATTACCATAGCTAAATAGTGTCACAATATGACTAAGTCATATAATGAATTTTTACTAATGCTGTGATAAATTATCCTAATAGTGATTATATTGACTATTTTATCCTAAATTTGTTTTATATTATCATAAATGAATGGATTATGTCTTTTTAATATCTTGCTGAACACGTGTGGGGATAGACAGTTTAACAGATATGGGTGCAGGATGTAGTTTATATAGAACAAAATTGTAAATGGATATATAACCTTACTATCAATAAATGATAGATAAATTCAAGTGTAAAACCAACTGCTGCTGATACCACTTTTCTAAAAGTTAGATTTTTATAGTACAGAAAAGCAAAATTTTATGCAATTTTCAATTATCTTAAATATTTCTATTTTTTTAAACAACAACAACAACAATAATAATAATAGTGCTGTAAATACAAGAAGATCATTATTATGATATTTTCTTAATAAGAATATCTTGAACACTTTGTAAATACTTATTATTTGGCTGCCTTGCCATAGATTAATGTCTAACAAGTTAATTTTACAAACAATTGCTACTGTCATGACTTTGATATTTACTTGAATTTCTCACACTTGTAGCCTTCTACTAAGCTCAATAAATATTGTAAATAAATTGAATGTGAATTGGTTGAACAAAACTTTTAATTCATTATTACCTCAGTTTTCTTACACAAATAACCAGCTTTTCGCATACACCATCTTATGATGTACTGAGATACTTCATCAGTGATATTTCCTAGAATCATTGGGTGTTTCAGGTCTTTCAACAATCAGACACTGTCATTCAGACAAACTACCCAAAGTTTATTAAGATCTGGCTTATGTTCAGGTAGTTCTACCTCACCCACAACCCTCCACAGCCATCTTGAAGCAATCAGTTTTTTGCTGTATCAGTGGCTTTGATAGCCCTTTGCCTACTGGCTCCTGTGATACACTACATATTGTCAATTATTGCATAGTTACCAGCCAGTGAATCTTCACATCATCTCAATTAAATCAGATTTGTGTGTTACCTATTTACTTTATCAATTTTTCACAAGTTCTACACACCTGCCCTCTTGTTGCCTTCCTCGGTGTGGTCCTTTCTTGAAACTGAGATGCCTGTTGGCTTGTAAGATCATCAGCATGTCTGATGAAAACAGTGGTTTTCTTCACTGGCTGAAGCCACTTGCAGTGGCTACTTCCTCTACAGATAGTGACAGAAGGGACATATGGTTGCATACATTCAAAAGTAAATGAAGAGATATAGTTTGAAATCCTTAGCTTTCTTGGATTGTTGAAATAAAGTTCTTTGAAGTGCCAAGTTCTTGGTTAAGACCAATAATATAATTAGTGAGTAATTGAAATAATTAAATCTCCTAAACAATAAGCCCGGAATATATTAAAAAACTGTTAATTATTAAAGAAATATTATTGTCTAACCTATCATAATACCACTATGTTTTTTTTCTGATAGAAAGCAAAAATTTGCTACCCGATATTTAAAAAAAAAATTTTTTTTTTTTTGGAAGCTGATTTT